>OX419602.1:1928817-2528817 GCA_948473455.1 Teleiodes luculella
AGATTCGTCATCGGAGTCCACTAGGGACCTCAGATATCGATTTTGGAGGCAATCGGACAACAAAAAAAACAAAACAAAATGGCGGCCATTTTTTCCAATTCTGATGTCAGATTCGTCATCGGAGTCCACTGGGGACCCCAGATATCGATTTTGAAAGCAATCGAACCAGAAACAAAAAAGTTCAAAATGGCGGCCATTTTTTCCAATTCTGACGTCAGATTCGTCATCGGAGTCCACTAGGGACCCCAGATATCGATTTTGGAAGCAATCGGACCAGAAACAAAAAAGTTCAAAATGGCGGCAATTTTTTCCAATTCTGATTTTAGATTCGTCATCGGAGTCCACTGGGGACCCCAGATATCGATTTTGGAAGCAATCGGACAAGAAACAAAAAAGTTCAAAATGGCGGCCATTTTTTGCAATTCTGATATCAGATTCGACATTGGAGTCCACTGGGGACCCCAGAAATCGATTTTGGAAGCAATCGAACCAGAAACAAAAAAGTTCAAAATGGCGGCCATTTTTTCCAATTCTGATGTCAGATTCATCATCAGAGTCCACTAGGGGTAACATGCCCATAATGAACCTATCCAATAGGGCCTCCTCCAAATTTTTGAACTCACAGTGCGCCGATAACCCTCTCAATCTGGCTGCCCATTGAGTGTATGTTTCACCCGCTTTCTGCGATGCTGAATAGAAATTTGATTTTTCTGCAAATCCGATTCGCTTCGGTGTGAAATGATTATCCAATAATCTCACCAATTTGTCATATTCTATTCCTTCTATTTTCTCTGGCAGCGCTAAATCACTCGCAAGTTTAAAGGTAGATTCGTTTAACGCACGCCGCTTGACCTTGGCCTTGTCCGATGAATCGTCGATGTCGTTCGCAATAAACCATTGGGACAGTCGCAGTTTATAGTTTTCCCAGTGCTGGGACTGATGGTCGAAATTTGATAACAGTCCGAACGAAATTCCCGATGTCATTTTTGCCGTGAATTCGAACGTCGCCACGTGTTAAATATTCGAGAACAAGGATGCGGCAGTAAAACGCGGTGGTCAGTTGCACACTAACTTTTATTTAAAACATGCCAATAGGGAGCGGCGCAGCTACGTGGCGCAGCGCTCTTACTACACACACACACACACATATCTAACAGTAATAAACATACTAAAACCCCGGGTCACTAGGAGGAGCCCCGGAGTGGGGGGAGGGGGGGGAAAGGGTCCATTTTTTAATTTTTCGCTTAAATCTCAAAAACGGTACATGTTAGAGAAAAACTTTCAAGGAAAAGTTGAAAGGCCATAAAATTATCTACAAGTTGTACCTAAATATTTTTTTTCTATTCGCAGCCGTTTTCGAGCTACATCCCATGAAAGGTGAAAAATTCGAAAAATAAAATAAAAAGTTCAATTATCGTAACTACCCTAAGAAAATTCAATTCCTCCTAAACGCCTCCATGGTGGAATTTGGTATTTTTATCAATGATAGACCTAATTATGAGCAATCTATCTGTACCGGTCACAAGTTGCACTTTTGAGCTTTTTGGAAGAAAAAAAAATAAAAAGTTCAAGTTGCGTAACTACCCTAATATAATATTTTGACAATCAATTCCCCCTAAACGCTTCCATGGAGGAATGTGTATTTTTTACCAATGATAGACCTAATTAAGAGCAATCTATCAGTACCGGTCACAAATTGCACTTTTGAGCTTTTTGGAAGAAAAAAAAATAAAAAGTTCAAGTATCGTAACTACCCTAATAAAATTCAATTCCCCGTAAACGCCTCCGTGGTGGAATCTGGTATTTTTATCAATGATAGACCTAATTATGAGCAATTTATCTGTACCGGTCACAAGTTGCACTTTTGAGTTTTTTTGGAAGAAAAAAATAAAAAGATCAAGTTCAGTAACTCAAACTACCCTAATATAATATTTTGACAATCGATTCCTCCTAAACGCTTCCATGGAGGAATGTGTTTATTTTACCAATTATAGACCTAATTAAGAGCAATCTATCAGTACCGGTCACAAGTTGCACATTTGAGTTTTTTGGAAGAAAGAAATATTTTTTGATCGATTGATGTGATAAACATGGGTATGCAGTATGGGGAAATTGTTTGAGCCAAAATCATTTTTTACTGCGTGTAACTCAGAAACGGTAGGATAAAGGAAAAAGATATTTAGGTACTTAACTTGTAGATAATTTTATGGCCTTTCAACTTTTCCTTGAAAGTTTTTCTCTAACATGTACCGTTTTTGAGATTTAAGCGAAAAATGAAAAAATGGACCCTTTCCCCCCCTCCCCCCACTCCGGGGCTCCTCCTAGTGTCCCGGGGTTTTAGTATGTTTATTACCTAGGGACTCTTGACATGTTTCCGAAGAAACATCTTACGTTACTAACTCACGCACTCTAGAACTTTTTATTTAATGGACTACATGTAATACCAAGTCGGTTAATTTATTCAGTCCATGTACATGTTTCCGAAGAAACATCTTACGTTACTAACTCACGCACTCTAGAACTTTTTATTCAATGGACTACATGTAATACCAAGTCGGTTAATTTATTCAGTCCCTACATAAGGGTCCTTCTGTCTTAAGTTATTACGTAATTAGCTAACCTAACAACATCAGTAATCATATTAATATTAAAAATCTTTTATATTTTAAATAAATAGATTGACTTGGCAATCGCACTAAACAGTAATTTAATACAATATGTACCTTGTGAGATAGGTACATTGTGTTTTCATGCGATTGCTAAGTCAATCTATTTACTTAAAACATAAAAGATTTTTAATATTAATAATATGATTACTGATGTTGTTAGGTTAGCTAATTACGTAATAACTTAAGACAGGAGGACCCTTAAGTAGGGACTGAATAAATTAACCGACTTGGTATTACATGGATCTCACAATTTTTTACGGTAGAAGAACTGAATTGCGAGACTTGGTTTTTTTACAAGTTGTGTTTTTGATGGCATCTTTAGTTTACAGAATATATGAACCAAAACCGCATATTTCTTGTTGTTTCAATTATAACAAAAGCAACGCAATGAGTGTGCTGTTGTTTATTGAAGAGTTTTCATTTTAGTCTTCTACTCCGCCATCAGATATAATCAAAATTTATATGAAACCATTTTGAGTACAAGTTCTATCTATAAAACAACAAAATATTGAAATCGACTGATAAGAAGTCGAGATATTGCCAAAACAATTTACCGATCGGGTATAACGGCATCGTCAATTGAGGAGTTATTTCCTCATAACTTCAAATTTAATCATCCGATCTTAGCGAAATTTTTATGGGACCACCCTGCAAGGAAACGTCCGCGGTCCGCGTTCGGATTCGGATACATTTCTGAATGTTTCGTCGCGAACATACTCCCGCCGCGCGCCGTCGTCATCGGCGGCGCATCAACTCCGGTGAAGCGACGAGCAGTTCTGCGGCCATCGGTTGTATAGTCGGTTGCTTTGCGGTGCGACTCCCGCCGGTGTTGCAGTCCGGGATACGGTTCGGTCTTGCCCGGTTGTTACGCGGTAAGCTGGCGATACACGGTGATTACGTTCGGTTCTGGTGTCGGTGGAGCCTCCCGCCGGTGATGCAGTGCGGGATGAGGTGCGGTGCTGCGGTTGTGGACGGTTCATATGGTGAGCTGAAGGCGTGGGGACGGTTTTCGGTTCTCGAGTTCACGGTGGACTCTCCCGCTGGTAATGCAGTGCAGGATGAGGTCGGTTGCGGTTGGTGCACTCGGTGACTGGACACTGCGAGGTGACTCGTGACTGACGAGTCAGTCACGAACGGTGTTCGGTGGGTCAGCGTTTGTGGCGTCGGAACGGTTTCACGGTGAACTGTCGGTTGAATGGAGCCCGTAGAAGTAGTTAACTCGACGTCCTGCACTTCGGTTGTTCACGCCACGGAGCACTCAACCCAGCATTGTGAACGATGCTACGGGTTGGTCAACTGGTCCACTCTTGACTAAACTAGCGACCAGGAACTGCCAGTTGTTCTGTCCAATCAGGATGGTCGGTTTTCCATCTTCATACTGGAGTTTCTCGGTGATCCCTTGCAGGTGATCGCAATGTTTCAGGTCTTCGGCCTTAACGGTCGGTGACAGCTTCAACTGGTCGATGGTGCGCGCTTTCATCTTGAACGATCCTCCAAGACCTTCGATTTCCAGAGTGACTATTCTAGACTAGAGTTTCCGGTGTTCAGCTTCACTCCAGCGACGGCTTCAATGTCGAGTGGATCCCTCGGTCCTTGGCATTCAATCTTCTGTGCGATCTTGGGAGTCGATGAGAGTCACGGTCGATCCATCATCGAGCAGCGCGAAGGTGTTTACGGAGCCTCGTGGTCCTGAGATCTTGACGAGAAGTATCTTCAGGAATGCGTAATGCTTCTCCGATGATGCGGTTGCCACTCGTTCCTCGGTTTGTCTCTCTTTCTTCTGGTAGTGGAGGAATGGATGATGCGATCCCTTGCAATCGTTGATGGCGCATGGTCGGTACTTGCATCGGTGCCCTGGAATCCTCTTGTTAAGGCAGCGGAAGCACAAGTTGACAAGGTCTAACACTTCGACCACGTGACTGACACAAGCCTACGTCATTTTGCGCTGTTCATCCTTGTCTATTACACGCATTCGACATTCCTTAGCCATCTTCCATCGGTTGTCGGAATCGGCAGTCTTGAACTTCTTGCAGTCCTTCCCTTCATGGCCGGTTGCTTCGCACAGGATGCATTCCTTGACAGGGCGGCGAACTTGATGCAGCTTACTTTTGACAGCTCGGTAGAATTTCGGTTTCTTCTTTTCTTCGCAACGACTGTTGGTATCGGTGTACTTTTCCTGTCTTCTTTCTTCTCTCGGTTCAACTCTTGATTCGGTCGTGTTGAACGTGCGGTGATGTTCTCGGCGGCGGTTTGAACGGTTTTTCCCAATTCGAACGATGGATGTTTCGGTTTCGTTTCGTTGGGGTCGATCTTCTCCAACGGCGCATATTTTCTACTCTTGCTGGCTTTCTTCTCGATGAACTGGCAGAACTTGAGGAGGGCTCTGGTACATCTTCCTGTTGATCCTCCTCATAATCGTACCACTTGATTAATTTTATTATTAATATCTCAATTATTAATTTATTGATTATTATTTTTTAAATAGGGGTCGATAGTTTGTATGAAGAATAAAAATTCGTTGGATGTTTGACTTGAAACTTCGCAGGGTTATACGAGGGCGGAGTGATAAGTCTGAACAAGGAGACAAAATTATTTAAAAATTATGATTTATTTTTCAACATATTTTCCATCTAATTCAATGCACTTCTTCCAGCGTTTCTCAAGCTTTTCTATCCCCTCCGTAAAGTACTCCGACTTAGGATAAACGAACACGTGTTTCGGGATTTTTTCTACAAATAACTCCTTAGGGTGAAAATAAGGGTTGAAAGTTGGTATAAAGAAAAAAAATTTTAGCCGTTTTGACTTGAAACTTTGCAGGGTTATATTTGACAGTAAATGAATGAACACATGTTTCAGGATTTCGCGATTTTTCGAAAATCGTCACCCAAGGGGTGAAAATAGGGGTTGAAAGTTTGTATGAAGAAAAAATATTAGTTTGACATTTAGACTTAAACTTTGCATGGTTACAACCGGTTAATTGGGGAACGGAATAAAACCGGTTTTTAGAGCGAAATAAACTGCTATTTTAAAACCGGTTCCGATCCCTGGTTCAAAGTTAGAATGGTGAAAAAAAATTCGTTGGATGTTTTGACTTGAAACTTCGCAGGGTTATACGAGGGCGGAGTGATAAGTCTGAACAAGGAGACAAATTTATTTAAAAATTATGATTTATTTTTCAACATATTTTCCATTTAATTCAATTTTTTTTAAATAAGTCGGAATTTAAAATAGATTTTGTAGTAACTAAACTCAGGGCTACTGACCCTTTAAATACGCGGGCGACGCCGCGGGCAACAGCTAGTGTGCGATATTATGGATGGCATTAGACTTCGATCACGAATTGTTTATAGAAAGAATACGTAAACGTCCAGCCTTATGGGACTTTTCGACTAAAGAATATAGCAATAGGAACACAAAGAAAAATTGGTGGGAAGAGATATGTGTTATATTTGTCGGAAATGGAGACAAACGGTGGTGGGGAAAGCAAATAAATAAAGGAAACCCGCAAAGGGCAACACGCGAGAAATACGTTAATCGTGGGCGTATGCTACAATAACTTTTAGAGAACCATCGTACACGATCTTTGTCAGGACTACCCCAATTTGTCATCACTATTGAAACAGACTTTACCAACTATATCGAATGTCGTTACAATTGAAACACACTATACCACCATCGACTCGGGTGTGCATCTGGATTGAGGGCCCATTTTTTAAAAGTTTACAAAACGATTTGAGATTTACAGGGAATGTAATAAAGAATAGTAAAAACATGAAGCACAGGGTCACGAATTTCTTAACAGCAGCGAGCACGGGGCGGCGTTATCGCGGCGGTTAGAGCCCTTTCACACGAGCGATTTTTTTCGGCGATTTCTCGGCGGAGCGAGCTTATTAACCGCCGCGATAACGCCGCGATACCAAATACCAATATGGTTGTGTACACGCCGCGAGCCGCCGCCGCGTGCTCGCTGCGATCTCGCTTCGCCGAGAAATCGCCGAATAAAATCGCTCGTGTGAAAGGGCTCTAAATAACTCGCGGCGATATAGTTGCGTGCACGCCGCGAGCCGCCGCGTGCGCGCTGCGATCTCGCTCCGTCGAGAAATCGCCGAATAAAATCGCTCGTGTGAAAGGGCTCTAAGGGGTAATGAAGTTATTTTACATTTTTGTTAATTTTTCCAGTATAAATAAATAAAAAAAAAAATAATTTAATTTTTCCAGTATAAATAAATAAAATAAAAAAAAAAATATTATGCTGAATATTTGGTTCGGTAAGTACATTTTTACCGAACATTCGGCCGAATGTTCCTATTCGGTGAAAGTCATGTTCGGCCCATCACTACTGATAAATACCTAATAGGTACTCGTAAATAGATTGTCTAATAAAATTAATTGAGTGACTTACGGATGGCCTCGATGACATGTTATCGCAAAAACTTGTCACACATTTAGTGGAACACTTCGTTCCTTCGGGACACGTACAGTTCGGTTTTGGTTTGCATGAACATTCACAAGACTCGCCAGGCCCCCTTGTACATGAGCAAATTTCATAACAACCTTTGCCTGAGGACAACCGAGATTGATACCAATAATTAATGTTAATACCAGTACAATACAATACATTAGGTACCTGCGGGGCACCATCTAGCATTTTATATTTTAGCCGTCACAGCTTCTGGCGACACGCGCGCGGCGCGGTGCGAGCTGCGATACATTACATCACATCTATATCTATACTTCTAGACTAATATTATAGAGAGCATGGTCTAAGAAAACAAGGTCTAACTATTTAGTTATAGAGCCCACGACCAAAATTTTTGTCTCATAGCAATACGGCCAAAACCGCATAAAATCGATAGATACGATTATCCTGAACTCGAAAATAACAATATCAGACATTTTCCGCGTAGCGTTTGATCTGACCGAATTTTCAAAATTGTTAAAGAATTTTACCGAACTGCATCATAGCAATATGTCTGATTTGCAGACTGTAGTTGAATGATAGTTCTGAGATACCGGAAACATATTTTTCAGACGTTAGTGGTGTAGCGCAAACCCGTAAAATCCTTAATCATTAAAAAAAAATAAAAATAAGTTGTCCACATGTGCAAAAAATTTATATCAGACAAATTAACTGTAGCACCTTCTCTATCAGACAACTTTTCGATACTCAGATATCATTTAAAAATCGTATTGAGGCATCTTGAATTCTCTGTACAAACCAATGAATACGTTGCGACCCTGAATTTATTAGATGATAATTAACAAAGAATTTACCCGAAACCGTAACATTGAAGTTGAAGGACTGAAATAAATCGCACAAAAGGAAACTGGGATGAAGTGGGCAGGGGAAAGGGGCAGGAGCGTAACAAGCGAGGAGGCTGTTGAAATTAAATACTGATTGATTTGATAGTTTTGGTTTATTTATGCACACTTGAGTAACTTTTACAAAAGAAAGAAGTAATGACATCTGTCATCTGTCAAAGTACATATAATAGACAAGGGAGATTCTTGAATATCTATCTATGAAGGCTGTAAATTTAAAAAAACATTTAACAGAGGCATCGGCCAGGCTTAGAGCAACGCCGGCCTTCCGTACCGGAAGGGAGTACGCATAGCGATTTTACTCTAGGCAAATTTTTCTGTCATTTTTTGCACACAAGTGCAAAGTGCAGTTCCGCATCCTTACATACAAAACAAATCACTGTAAAGACGACACTACAGCAACAATTTAGTGTACGGATGAGTCATGTCATAACTCACATATTGTCTAGTTTTACCATAGCAACCATAGAATTACGTTGCCATAACACGTATCAAGCGACTTCTTGCCGAAAGTCGGATTTATCGCGCGACCGATCTGTTTTTTGTACTGGCGGGCAGATTAGATGTTGCTGAACAAATCCGTCAACAAATAAGAATAAAATTTGGGAATTTCGTATTTAACTGTATTAAATAGCTATAATACGATATGAATTTACTTATTGTGAAATGTAACACTATATTTTTGTAAACTTGATGTACCAGGCCTCTTTTTAGAGCAAAAAACCGAGCAATTCGGCATTTTTGATACTACGGCTGTTCACTTGCGCGACTAGACTCGGTCTATGAAGAGATCCGACCGCAACTGGTTTTTATAAACGCGCATGCCCATTGGGCATAATACATTGACAGAGGGGTAATGTGTTGTATGGCTACTCCCTTCCGGTAGGAAGGCCCGCGTTGCTCTAAGCGGCCAGGCGACTCCGAAATGTCATTTTTGTTTTTGGGAGTATATGCTACACTTAAAGTGTCTGAAAACAGGTTTTTGGTAATCCTGGCAGCAATACGAAAAGTTTAAAAAATATATTATCCGTATTGCTATGATACAGGTGGGCTAAATTTGTTGACATATTCAAAAATGCGCTCAGGCTATATGCTACGCGCAAAATGTCTGAAAACAAACTTTTTCGTAATACAATTATAAAATCTATGTACATTTTCACTATCAGACGTATTGCTATAATACCGACTGCCTTTTTTTTTGACACAGCAGAAATGGCCTCCCACGCAGTTGCTACACTTTCGACCGTTACTACATACCTAGTCGGGTTCAGAATCATACAATCTAACGATTTTATAGGGTTTTTGCCGTATTGCTATGAGACATGGTTTTGGTCGTGGGCTCTCGTACTAATTAGACCACGTGACTGAAACGAGCTACGTCATTTCTACGTCATTTTGCCTATTCATCCTTGTCGAATGCGTGTAATAGACAATAGGGGCCGTCCATTAATCACGTGATCTTTTTTTTTTTTGCATTTTTAAACCCCCCCTCCCCCTTGGTGATACGTGTATTTTTAGTACCTGCAAAAAATCTTAAAATTTTTAGAATATTATCTATAAATACAGGTATAAAGTATAATCTTATTTTATTCTGAAATTAAGGACTATGATAAAAATGCCTAGACAGAAAGGTTGCGGGATGTTTTTGTTTGGAAAAAATAAATACTTAATAATAATATATAAATATATATAATAATAAATAAATAGCTTAATTTTTCTCAAGTTCCGCTTGTATATTACGATGGTATCTGTATACCGTATACTGATAAGGCTAAAAACTTGGGTCTCATTATAGACTGTAATATGTCATGGAGGGCGCAGGTCAACGAGGTAAGCAGACGAATGCATTTTTCTTTCCATTCACTCAAGCGATTACAGTAGGTACTTCCTTCCCTTTAAGACTAAGATCTTGCTAGCACAAGCCCTTCTTCTCCCCATTCTTGACTATGCCGATGTCTGTTATCTGGATGCGACAGACAGAGGAGTTACTCAATAAGCTTGAGCGCTTACAAAATCTTGCTATTCGTTTTATATTCGATCTTCGAAAGTATGATCATGTTTCTGAATTTCGTGCTCAGCTTAAATGGCTCCCTATCCGTCTTCGGCGTGATGTGCACATCCTTTCTGTTTTTAACCGACTTCAAAAAAGGAGGAGGTTCTCAATTCGACGCGTATGTTTTTTTTGTGTGTTTGTTATAAGATATCTCCGCCAATTGTGAACCGATTTTCAAAATTCTTTTTTTAATCGACCAGATTTGCTTGCAGGGTGGTCCCATAAAAATTTCGCTAAGATCGGATGATTAAATTTGAAGATATGAGGAAATAACTCCTCAATTGACGATGCCGTCATACCCGATCGGTAAATTGTTTTGGCAATATCTCGGCTTCTTATCAGTCGATTTCAATATTTTTTTGTTTTGTAGATAGAACTTGTACTCAAAATGGTTTCATATAAATTTTGATTATATCTGATGGCGAAGTAGAAGACCATAACGAAAACTCTTCAATAAACAACAGCACACTCATTGCGTTGCTTTTGTTATAATTAAAACAACAAGTAATATGCGGTTTTGGTTCATATATTCTGTAAACTAGTCATAGATTAAAGATTTGAAAACCCCAAGTGAAGACAACAACTTAAGAATTTTTCCGTGGACTAAACGGGCTAGCGTCTACGCTATCGTAGTGGTTTTTTCAGTTGTTCGCCATTCGGAAAACTTAGATTACAGTCCAATCAAGTATAGCAATGTTTGAGAATTTAAAATTCAAACGTAATCAAGACTGTAAAGGAAATATATAGTGAGAAAATCTGCATATAATTATGTACTAAACAAAACAAATTAAAGTTTTGTGTGAGTAACTTGTCATGGTAAATTTTCACTAAAAAGGGTAAAATAAAAAGATAATTTAAAAAATATATAAAACCGCCTTCAAGGTCCTAACCTACACTAAAAAGTTAAAAATAATATGTAAATCTAGCTGAAAGCATAGAAATTTGATATGGCTATTAATATTCCTTATTTACATAAAATTGTAACATCATATAAACATGTGTAGACATTGTTATACACTTCATCTTGGAGGCGGTGCCATCTAATATAATCACCATCATTTCGACCAAAAGACTTCTACTGCTAGCAGTCATCTATAAAAGGCTCAGTACCTAGTACTCTGACCGCGTCATTTAATATTTTATATTCAACGATCTGAGCTTTTGAGATCAGATGTGGTTCCGATCAAATAGGTAGCTAGCCTCAACTGGCACCGACTTCAAGGTGAAGTGTATAACAATGTCTACACATGTTTATATGATGTTACAATTTATGTAAATAAGGAATATTAATAGCCATATCAAATTTCTATGCTTTCAGCTAGATTTACATATTATTTTTAACTTTTTAGTGTAGGTTAGGACCTTGAAGGCGGTTTTATATATTTTTTAAATTATCTTTTTATATACAACATTCTCAAAAACCCCGCAACTCCTTCTTATAATATCCGATCTCGGTTCATCCTTTTACCCCCTGACCCCCGCTCTAGGCGTCCCTGTATTACTAGAACTCTGAACTCTCTCCCTCTTACTCCCTCTATTTCTTTTTCAAATCTTTTACTGTGCGTGCTGTTCAGCTTTGGAACAAGCTTCCCAAGGCTATTCAAGACTGTCCCTCTATACTATAACCTCCTTTAAACACAGATTGAAAGATTCTATTTCAATTCAATTCTCAATTATATAATGTTTGTCGTATAATATACCTAATATATATATATTTATGTATGTATGTATATAAGATACGTATATACAGGGTGGAATTTTCAAAGCGCTCCTCCAGGGCAAGTACCATAAATAATGAAGTTAGCAAATTTTACTCAAAGGAAACATTCGATTATTTTTAAAATAAAGGAAAACTGCATTCAAAGATTTTTGAAAATATGCCTACAAATAGACAAATTTGGTCCTCACGATTGACCCTATCGATTGATGCTATAAAAATACAGGGTGTTATTTTTTCGGATTTTAACCGGTTCGATTCCCGGATGTTGTAGGCATATTTTCAAAAATCTTTGAATGCAGTTTTCCTTTATTTTAAAAATAATTGAATGTTTCCTTTGAGTAAAATTTGCTAACTTCATTATTTAGGGTACTTCCCCTGGAGGAGCGCTCTGAAAATTCGACCCTGTATATTATACTTATTTATGTATGTACGTATATGTAATAGAATGTAGGTACTTATTGTTTATGCATGTATTTTATGTATATAGCACTTTCTTTTATGCCTAGGTACTCCGCATTATCTTTTCCCACCACCTTGTAGGTTGGCTGGAAGAGATCTCTTATAGAGATAAGCTCGCCTTTGTGTAGTAGTTTTTTAAAAATAATTGTTGTTTTTTAATTTATGCAATAAAGAATATATATAACTAGCGGCCCGCCCCGGCTTCGCTCGGGTATATATATTTCTTTAATCATTGTTTTTTTATATCATGTTGTTTTACTTTTTTTATTATTGTTTTTTTTTATTTTGCGTGTCTGTACATTGATTTGTTTTTTAATATCTGATTGTAGGTGATAAAGGGAATGTAGCTGAACACAAAAATACACGTTTAAAAAAAAAAACCGTCTGTCGGTTTGTACATGCTAATCTCTGGAACTACTGGACGGATTTTAATGAAACTTTACAATAATATAGTTTATACATCAGAATAACATATAGGCTACTTTTACCACGAGAAAATACTTATTTCCCACGGGAAAACTTGTTAACGCGGACGGAGCCTTATTATTTGGCCATTAATATGGCTAGCTTTCCTAGCCATATTAATATTATAAATAAAGAGGAAAATTTTGTATGTGTGTGTGTGTATGTGTGTGTGTGTGTGTGTGTGTGTGTGTGTGTGTGTGTGTGTCTATGTGTGTGTGTGTGTGTGTGTGTATGTGTGTCGAAAACTACTGAAACGATTTCAAAATTCTTTCACTGTTAGAAAACTACATTCACCCTGAGTAATACCTTTTACCGCGGGAAAAACTGTTAACGCGGGCAGAGTCGCGGCGGAGGAAAACTAGTATTTTATAAAAACAGTGAAGTAGACGTTTAGTGAAGTGGACATTTAGGGAAAGACGCTTAGGGAAAAAGACTTAATGAAAATAAACGTTTAAGTAAGTGGACGTTTAGGGAAATAGACGTTTAGGTAAGTAGACATTGAAGGAAGTGGACGTTCAGGGAAATAGACTTAATGTCTAAATGTAACTTTATTTGACGTAACTAAGTGTCCAAAAAAGTGTCCATAAGTTAAAAATAAATGATTTCATTTCATTTCATTTCATTTCAATGACCCGACCGACTGGACGTTTCGGTAATTAGACCAAAAGTGCCTGAAGGGTTAGTAACTGTATCGAAGTTTTTTTTTTGTGGCAGCAAAATAATTTGTTGTTCATCCCAAAACCTAAATTAATTTATCTCCGTATCAAGTTTCACCAAAAACTCCCACCCGAACTACCATTTTCCCGTGGGAATTAGCTATTGGACTACTATTTGGTATTCTGTGCTATTGTCCCGCGGTTCTAAGAAGTTCTTGGAAGGTCTATTCTATCTCTGTATCAAGTTTCATCAAAACTTCTGTGTATGTGTGGACTGAGAGCCCATTTTTATTTTTGAGGATTTTTGCAGTTTTTCTAACAACAGTCCTTAGTAAAAGGTGTGGAAATATTTGTAAAACGAATATTAGAGTTTGTAAAGACATAGTTCAAAAGATATGTCGTCTTAAGTGGGTCCCTCAGTTCACACACATGAGCTCCCAAATCTAGATGTATAATGAGTTTACCAACAAATTTTGGTTACAGACCTTTAGTAAAACATTAATAATCATCTACACAACATTAAAAAACGTAATGTGAATAGATAATAAAAAATTACAAACGCCTTTCTGTGGTCCCTGAGGGCCCACATAAATTTATCTCATAATTAATAGATTATAACATGAACATTAAATATTCTTAAGTCAATCTTCAGTAAAAATTACAAGAAAAAAACTAGAACTAAAGAAAGATCACAAACAGTGGTAAATATTGTGAATTTTACGTTTTTGTTGGTGGTCCCTCAGTTCACACACTATACAAATGCTAATTATTTAAAATATAATTAAATACAACAATTACAAACATGTGGAGCCTTTCAGTGCTTAGTAAATTTTGTTCATTATCGATCTGTATTTATCTTGTCACTTGTTTTATTGTTCTTTTTTGTAATTTTAATTTTTTATAGATCCTCATACTACCTTTGGTACAGGGTGTCCACACTTTAAGAAAAGCAATGTTCATTTATTTTTAATTTCTTTTATTACTTAATAAAAGTATTGTACAATTAGTGATAGGTTACATTATTTATATAAGCTAAAATCGTAATACAAAATGGAAATTCATCATCATCATCATCATCATCATTTCAGCCAGTTGACGTCCACTGCTGGACAAAGGCCTCCACAACGATCGGTCCGGTAAATGGAAATTAAATTGAAATAATGATGACTTATTGTTGTTCGGTCTGTGGATTGGCATCAATGAGACCATATAAAATGACATGCAAAAACATTTTCTCCTTACTGCTTTCAGAAATTCTACTATAGTTATTATCGTAACACTGAAATTTTTCATTTACCTACTAACGAGCGGCATTTGTAATGGTCAATGCCGCCGTCAAGTAGGGGAGGGACAAATTCGATTGCTCTAATACATTAATAATTTTTGCCTTTAACTATAATTGAACGAGGGATGTCACACAAAAACTGTTCATTAGTACCGTTTAAATCAAAGAATATAAATTCTGACACCTCATGTTTAAAATTTACCTTACCTTTACAATACAGGCATTCTCTTGTTTCTTCATCAAAAACAATTGCTTCCTCTAAACAACTTATAGGTACCGAAAATCTATCTGAATGATAATTTTTCTTGAATCAATATTATGTCTTGATTGCATGGACACCCTAATAGTACGGAAAACCTAACGTGTAAAATTTTGGTAAAAAAACATTAAAACCAGTGACAAGATAAATACAGATCGATAATATACAAAATTTACTAAACACTGAAAGGCTCCACATGTTTGTAAATGTTGTATTTAATTATATTTTAAATAATTAGCATTTGCATAGTGTGTGAACTGAGGGACCACCAACAAAAACGTAAAATTCACAATATTTACCACTGTTTGTGATCTTTCTTTAGTTCTAATTTTTTTCTTGTAATTTTTACTGAAGATTGGCTTATGAATATTTAATGTTCATGTTATAATATATTAATTATGAGATAAATTTATGTGGGCCCTCAGGGACCACAGAAAGGCGTTTGTAATTTTTTATTATCTATTCACATTACGTTTTTTAATGTTGTGTAGATGATTATTAATGTTTTACTAAAGGTCTGTAACCAAAATTTGTTGGTAAACTCATTATACATCTAGATTTGAGAGCTCATGTGTGTGAACTGAGGGACCCACTTAAGACGACATATCTTTTGAATTATGTCTTTACAAACTCTAATATTCGTTTTACAAATATTTCCACACCTTTTACTAAGGACTGTTGTTAGTTAAACTGCAAAAATCCTCAAAAATAAAAATGGGCTCTCAGTCCACACATACATAAACTTCTGGCCTACCCTACCACTTTTCCCGTGGGAATAACGGATTTTCCCGCGGTAAAAGTTAGCCTTTATCACCTCAGAATCTTTTATATTCCTGTACCAAGTTTCATCTAAATTTTCCGTCCGCGCTACTATTTTTCCAGTGGGGATGAAGTATTATTTTCCCGCGGGAAAGAAGTATTTTCCCGTGGTAAAAGGTATCTTTTATACATCCCCAGGGTCTATTCTATCTCTGTACAAAGTTTCATGAAAACTTTTCACTCGCGCTGCCATTTTTCCCGTGGGAATAAACTGTTTGCCCGCGGTAAAAGGTAGCCTTTATTAATTTCCAAGGTTTATTGTATCATACGGTATGTCATACGGTATGTTCATACCATACCCCAAGCTCATCGGTACTGATACCAAGTTTCCGCCCGCGCTTGCAGTCTTTCCCGTGGGAATGAGGTATTTTCCCGCAGTAAAAAGTAGCCTATGTCTGTCCCCAAGGTCTATTCTATCTTCGTACCAAGTTTCATCAAAATCGGTTTAGTAGTTTCGGAGCTTATGCAATTATAAGGAATATTTTAGGTTTTTTTTTTTACTCTTTGGGTTACATTATTGAAGTTTTAGTAAGGATCCCTAATTTTTTTGAAAATAAAATATAGCCTATGTTACTCAGGGTGAATGTAGCTTTCTAATGGTGAAAGAATTTTTGAAATCGGTTCAGTAGTTTTTGAGTTTATTCGTTACAAACATACACACATACACACAAAAATACAAATCTTTCCTCTTTATAATATTAGTGTAGATGTAGATAGTGTAGATGTAGATAGTGTAGATGTAGATATACGTGATATCTTACCACACCCCCCCTCCCCCCTTGTGATATTTCGTGATTTTTGTCCAACCCCTCCCTCCCTTTCAAACCTCACGTGATTAATGGACGACCCCCAAACCCCCTGGCCACAGTTTCGCGCGGCGGCGGCGCGGCGGTGCGGCGGCGACCAGCGCAGAGCGATGGAAACAAAAAAGAATGTTCACTAATTTTGAATGTTAGCTTTCTATATTTTCCGTTCAAAATTTAAGAATTATTCCGATACGTCAATTAGTTTCCAAGTAAAGGGAGCGCGCGACGAAGTTCCGCTTTCAATGCGCGTGACGTCATAATGCAACGCTCGCTCAGTCCGTTCCCGCTCTTCCGTACGGCTGCCTTGCGTTATTATGTATTCTGTGCTTGGGTTTCTGAATAAAAAAAAATACCAATGCAAATACCAGAAAATTATGTGTTGTGCCAAAATGTACAAATTCAACCATCAATGCGCCGGAATAGTATATTTCATTACAAGTGCGGAAAGGCTGTCATTGCAAAGAGTTCCGACAAATGTGTACCCGAGCCGAGGCGCAGCCGAAGGCGAGGGTAGACAGTCGGAACGAGTTGCAATGACGGTTCCGCACGTGTACTGAACGACTATTTTTAATACAGTTGCGAAAAAATTAAGCAATTTAATAAAATATAAAATAATAAAAACAATAAACTCAACTAACTTTTTTCTTCACCCATTCTGGTATGCAAAGAGCACTATGCCCATACAGCCAAGTCTTCAGTAGACTGTTTATATTGATATGAAATGAAAATGAAATTTAATGTGATGAAATGATGAAACCTAATCTAACTCATTTAATCAAATAATTAAATCTGATAATGAAACAAATTAGTAGCTCCTTTTTAGAAATATACGTATTTGCTTGAATCATAAAAACTTTTATGATTTTTTTTAGTAAAAATTTCAAGGTTGGTTTTTCTTTTTAATAGACATTATTTTGACAGTTGGGAAAGAAAACGCACACGTGCGGGAAAGGTAAAAAAAAAGCACGCGTGTGTAATACCTCACATCCCGAACGCTATACCTCCCTGCAATACGCCACTTTTTGAGCAAATAAAGTCATTTTGTCGTTCCAATGGATGTCAAAATACGAAGGAAATGGTTACAAGCTATGAAGAGATTAGATCCTGTTAGAAATCGAAAGCACAGTTTATTGTAAGTATATTATGTAGTGATCACCTTTTCAAATACCTACTAACTAGCTGCCCGCCCGCAGCTACGCCCGCGTTGGATTTCGACTTTTCCCGTAGGAATGAGATGATTTCTACCTTGAAAAAATTGCTGCGCGCGCTACTAGCATAAGGTAGACTTAATCCATCCCCAAAATCTATTCTATATCTGTACCAAGTATCATCAAAAATTCCCGCCGCGTTACTATATTTCCCGTGGGAATGAGATATTTTCACATGGTATAATAGCCATTATCCCCCCCTAAAATATTTTATATCTTTGTACCAAGTTTCACTAAAACTTTCTGCCTGACCTCCCATTTTCCCGAGGGAATACGATATTTTCCCGCGGTAAGAGATAATCTTAATCTATATCCTATTCCAAGGTCTATTTTATCTCTGTGTCTGTACCAATCTTCATCAAATCTTTTCACCTGTACTTCTATTTCCCCGTGAAATAAAAGTATTTTCCCGCGGTAAAATGTAGCCTATATATGTATATCTCCACCCAGGGTCTATTATATCTCTGTACCAAAACTTTTTACTCGCGCTGACCTTTTTCCCTGTGGGAGTGAGGGGTCTTCCCGCGGTAAAAGGTAGCCTATATCCATCTCCATGGTCTATTCTATCAAACCCCAAGGTCAGATTGGTATAGATACCAAGTTTCATCAAGTTTCCGCCTCACGACTCCGCCCGCGCTTGCAGTCTTTCCCGTGGGAATCAGTTGTTTTCCCGCGATAAAAAGTAGCCTATGTCCGTCTCAAAGGTCTATTCTATCTGCGTAACAGACAGACAGACAGAGTTACTTTCGCATTTATAATATTAAGTAGGGATTAGTAGTTTCCCATGTATAAAGCCTGAAGAGGTAACTCTGGCAATCAAACGAATGGCAAATAACAAAGCCTCTGGCCCTGACGATATCCCTGCTGAATTCTGGAAGCGAATAGGAGACACCGGTGTCCTGTTCCTGACGAAACTTTTCAACAAGATCCTAGCCGACGGAATTCCCGATGAATGGCGAAAGAGCTTTCTCATCCCTTTCTATAAAAATAAAGGTGATATGAGGCTCTGCGGCAACTACAGAGCAATAAAGCTAATCTCACATTCCTTCAAAATATGGGAAAGAGTTATCAACAAACGGCTACTTGAAATAACTAACGTCACTGAAAATCAATGTGGATTCGTCGCCGGTAGATCCACAACTGATGCCATACATTCGGTCAGAACATTGATGGAAAAGTACAGAGACAACAAAACAGACTTGCACATGTTATTCATCGACCTAGAAAAAGCTTTCGACCGGGTACCAAGACAATTAATTTGGCACGCCCTAAGGGCCCAGAATGTCCCCGAGCATTACATAACGATTGTCAAAGATATGTACCACCAAGTATCAACCAAAGTGCGGAGTCCGGCCGGAACAAGCGATGAATTTGATGTAAAGGTGGGTGTGCACCAGGGTTCCGCACTCAGCCCTCTGCTATTTAATATTGTAATGAACCATCTCACCTCAAGTCTGCAAAGAAAGTCGCCATGGGACATTCTATATGCGGATGACGTTGTCATCATTAGTGAAGATTTGAACAACCTACAGCAGATTTTGGAAAGATGGAGGGAAGCCCTGGAAACATCAGGTCTGCGAATAAGCAGAGAGAAAACCGAGTACATGCATTGCAACTTTAGTGGCGTCAACAGCACACACACCATCTGCCTGCAGAACACCCAGCTAAAAAAAGTGGACCATTTCAAATACTTAGATTCAGTTATCTGTAAAGATGGGTCGATAGACACTGATATCACCCATCGCATAAATACCGGGTGGATGAAGTGGAGAGAACTATCCGGTGTACTGTGCGACAATCGGATGCCCGTGCGCATAAAGGGACGAGTTTACAGAGCAGCCGTCCGACCGGCCATGACATATGGAGCCGAATGCTGGCCACTTAAAAAGCAGCACGAAAATCAATTGCACTGTGCTGAGATGAAGATGCTTAGATGGGCAGGTGGTGTAACTAGGTTGGACCATGTCAGAAACACACACATAAGAGGCACCTTCAAGGTGAGACCCATTCCAGACAAACTACAGGAATGCCGGCTGCGGTGGTACGGACATATTATGAGGCGACCATCCGACCACATGACCAGGAGAGTGCTAGATATAGAAACAAAACATCGAGGACGAGGAAGACCCCGAATTACATGGATGTCCGTAGTAAATAAGAACCTCAAAGAAATCCAAGCCAATAAAGAGACGACCCAGGACCGAGCTGCCTGGAGACGCATGATAAGGAGGGCCGACCCCAAATAAATTGGGAAAAGGGCCAGGCAAAGAAGAAGATTAGTAGTTTTCGGTTATAAGACCTAATGGTTGACTGGAAGAAATCGCTTAGAGCGATAAGGTCGCCACTTGCCTTCTCCTCTTTGGGTATTGTTAATGTATTTGTTTTTGTTCTGTGCAGTAAAGCAGACCTATATATATATATGTCGGAGATTGGAGCCAGATTGATCGTTTAAATCGATTGTAAACATCGATGACAGTTTTTATTTTACTTTCTCAAGTATCAGAGGGTAGAATCGATATAGTTGACCGGTGTGAAGTTGGCGCGGTGACGTTTGACAGGAGGCCCTACTACCGGGAGTGGGACCGGGTGGTTCACTCACATAAATAGCGCTGCTCAGGGCGGGCGAGCCCGCTTGGTAGATCTGCAGCCGCGTTGATAACTTTGTGTGTCAGGGATATGTTGCGATTCTGGTGGACGTACTAGTCCGGTGTGTTTTGTGATGTGTGATTCGATGTGAGATCTGGATGTATGTTGAAATAATGGTTGTTGGAATGTTGTTTGTACCACAGTCCAGTGGTGTCTGTAAACCGAGTGTAAAGTGATCTAATTATCGTGTCCCTAGCAAGGTTGGCTAGGTTATGTGATATTCGTATGGTGTTAGCTATGGCATTGTTATCATGACCGCGGGTAGAGTAACTGTAATATGGTCGAGTTACATAAGGTCCGGGCGGGGAGGCCCCTTGGTTGGCCAGTTTGTAATTGTTCAGTGTTTTCCATGCCAGTTTCCCCTTATGGCATTTTGATGGTGCTCGGATCTACCTAAACCCCTTTTAGGGATTGATTAGGTCCCGATCGTTCATGATAACAAGCAACCGAGTCGATGGTGGTATAGTGTGTTTCAATTGTAACGACATTCGATATAGTTGGTAAAGTCTGTTTCAATAGTGATGACAAATTGGGGTAGTCCTGACAAAGATAGTGTACGATGGTTCTCTAAAAGTTATTGTAGCATACGCCCACGCTTAGTGTGTTTCCGCGTGTAGCCCTTTGCGGGTTTCCTTTACTTATTTGCTTTGCCCACCACCGTTTTGTCTCTATTTCCGACATATATTTATTATTTTGACTTATATTACATTACCTAAAACCTAAGGTCTGATACCTATTTCTAGCTATAGCTAGTGGCATTACGAAATGAAACACTTGGGTATTTTATGTACTTCAATAAAATAATACTTATAGAACAGATATTAATATCTATTTTCGAGAGTTATATTATCAAACCTTTGCATTTATACGCCTCGCCTTTCGACGGCAAAGAAATCACTACTTATTGTCGCTAAATAATGAGCAACCATAAGTCCTTCTATTTAGGTACCTAGATTATTTGACTGCCTTTTTCGAATCGTTCATCTATTAGGTATATTATTAATTCAATTCATACAACTACTGGAAGCGATGAAATAAAGCAAAACAAAACACTGCGCGAGTAAACTACTGCGGAGCGGAGCGTTGCAGTGTGACGGCACACGCGGTCACGTGACTGTCAGCGGGACTCGATATTTCTGGGAACTTTGAATGCATGTAAAATCAAAACTACTTGGTATTTTTTAATGAAACAAAAACTAGTGTATCTGTATAATATATAAAAGCTCTACTGTAACAAAGTTTCAAGTGATTTTACATACTTAGTAACATTCATTATTTGTATGAAGCCGTACAGTCATACATATTACGAAAAAAACACTGCACTTTTGGAAGAAAGCAAGCCGCTTTGCATAGTGATAGCAGAGACCAAAATATGCGATTTGACTCGAGGAAACGCTTGATTCATCGCTTTGGAACAGAGATGGCGCCACTTGTTCAAAAAATAAAATTATTTAAAAAATTCTAAAACCTGAACGGATCGTTCGATTTTTATAATTAAGGTGTCAATCGAAAGGCAATGAATTATACTATTATAAAAAAATAACTAAGCAGCTAAATATGATAATAAATACTAATAACATCTTCATTTTTGAAAAAGAATGACGGTATTTTCTCGTTTTTATGTAATTTTATAAAAAAATATATATGAAAGTGGTACATTTTTAGTGGTTTATTTATTATATTACGCAATTCATTGAGCGGTTATTACAAAAAATCTTATATCAATATCTTTTTTTTAGAGATATTTAATATTGAATATGCGCTGCTGTGTCGGGGTCATTGGCCTCGCGGGCAAACGAAATACATTATTTTATTATAAAAAACAATTATTTGAAAAACATTATGATGAATTCCAAAAAAGCCATCAATAATAGAAAAATAATTGAATTGTATTTACCTACTTATGTAATCTTATGAAAAAAAATGTATGAACGTGGTATATTTTTATTCGTTTATTATTTAATGTGCACTATAAAATGTGCGTTTAATTAAAAAAACCGGCCAAGTGCGAGTCGGACTCGCGCACCGAGGGTTCCGTACAAACCTGCAAGGTTTACAAAGTTCGTTCATTACGACAATCGAGTCATAACTATGGTAATCTTATTGCAAAATGAAATTCATAACATTACAATGGGGAAAGATGGAGGAGCATAAATTTAAGACAAAGATCTCTTTATCGTTTAAGTAATCCTTTATTTTATATCGAGGGGTGCCTGGTAAAACCCGATAAGTGCTCAAAATGTGATTCTGAGATAATCGAAGTTAAAGTTTTGATGCCGATTTACCATACCTAAATCTTGTAAAAAGTAAAGTAAAAGTAAGTAATAAATTGCAGAATATATTCTTAAATCAAGTTTCATTAATTACAACTTCAAATTGTATTTACTTTTCCTATAAAAAATGTTTATTTTGAGTAAGGTGCATACTTAAAGGGTTTTAGAACGGAAACAAAACTAGTTTTTAGGACTTATACTTGATATTTTTCTTTGAAAAACATCTTCCATCATCATCATTAGAGCCACTACTTACTTAAAATTATCAAAAAAAGAAATAATTGTAATCGTCATCATCAGTATCTAGCGCAGTTTCATTATTATCGTTTTTAAGCTTTAAATCCAGCGGTGAAGTTCTTCCGGAATGATCTGTTTCGCGCACATAGTTTATAAATGTAGCTGTTAGCGACACTTATTGAGAGCTAACTACAGTATAAAGGTTCCAGTCCTTGAGGCAACTTAAAATTAACAGAAGGTGGGTTTAATTATCGTTTCTGGTCTCAGGTGTGATTCTGAGACCTATAGGGCCTGCCCCCGTTACACCTTTCGGCATTCAGGAAACTTTCTGCTCCAACAGCCATTGGTTCTACGGGCAATCTCGCCTACTGTCACTTAAGTTTAGCAGCTCTTTTGGCTATGTCGGTTACTTTAGTTCGTCTGCGGATCTTATCATTCCTAACTCGATCGCGCAGGGAACCTTCAAGCACAGCCCTCTCCATTGCTCTCTGAGAAACTTTGGGCCTTCTTAAGAGGCTCATTGTTAACGACCACGTCTCGGATCTGTTTCGAAGTCATAACTGGCATGGCAACACACATTGTTCAAAGACCTTTGACTTGAGCTGCAGTATTTGGGTTGAAAACATGATGGCAACTTTCCGAACGCTTTCCAGCTGAATGCTGAATGCTTTTTTGGAGTGGTCATTGGTAACCACTATTAGTAGTAAGTAGTTTCTACTTAGGTACATGGGCGTTCGACTGTAACACCGTTTTTTTTGTCATTTGATAAAAATAATACATCGTAGAAAATACTAGCTATTTTTCCAAATTAATTGGCGTTGATAATTTTTTTTTAACTCATTTTATTCTCGACTTCTTCCAAAAGAGGAAGTATCCAAAGCCATAAATCTAAAATTTTTTTTTTAAGCACTGGAGTCAAGTTTCGGAACGTTTCTAATAGTCGAAAAGACAGTTATTGTTTTCGTATAAATATTTTTAATAATATTAGTCTTGGAAATACAGGTTATTTACCATTATCCAAATGGATTATTATTCCTTTTGTTTTTCCTTAATTTGTTTAAAATAAAATTAAAAATAATTGATTTCCTCAAAAAGAATTCTGGCTTGATTGTTTTGGTGTTGCGTTTCGGAACGCGCGGTCTGTCAAAGTGATTCGAGGAATGACTCGTTCATTTTCTTCGTTGCGTTATAGCAGCAACACTATATTCAAGTGAAATTATGATGGACAACGGTAAGTGTAAATTATCCAAATGGATTCTCAATTCCATGTTCGATAGTTATGTTTTAAAACCTTTTTGATTAATTGGTTTCTCTTTCTTTAATAGGTATGTGAAGGATGTTTGTTCAGAGACCCCTTTCCGGTCTGGACTCTTAAAGAAAAAGTTGATTGAAACCTCGGTAAGTCTGTTGTGATATTTATTGAGATCTCAAATTCTCATTCTACGGTTTGGTCTTGAACCTTTTTGATAACCCACGTGGTTTGTTCTTTAGACATGGCGCGGACATCTTGAGGTGGCTGTCGTCCGGGCTCTGTTCCCAACATGGTTTCTTAACATTGAAAACCCCGTAATGGGTAAGTGCTTTGAAATATTATGCTAATTCAAAACTAAAGATTTCTGTTAGACGTTCATCACTGTAACAAGTTTTCTCTTTGTTGCAGGGTTTTCTTGATATGCAGGGTTGATATGCAGGGTTTTCTTATGCAAGTTTTTATATGCAGTTGTTATGCTGGGTTTTTATATAGGGATTTGATTTTACCCCACCCACATTTAGGTTTCTGGTACTATGTACCTACCTAATATTCTTTAAAAGGTTTTCTTTAAAACCACGTTTTTAATGCCAGGTTACTAGTTCTGCGTACTTTTCATTTCAATACCATGTAGGTAATTGACAAAACAAACTTTTCTTAAACTATCCAATAGTTCTTACTTTGGATTTTCTTTTATTCATGTAATCACCTGTGTTCAGATTTACCTTCGGAAGATGGTTGCAGAATTTCATATTATTCATAAGATTTTATTTAATGTTAGATTTCCTTTGAAACATGTCTGCTTTATATAAAGATAACCTTATTTTAACATGTTTCTTTAAAACTATAAGGTACTCGTTGTGAGTTTGGTAACCTATATTACTTTTTATCCAACGGCTGGACATTTAACTCCATAACAGTGAAACGTAATTAATAATTTTAAGTATGTAAACTTGTTTGTTGATACTGTTATACGAATAGTTCTCTGTGAAGACAGCGGTGATATTTTATGTATCCTTTTATTTCACCAGATATTCTTAAACCTTTTTAATTGTGGTCATGTTACATTAAATATGTTTTAAAAGGTTTCCTGGAATTTATTTTGTTGCACACAGTACAGTCTTGATCCATTTTATGATATAAACCACTGGCGCCCTGATTCTGACAGAACAATTTAGTTCCGATTCTGGCAGATTATAAGTTTTACCTGAAGATATTTTTCTTACCTCAAGATATTTTTTTTTTTCCTAATAATTTTCTTTTGTGGTTTACATTATAAAAGGCAGGTCCAAGGCCACCACCCACTCCCTGAGTTAATTAACACAAAAATAAAATACTGCTCTCTATAAAAGAAAAAGATTTTTCTTAGCTAGCCAATTTAAACCCTTTCAGTGTCGTTCCCAACGTGTGGCCCTGTAAGATTAGTGCTGTGTGGAATGAAAATTAAATTTAAATATTTTGTTTTTTCTCTCAAAAATAGTTATACATACTATACTGTTTTTAGTACTTAAGTGTTTCTTTTAAGTATTAAGGTTTCTATATTGAACATTTTGGTGCTGTATTTTACGGCTTTATTGTAAGTAAATAGTACTCACTATACTTTATATTTTTACAATGGATACTTTAAATTGTAATGTTAATTTTCTTTTAAAAGATGAGATAACTCATGAACTCCTAATTAGGAACATATCTTTTGACATTACTGCTTCTGTGGATAATTTGCGTAAATTATTACGTGAAAATCCTATGTCGAAGGCAAATTATGTTACATTGTTACTGATCATGCCTCTTTACAGTGGTTTTATAAACTAAAAAATCCCACTGGCCGTCTTAATAGGTGGGCATGTCGTCTAAGCCAATTTACCTTTGAAATCATTCACAGAAAAGGTAAAGAACATGTATTACCTGATACTCTTTCTAGAATTAAAATCGTCTCTATTGAAATTGATCCTCATACTATAACTGACCCATGGTATATTAAAATTTTTACGGGTTGTGCTGAAAATGCAAAGAAGTTTCCAAATTTTTCCATCTTAGAGGGAAAACTTTATAGACTTTCTAAAAATAAATACAATATCACTTCTCAAGCTTTGGGAAGCGATTTCTTGTAATATTCTTGGCCCGTTTCTTCCATCCTATTCTAGGAACTAATATCTGTTAGTAGTCTCAGACTATTTCAGTATATAATATATATTATTATTATTTTTCTTTCCTTTAAGAAACGCAACTGCAAAAGCCATTTGCAAATGTATGTATAATGGTGTATTTCTTGTACATGGTGTTTGTCGTGTTCTTTATACCGACAATGGAGCTCAGTTTACTTCTAAAGAATTTCGGGATCTTCTTACTAATGCAGGTGTTCCTCATATATTTTATAATCCCCGTTATCATCCTCAAACTAATCAAACTGAACGAGTGAACCGAGATATTGTTCGTGCTATTGCCTCGTATGTGCGTTTTGATCACCGAAAATGGGATCAAAACATTCCGGAGATTCAATGTGCATTGAACACTTGTGTTCATGATGGAACTAAATTCACTCCTTTCTTCTTAAATCATGGTCGTGAAATGATTCTTGATGGTGCTACGCATATTTCTCAGACACCTTTTGATGGGTCTGCTTTAAATACTGATTCACAAGAGTTTGCGGAAAAACTTCCCAAACTTCAAGATGTTTATAAACAAGTAAAATGTCATTTACATAAGGCATATCAACAAAACTGTAAATATTATAATTTAAGAAAAAGACCTTTAGAGTTAAGTGAAGGTCAAATAATTTATAAAAGGTGTTTTCCTTTATCTTGTGCTCCAAAACACTTTTCAGCAAAGTTAGCTCCCAAGTTTGAAAAGTGTGTTGTGGACAAGAAATTAAGTAAGTTGGTCTACTCTCTCAAAAGTTTGGAGGGTAAGTCCCTTGGTACGTTCCATATCAAAGATTTGATCATCCGCGGTCATAATGAAGGTGGTTGAAACATAGTAGGTGAATATAAGTGTGTTAAGTCAGATAAATATTCTCTTCGGGTGGTATTTACAATATATATTTTAAGTTTTCCTATCTTAGCGTAATGGACTTTGACTTTTAACGTGACAAACCAAGACGATAAGTATGCATACAGACTAAAACAAGACTATGGACTATTTTAATTGTTAAGGACAAACTTTTGTCGTTTTATGTTAAGGTTGTTTTTCATTTTCTTTTGGTATTAGTTTAAGTACATACTGTGTTTTTCTCAAACTTGAATTTGAAAACACTTTGTCTATTTTATATTTAAGTTAGTATATTTCGAGTCATTTTGCATCCTTAGTGATGATGACTTCATGTATTCTCTTTTGAAAGTTCTTCAACTCTGGTGAGTTCAGAACCTGATATTTCTTTGACAGGAGTTACCTTCTGGTATAAGCAGCTCATAGTAGCAAGCTTTATATTATTTTAAGTCATTTATCATCCATAGTGATGGTGACTACAATATTTTCTTTTGAAAGTTCTTCAACTCTTATGAGTTCAGAATGTGATGTTTTTTTTTGACAGAAGTTTTCTTCTGGTATACTTAGCTCATAGTAGCAAGTCTTTTTAGCTCATAGTAGCAAGTCTTTTTAGCTCATAGTAGCAAGTCTTTTTAGCTCATAGTAGCAAGTCTTTTTAGCTCATAGTAGCAAGTCTTTTTAGCTCATAGTAGCAAGTCTTTTTAGCTCATAGTAGCAAACCTCCTTATAAGGAAGGGAAGTTCCTTAACTCTTTTGAGTTTGGAATGTGTTTTCTTTTTGACAGAAACTGTTTTTCTGGTCAATACTGCATACAGTTGTAGTTCTATTTTCAGGAAAATAACATTCTTTATTTTTCGTTTTCCTTTAAAAATTTGCTCGTTGGTAGTGAATTTCTTTTAGCTTTTGAACTCTGGTTTTTCAAAACCATGTTCGGTGGTTTTGTTTCCAGTTAGCTTTTCGTTACTACCTCATGTAGATCGGTAGCGAAAAATTTTATTTGAAAATTAAAATTTTCAAATAAAATTTTTCATTCCCAACTAAAGATGAACTGTAACACCGTTTTTTTTGTCATTTGATAAAAATAATACATCGTAGAAAATACTAGCTATTTTTCCAAATTAATTGGCGTTGATAATTTTTTTTTAACTCATTTTATTCTCGACTTCTTCCAAAAGAGGAAGTATCCAAAGCCATAAATCTAAAATTTTTTTTTTAAGCACTGGAGTCAAGTTTCGGAACGTTTCTAATAGTCGAAAAGACAGTTATTGTTTTCGTATAAATATTTTTAATAATATTAGTCTTGGAAATACAGGTTATTTACCATTATCCAAATGGATTATTATTCCTTTTGTTTTTCCTTAATTTGTTTAAAATAAAATTAAAAATAATTGATTTCCTCAAAAAGAATTCTGGCTTGATTGTTTTGGTGTTGCGTTTCGGAACGCGCGGTCTGTCAAAGTGATTCGAGGAATGACTCGTTCATTTTCTTCGTTGCGTTATAGCAGCAACACTATATTCAAGTGAAATTATGATGGACAACGGTAAGTGTAAATTATCCAAATGGATTCTCAATTCCATGTTCGATAGTTATGTTTTAAAACCTTTTTGATTAATTGGTTTCTCTTTCTTTAATAGGTATGTGAAGGATGTTTGTTCAGAGACCCCTTTCCGGTCTGGACTCTTAAAGAAAAAGTTGATTGAAACCTCGGTAAGTCTGTTGTGATATTTATTGAGATCTCAAATTCTCATTCTACGGTTTGGTCTTGAACCTTTTTGATAACCCACGTGGTTTGTTCTTTAGACATGGCGCGGACATCTTGAGGTGGCTGTCGTCCGGGCTCTGTTCCCAACATGGTTTCTTAACATTGAAAACCCCGTAATGGGTAAGTGCTTTGAAATATTATGCTAATTCAAAACTAAAGATTTCTGTTAGACGTTCATCACTGTAACAAGTTTTCTCTTTGTTGCAGGGTTTTCTTGATATGCAGGGTTGATATGCAGGGTTTTCTTATGCAAGTTTTTATATGCAGTTGTTATGCTGGGTTTTTATATAGGGATTTGATTTTACCCCACCCACATTTAGGTTTCTGGTACTATGTACCTACCTAATATTCTTTAAAAGGTTTTCTTTAAAACCACGTTTTTAATGCCAGGTTACTAGTTCTGCGTACTTTTCATTTCAATACCATGTAGGTAATTGACAAAACAAACTTTTCTTAAACTATCCAATAGTTCTTACTTTGGATTTTCTTTTATTCATGTAATCACCTGTGTTCAGATTTACCTTCGGAAGATGGTTGCAGAATTTCATATTATTCATAAGATTTTATTTAATGTTAGATTTCCTTTGAAACATGTCTGCTTTATATAAAGATAACCTTATTTTAACATGTTTCTTTAAAACCATAAGGTACTCGTTGTGAGTTTGGTAACCTATATTACTTTTTATCCAACGGCTGGACATTTAACTCCATAACAGTGAAACGTAATTAATAATTTTAAGTATGTAAACTTGTTTGTTGATACTGTTATACGAATAGTTCTCTGTGAAGACAGCGGTGATATTTTATGTATCCTTTTATTTCACCAGATATTCTTAAACCTTTTTAATTGTGGTCATGTTACATTAAATATGTTTTAAAAGGTTTCCTGGAATTTATTTTGTTGCACACAGTACAGTCTTGATCCATTTTATGATATAAACCACTGGCGCCCTGATTCTGACAGAACAATTTAGTTCCGATTCTGGCAGATTATAAGTTTTACCTGAAGATATTTTTCTTACCTCAAGATATTTTTTTTTTTCCTAATAATTTTCTTTTGTGGTTTACATTATAAAAGGCAGGTCCAAGGCCACCACCCACTCCCTGAGTTAATTAACACAAAAATAAAATACTGCTCTCTATAAAAGAAAAAGATTTTTCTTAGCTAGCCAATTTAAACCCTTTCACGACATTAATTTTGTTTTCTCCATGTTCATCTTCAGGAGACTATTGAGTTCATCGAGCATTGTGACCAAGTCTTCTAAGGTCTTAGCCATGAGAATAATATGTCGGAAAACTTAAGGTGAGATATGTATCCGCCATCAAAGTTGATAGTATCAACATTAATGCCTCTTCCCAATCCAGAAGCTTTAAGATAGAGAATTTAGCGGTGAAAAGTAATTGGAGAAATAACGTCTTCCTGTCTCACACCCCGCTGCAGCTACATTGGTCTGAAGTTCTGATCCTGGAGTTAAACAGGTATGGAAGCATTCTCATACAAACACCTCGATATACCGGTAGTCAATTTGGTACCTCTGAAGAGATCCCAGCACTGCCCAGATTTCTATTGAACCGAAGGCCTTCTGTAGTCCACGAACGCCATGAATAATGTCTGGTTATTTTAATGTAGCCCTTTGGGAAACCGGCTTGTTCTTGAGGCTGGAAGTTGTCAAACCTGCGCCTGAGACGATTCGTGAGTACACTCGGAAACAATTTGTAGACATGACTTGGAAGTGAGATGGGTCTATAATTCTTTAGAAGGGTTTATCGCCCTTTTTAATAAAGAAGACCACCACATATCTGTGTCATGCCTGCGGCTTTGTACCTTCAAAGATGACAGAGTTATACAGTTTCTGAAGTACTTCCAAAACCGGTGTACCACCTGCCTTCAGAAGCTCAGCAGCTTTTCTGATATCGCCCGAGGTCTTGTTGTTTTAAAACTTTGAGAGCCATTCTAAACTCGTATCCGTGATGTCTTCGATATAGTGTCGGATTAGCCCACCTCTGGCGTCAGTTGCAGTTTGAATACTGACAGGTGTTCGTGTTGTCGTGTACAGCTGTCCATAGAATACCTTTATTTCTTCCTGTAGCTCATGCTCACATGTCACAGTTCGTTACGCTCAATGACTTCCTTAATACGATCCGTCTATTAAGACCTGTCAGCATTATCTGGGACAAAAGAACCATCCTCCATCTTCCATGACCCTGAGGATAGAGTAAGAAATATTTTTGTTTTCATTAATTGTACGACGGGTCTTTAAAAACTTGGATCCTGTTGTACGGACAGCTTTCACGAACCAATCATTGTAATCGTGCACACCTACTCCTTTTGCTTGGCTTTCAAATCGTTTTCGCAGCTCAGGATGGGTTTTCAGGGTTCTGGGTTTGAATTAACAACGGACGGAGCGTATTTCATCATTTTTATTTGTTTTTAGTCAACATGACAGTTACGGAAATTAAAAAAAAAGAATTAATGAAAGTCAAGAATAATATTTACCTGGTTTTGCATCTTATAAAATTAGTGGTGTTGATAAGTAAATTATATTTGCTAAAACCCAATAACAAATCATAACTCTACTGTTTGTAAAAAAAATTCAATATTTGTGTTTATAACTCACTTTAATGGGTTTTGCCTCTATGAATGGAGGTTATTGTTTTGTAAATACTATTTTCAAAAAGCCCATAACAAGTAATAGTTGATTCTGCTAGAAAATATTTCATTAATTTGGACGTATAACACACTTTAAAGTATTCTTCTTCTCATAAGTCCATAAAAAGGGTATAAGATATTGGGTTTTGACATAACGATTAAAGCCTTACACTTTAAATATCGATTACTGGACTACACCATTAGAAAGAGCTCGAAAAGTACTCTATGGTAGTATAAATAACTCATTTTGCCAAATTGGGGTACTTATCGGGTTTTCACAGGCGACCCTCGATATTAACACATATCATTTATCTATAATATAACTGAAACACTTATACTAGCCTTGCAGCAGACTTGCGAAAGTTCTTTTATTAAAGTTATTTATTTACTAAGTTTTTTAGTCACTATTTAGAAATCTGGTTCAAAAATATTAATGACGATGAGTGAGGTCGTCTTTGCCGTTTGAAAAATGTTGCCCTCCCCATCCGCTGTGGCGCCCCGGGGACTTTAGACCCCGCGGAAAAAAAATTGGAATACGCCCCGGGGACTTTAGGCCCCGCGACTACACTTGTGTGTTCAAGTGCCATCTGTGCATGAAATACCAAACTGTTTGCTATGACACCTCTATGGAAAGCTTCTCAAATAGTTTACGAACCAAATAATAGGTGGCCGGTGTAATTTTTTTTTCGATGAGTATTTTTTCTTCGAAGTCAAAACTGACGTCATCTGTTTACAATCCCGGACTCTGTCGTATCTTGTGGAAATATTAATGAGTTTTTTGTATTTCTGTGAGTGTTTTGTATCAAAATAATCGTGAAGTGTTAAGTAATGAATGTTTTTAAGGATTACAACATGATTCAAGTGAGTACGCGATAAAAACCGTTCTAAAAATAGGCCTTTTTTTTAGGTTAGGTTAGGTTGTGCCGTAATTATTTTTTAAAAGTGTTTAAATAACAGTTCTAATCTTTAATACTGCGCATATATGTTGCCCATGTCCATAGCTATCGACTGTATTTTTTTAAAGAAGAATAGCCTTGTAGTTTTTAAACTATGATGATTTTTCTGCGCCGGGCCGCCGCTCGCAAAAACTTGCGCTTGCGCCGGCCGGGGCGTACAAGGGCGAATCGCGCTGCCACGGTTGGGCATTACGGGCCGGTCGGTGGAAGACCAATTCCCGTTGACATAGAATCTCGAAATTTGGTAAGAAGCAATAGCTTACAGCACAGGTAACAGGAAAATTCCGAAAAGCTTAAAATTTTAAGTAGTTATACCACCAAAAAAATTGTGATTGTAAACATAATTGTAGTTACAGCAATGACCGCGAGTTATTATACTATGTAAGTTTTAATTCCCTTGCGTGTAGTTGCGAGTTTCAAAATATGCGGTATCAATGGTTGTACTTTTGCGTTTTGCGTTTTTGCGTTGACTTAGAATTTTTTTTTTTTCACGGGTTAAAGGCAATTAGATCTAAGTATTTGATATGAATTTCAACTTGATAGCTCTACGCGTTCATGAGGAAAAAAGTAATAAGTTTATATTTATTAAAAAAGATGGAGGAGCATAAATTTAAGACAAAGATCTCTTTATCGTTTAAGTAACTAAGTACTAAGTAAGTATTTCAACTTGATAGCTCTACGCGTTCGTAAAAAAGTAATAAGTTTATATTTATTAAAAAATATATATTTTGTAATGTAACTAAAAATTTAAGGTTTTCGGAATTTTCCTTTATGTGTGCTATAAAACGTTTACACTCAGTTGCAGAAAGCTGGCATTAAATCCTACCTTAGGTAATGGAAGATTAACTCTAATGATTTCATTAGTTTAAAGACGTTGCATAAAAATAAATTATGCCAGGATAATCCTTCATTAGTTAATGCTCTCATTAAAAAATGTTGCCCTCAGAAACAGTATGGAAATTAAAAAAGAGTGAATGTAATGACGCAGATCTGTCGTATTTGATGGTAGCCGAGCCATAAAACTTCAAAAAAAAGCAAATATTGTTTGACATAGACAGTTCACGAGCAATTCATATTTACAATTCGTGGCTTTAAAAAAACTGTTATTGTCGATTTTTTTGTATTTTTTGCTATTTTGTGATGGCTGAAGTGCAGAAAAAACGGGAGCGGAGTGCCAACTACACAGGGCAGTAGAAAATCATGTTAGCAGTAGTGAACTGGTGAGTGTGTTATTTACAACATTTTCGTTTATTAAATAATTTTACTAATATGTTAAACAATGCTACCGTAAGGCAAATTATGCAAAACAGGACTACACAGACTAGCTATGTAAGTAATACCTAACTGAAATTACGGAGTATACTTCTCACACAAAAATCTAAACCTCGATTGTCGCCGGAAAAGTTGTAAACAAATAAATTACTTTTGTTCCAGTTATAAGCGTATTATTGAAGATAAAAGGATGGGAGGAACGTATGTACGCAAAAAAACCGAAGCCTGGAAGGCAATTTCTAGAAAGTACAACAGTAATACTACTACAGGCTACAGAGGGACAGAGCAGCTCAAAACATTGTATGATAATATGAAACAAAAAGCTCGGAAGAAAGTAGGGGAATGCAATGTATGTACTGTTTTAGCTCAGTGTAAAAATGTAGGAATTAAAAGTAAGTAGGTATATCAATTAAATATCAGTTTAATACCTACTTTTACTTTTTCTTTTCTTTACATAATATTACATGATTTACACGATTATTATCTTAAATATATTATACTGAGAAACATTTTCTGTGTTTTATTTAGCATTTGAAATGTTATTTAAGTAATTGATATTAGAAAGCAACCATAATAAAATAACCTATTGGTTAATAAAGTACTAAAGAAGTAAGGTAAATTAAATATTTCAAGCTTTTGCAACTAGATAAAGACATATTTCGTTAAATATCCTGACAATTTTTAGCTTTAATGGAGCTTTCACGGCCAATTATATTTTTAATGAAAGAAACGTCAAAATAATGCCCATTAGACGATAAAGACGCGTTGTGCAACCAAAAATGAGATAAAGATAGGTTTGACAGAGGGTTTGACAGTTCTTCCATTAAACTTAATGAAGCATTAAATTTAAAATTTATTATGACATGATTTGCTTTTGTGCAACACTTTAATGGAAGATTAGTATTTAATGCCACTTTAAATATTTAATGAGCCTTTCTGCAACTGAGTGTTAGACTACAGGCCCGTGTTAAAAAAAATATGGGTCATTTGAACCACCAGATGATCTATGTAGAACGATATAAGAGCATAAAATAATAAGATTCAGCATTATGCCGTCACTTGTAAGCTGTCCAACTGAGTGCAGGTGAAAGAAAGGGGGTTGCAACCCTCGACTTTTTCCCCTTGTCGCATGATTTTTGTACGGCGTTGCGAAATAATGGATTAGAAGCAGTATTGAAATAGTATGAAACTGATGCCGTACAAAATTAAATGACCAAATTCACCCTGGTAATTGTCGGAAAATAAAAAAAAAATCCGACTTTTTGGCGCACCATTTTTTTACGGCACTACGCGTTTTCTTATTATTTTTCATGGATCTATCGATGGTAAGAATGCCGTACAAAAATATATGACCCTACCTACCTACTTTTGAATTCTCACCTGCACTCAGTTGGACAGCTTACAAGTGACGGCATAATGCTGAATCTTATTATTTTATGCTCTTATATCGTTCTATATAGGTCATCTGGTGGTTCAAATGACCCATAATTTTTTTAAGACGGGCCTGTAGTCTAGTTGCTTCATGCCAAATTTCAAGATTCTAGGTCGACTGGAAGTACCCTTTAGGTTTTGATTCCCTTGCGAGTACTTGCGAGTTTCAAAATATGCAGCTTAAATTGCTGTTTCTTTTGATTGCGTTGACATAGAAGTTTGATTTTGTTACAGCTTAAAGGTATTATAGACCTGAGTATTTGGTATGAATTTCAATTTAATACCTCTACGCGTTTATGAGGAAATGGGTAGTAAGGTTAAAATTATTAAAAAAATATATATTATGTGATGTAACTAAAAATTTATGGTTTTCGTAATTTTTCCTTTATCTATGCTATAAGACGTTGCTTCGTACCAAATTTCAAGATTCTGAGTTCACGGGAAGCACCCTGTAGGTTTTGATTCCCTTGTAAGTGTCGAAAATTTGCGGCATAAACGGCTGTATCTTTTGATTGCGTTGGCTTAGAAGTTTGATTTTTTCACAGCTTCAAGGGACAGTAGACCTGAGTAATTGATATAAATTTCAGCTTCATACCTCCACGCATTCCTGAGAAAAAGGGTCTTGACAGACGGACGGACGGACAGACGGACAACAAAGTGATCCTATAAGGGTTCCGTTTTTTCCTTTTGAGGTACGGAACCCTAAAAAACAATATTAATATATTTTAGAGTTCTAAAGTCATTAGCCGGTGCGGTGCTGCCGCCACATGCGCAATTCTCATTATTTTATCTATACTTCCGCCCCATCGCAGGTTTTCCTGAAAGTAAAATAGCTTTGAAATTATGATCATTAGAAGTACGCAGAAGGCTTGTCACCGGCCTGTTTTTTGTCGAAAACAAATATAACCGAACCTCATTCACAGAAATATGGTCTTTTTGAGCATCGTGCAGCTTGCAAGTGAATCTGAAAGTAAGGTTTACAATTATGAGAACAAGTATCTCGTACATGTGTATTATAAATACATGCTATAATGATCATAATTTCAAAGCTAAGTATTTTACTTTCAGGAAAACCTGCGATGGGGCGGAAGTATAGATAAAATAATAAAAATTGCGCATGTGGCGGCAGCACCGCACCGGCTAATGACTTTGGAACTCTAAAATATATTAATACTAGATGAAAACCCGACTTTGCTCGGGTAAAATGTGACTCATAATACACATATAGGTACAAAATGTAGGTAGATATCTCTGTAGTCATCGGTTCTCAAGGAATTATAAAGGTAAGCAAGGCATAGATTCGTATAGCTTCGTTCATTGTGTTTAGTAAATATAGTAAATAAAAACTGCTATATATTTCCACAAATAATTTTTATTTTAAATCAACATTCAAAATAAACTAATATAAATTAACAAAACATTTAACTCTTTAAGGTTTATTATCTGTAAACCTCTTTGTTTTAAGCACTCAGTCTCTTTCTTTACTTTGGCGGTTAATGAACGTCAGAATCACGGGACCAAGTTAACAATTTGAAACATTAATAGCATGGACAGGTACTACCTGCATTCTACTGATTTCTACCTTTGATAGAAACGTTAATACCTTAACGATTTTAAGGAAATTTCATTATGAAAGTGGCCCGCTATTCTGACATCAAAATGACGAGACCACTGCCCATTTGCCAACATTCACAAACTATTATGCTGATCTAAATACGTCAATAGTTACTACCTGGTTAGTACCTCAACATTATATTAACAGCAAATTATACACTTATGCCATTTTACATGTATAAGTATTTTTTGTAATAACATACTTTGTGAGCATCAGAATGGCTGGTTGTCTGTGGCGTGGGTCTATGAGAGTTGATTCAATAATTGCTACATATTTACTTATATTTACTTCATAGATTAAAACATTGCTACATATGATATATATTTAGAAATAAGACTTTTTTTTTTGACCAGCGATTCTGATGTTTGGTTGGCTGGTCACCTCCTAGTTTAAAGCCAAGCATGCAGTATTTCCCGAAATTTATTGCGTCAATAATTGCTACATATTTACTTCATTAATTATCTATTTTAGTTGTAACTTCAAACGTACGTTGAATAAAAGATGTAACAATCATTTAAATTATCCCAAGGAAAAGTGCCTGATAAAATAATAAAGGCAAATAGTTTTGTAGCGCAATCAGTTTGATTGTGTAGGCTCTGGTAACCGAAAGTAAGTAATGCGATTTTTGCGTAGAAATAATTTTGTATATCTACCCTCAATGACCGAATAAGTATCATTATTACAAGTTTTAGTCATTGTTGGTGCGGATATGTACTGGAATTACAGTCTAGGCTTATTTTATTTTATTCGACAATTTAAATAGTTCTAATAGTTCTGGAATTACACACTGCAACTATTTGCCTTTATTATTTTGTCAGGCACTTTTCCTTGGGATAATTTAAATGATTGTTACATCTTTTATTCAACGTACGTTTGAAGTTACAACTAAAATAGATAATTAATGAAGTAAATATGTAGCAATTATTGACGCAATAAATTTCGGGAAATACTGCATGCTTGGCTTTAAACTAGGAGGTGACCAGCCAACCAAACATCAGAATCGCTGGTCAAAAAAAAAGTCTTATTTCTAAATATATATCATATGTAGCAATGTTTTAATCTATGAAGTAAATATAAGTAAATATGTAGCAATTATTGAATCAACTCTCATAGACCCACGCCACAGACAACCAGCCATTCTGACGCTCACCACACTTTTGGTACCTGGTGGAAAATTCTGAGCAATAAGCAGATAATCCGAACATGCTAATTCGACTATAATGTTTGTTACTCTAAAAAATTCGGTAGTGTTAGTGGCTGGGGCTATTGCATCTCGTATCCAGAAGATACCGGTAGGTTTAACCTCAGGTCATAAATTTATGACCCTTTTCTACCATGTCGTACGTGCTAAGCAAAGAGGATATAATAAAACTGACGTTTTAGTGCTAAGGTTAAACCTACCGGTATCTTCTGGATACGAGATGCAATAGCCCCAGCCACTAACACTACCGAATTTTTTAGAGTAACAAACATTATAGTCGAATTAGCATGTTCGGATTATCTGCTTATTGCTCAGAATTTTCCACCAGGTACCAAAAGTATGTTATTACAAAAAATACTTATACATGTAAAATGGCATAAGTGTATAATTTGCTGTTAATATAATGTTGAGGTACTAACCAGGTAGTAACTATTGACGTATTTAGATCAGCATAATAGTTTGTGAATGTTGGCAAATGGGCAGTGGTCTCGTCATTTTGATGTCAGAATAGCGGGCCACTTTCATAATGAAATTTCCTTAAAATCGTTAAGGTATTAACGTTTCTATCAAAGGTAGAAATCAGTAGAATGCAGGTAGTACCTGTCCATGCTATTAATGTTTCAAATTGTTAACTTGGTCCCGTGATTCTGACGTTCATGGCGGTTATGGTGTAAAACCACGCACTCGATTTTCCAAAAATATGTAAACCACGCACTCGGTATTCCAAAAATATGTTTCCTTGTAATGTCATCTAAAAGGTTTTAAAACTCTGGCAATTAAATTGGGTCTATGTTCTTTTTTAGTGCCTTGTAAATTACCTAACATTTCCTGCCAATTCGGATTGCACGTAAATGTTATAAATAAGTCTAGTTTACCATACTTGCAAACAATTGCCATGGAATCCTGATAATTTTGCATCATATCCCCAGCATATTTTTACGAAATAATAAACACTTTGTATAAATCACACTCAACATTTATTAACTCCACTTAGATTAATAAACTTCGTTAACAACTGCACTTAATTCAAAACTACCGATCACAACAACTGTCTGACAACAACTGACTGCCGGCTTGGCCGAGTCGAGTGAGTGGGCCGAATCCCCACTCTACTCGCCCTACCCCTGCTCGCTTCCGATTGGCCGACTAGAAGAACAACTCTCGACCAATAAGAAGCAAGGTTACTCGGTAGTCAGTACAACTACTTTTAATTTATTTAACAGTAATGAAATAAGCATTTAAAATCTGTATTAATAGAATACATTTATATTAAATTAAATTAATAAGGTATATACTAAAAATCATAACATTCGGCCGTCCTGATATGTGCTGCCTCCTGGTGCACATGAAAATCATAACATTCGGAATCTTACAACTATTTACAATTAAAATATTAACATCGATGCTCTATAGTAATGTTTTGGGACAAAAAGAAAATATATTGTACAGCAGATTTAAGAAAAATGTTTATTAAGTGGCTTGATTATGTTGCTGCAGTGCTGACAAAGGAACATCATCTTCGCTATCACTACTTGATACATTACTACTTTCGTCATGATCAGAATTTTCTAAAGAATACGAGGTACCCAAATTTATCCAGGGTCTTATTCTGTCAGCTGCCACAACAGTCTCAAAACACTTCCTTTTTTTGCTGAAGCCGGGCACATCCCCGATTTTATACCTGTCATTTCCTAGGGATTCCACAATCTTATAAGGACCGATGAACTTAGACAATAACTTTTTACTGTTGCCATTATTACTAAAATTTGTTCTTGTTATTTTGACCAAATCGCCTTTGTCTTGACTAGTTTGAATATTACGACCTATTTCTTCTCTAACGTTTTGCAGATTGGCCGGAGGCGTCTCGTCACCGATATCAAGTTTGTTCAAAAGAGTATCTCTTAATTTAATGCCAAACAGAGCCTCCGATGCAGCTTTCTTTGTCGTAGAGTTAATAGTGTTATTAATTCCCCACTGTACATGTCCAAGATGCGTGTCCCAGTTGCGTTCGTCGGTGTTGATATTCAATTTACTCATTGCTTGTAAAATTGTTTGATTGAATCGCTCTGCTTGACCATTCGCACGGGGACACGCAACCGCATTGAGTATATGCTTTATTCCGTAAAGATCACAAAACTTTTTAAAAGCTGTAGAGGTAAAAGAAGTACCTCTGTCAGAAATGATCCTGGAGGGTAAACCAAAATCATTAAAAATGTTTTCTAATATTTTTATCGTGTGTTTAGTTTTTGTGCTCTTTGCGGCTTTTGCAAACATGTATTTTGTAAATCCATCAACTATGGTCAAAATGTAGACGTTCCCTCTCTTGCTCTTAACAAATGGCCCAAGGTGGTCGATATGTATGGTGTGGAAGGGAACATCTACCTTCTGAATAGGATACAAATAGCCAGATTTCTTTTTAGACGCATTGTCTTTGTTGAATGCACATTGTAAACAAGATTCTACATATTTTTTTACAAACCGCCGCAGTTTTGGGAACCAAAAGTTGCTCTGAACCTTCTCAACTGTTTTTGTTATACCTAAATGACCTAAATCGTCATGATTCGCTCTGCAAATCTGAAAACGTGCACCACGCGGAACTACAAGACACAACTTTTCTTCAACTTTTCTATACAACTTGTTATCTTTAACAACATAATTCTTTTTGATGTCTTTTATCTCTTCGTTATTATTTGGTCTGAGAATTTTAATTATTCGTGACACGTCCGGGTCTGCCATTTGCAGATTTAAAAGCCAGTGATCTTTTTCTATATTGTAGACAACGACATTAGACTCTTCAATAGGTTCACAGAGGTTGGTATTTCGACTTAACGCATCTACATGGGACATTTTGGTACCAGGCCTATATTCTATTCCGAATGTGAACTCACTTATTTGGAGCCACCAACGCGCTATACGGGGAACTAAATCACGCTTAACAAGTGTTGTTCTAAGCGCGTTACAATCAGTCACAACCTTAAAGTTGATACCTAATAGGTAAACCCTAAATTTTCTCAATGAGCACACAATCGCAAGGGTTTCCAACTCATAAGAGTGTAGATGGCGTTCCTCGGGGGTTGTTTGTCGGCTGAAATAGGCTACAGGCTTTAAGACTCGCGGACTCTCCTGCCATTGTAGCAATATTCCACCAACCCCTAAGGAGCTCGCGTCCGTGTGCAACTCAGTTTCGAGTTTTGGATTATATAACGACAAGATAGGCCGTTCAATCAATTTGTTTTTCAACAAGTCAAAAGCGTGGTTTTCGACGGCACTCCAACGGAATAAGGTATCTTTTTTAAGCAAGTTAGTAAGGGGCCTAGCAATTTCGCCAAAATTTCGAACAAATTTACGAAAATAACTTGCCAACCCCAAGAACTGCCGCACTTCATGCACGGTTTTTGGGGTTGGGAATTCTTTCACTGCAGCAATTTTAATCTCGTCGGGCCTTATCCCGTTGGAAGATATCTCATAGCCGAGGTAATTTATAGTTTCATCAAAAAATCTACATTTCGATAGTTTCAAAGTGAGACCGTTCTGGCGCAATAGTTTGAGAACTTCTTCCAATCTGTGAAATCCCTGTTCCAAGTCTTTAGATGGAACCAATATATCATCCAAGTAAGCTAAAGCAGTTTCGAACCTTTTCGAGCCAAGCATTTTGTTGATAAGTCTCTGAAATACGGCTGGCGCATTGGCCAAACCGAAGGGCATTCTCTTAAATTCATAGTGCCCGTCGGGCGTACCGAAAGCAGTTAAACGACGACTTTCCTCCGACATGGGCACCTGATAATACCCTGAAGCTAGATCAAGGGAAGTGAAGAAAGTGTTACCACTCAAATTAGTCAACTGGTCTTCTATAAGAGGTAATGGAAAACAATCTTTTCTGGTTTTGTTATTAAGCGCCCTAAAGTCGACACAAAGTCGCTGCTCCCCTGTTTTTTTTTTTACTAGTAGAATTGGACTTGAATAATCAGAAGAGGATTCTTGGATTATATCGTTATCCAGAAGATCTTTTATAATACCCCGAACATTCTCTCTTTCCGAATAAGATAACCGGTATGGCCGGTATACTACAGGCCGGTCATCAACCAAATCAATTGTCATGGAAATATCCTCCGCGCAACCTATCTCACTCAAATTTTGTGCAAAACAGTCACGATAGGACTGCAAAAGATCATGAAGCTTTTCAATGTCCTGATTACCGATATTTTTACCGACTTTGATGTCCGACTTTTGCAAAGGCTCTAGGGTTGATAAATCTTTAGTGATCCTATTGACATGACGAATTTCGCGTTCAACAAAATCTGTTGCCCTAGCCAATAACTCATTGGCTTCGAGTGTAAGTATACCCGGTGTAAGGTTGGTTAACACCAAGTGAGTCTTGCCTCCCTGGATTCGGTAAACACCTTGGTGAAGGTGGTACTCTTTACCGGGCTCACCGCAACTATAACCCTCAACATAAATGTCTCCAGTAAACGAAGCGTTTTCTACTGATACTTCGACTAAACCTATATTCTGGATGCTTGTTGAGGTAGTGACAGTCAATTTAAGGTTATTATCTCGAACTGTAGAATCATCACTCGGACTTTTATAAAAGAACAATTTCGTATTATCTTTCATAACAGCTACGCAAGGGAGCTCAGTAAAATCTTGCCCTACCAAGAGTGGAGTCTGCATAAACGTGTCGTCAACAACAAGGACCTCTACATTAGCTTCTACCTCATCAATCTTTAAAGTGACAACGCTTTTATATATAGGAACTACTGAAGAGTTACCAAAGCCTTTGATAGACGGCAAATCCTTAAAGGACTTTTCCAAATGTAATAAAGCTGCATCAGAATCTCGCATCAAAGTGCATTCGCTGCCAAAATCAACATAGGCAACAAGAGTTTGACCGTTAGCTACAGCTTTCTTAAAGAATTTATCATTGACATTATTAAGCGTGGAAATGGCAAGCGCCTTGCGAGTTTCTGTTGGAGCTTTTATTTCCGTTTTAGAATTTGTCGAATGCAACTTGCAAACTGATTCATCATGACCTACTCGTTGACATTTTTGACACCTGGTTAAGGGAAGTGGACACTTCATAAACGGGTGTCCTTTAGCTTTGCAATTAAAGCAAATGAGTCCACTGTTTCCATCATTTGAAGACGACACGGTACTTGGACGATTTGCGAACGACCCTACGTTATCATTCCGCTTTTTAGTTACAAAACTGTCTGAAGGACGTTGCGAGTTGAGAAAGTTCAAGAGATCTTCCGGCTCCTCACAGTTCAAAGCTTGTGCGCCATTTCTAATAGATTTATCATTTATACCATGAATGACGCAGTCTACAGCTTTCCTACCACTAATTTCACATCTGTTCAAAAGTGTTAACTTGTCATAAAAGTATTCCCTTAAACATTCGTTACTCCTTGTAGTGCGTGCCAGCATCTCTTCGAGAAGCCGACCGTAATTTTGCTCATTTGGAAATGCACGTTTAAGTTTGGTCTGCCATTCTTCCCAAGTAAAATTTACGGATGGCAGAGCCTCATACCATTTTTTTGCCAAGCCAACAAGTTTTTGCAACGCAAAATGCACGGTCTGCCTCTCGTTCCAATCATAGATGCTAACACACTCATTGACCTTTCTTATCCAACCCTCAACACTTTGAGATTTACTTGAGGGGTCAAACTCGGGTATGACGTTGCTCAAGTGGTTATTGTTTAATTGATGAAACTTTTCTGGTTCTCCTTTTTTAAAAGACGACAACAGTTTAGCAACATCGTCAATGCTAAAAGTCGACGAAAGCTCATCACGATCCTTTTCAATTGCCACAGAAGTTGACGGATTAGATGATAAATCTGACCTGTTACTCGCAGTTTGCTCATTCTCGACTTCTTCTATAATCCATGTAGAAGAAGAGGTCGAACGCCGGGCCTTCGCAGCAAGACCTGAAGCTGGTGGTAGTCTTCTTTTTCTTTGGCGTCCTCTGCCTTTAGCATTGTGCTCCTCACTCATGACCTCGAAACAGAACGAGAAAATTGTAAATAAATAAATATAATATCAAAATAGTTCATAAAAGCAACTGAAGTCCAACATAAATACCAACTCCATTATCCTAGTCATTGTGATTACACTTGATAGACCTTTTACTATTTAATACAAATTATCGTGATGAGAATCTAATTTTAAAACTAAAAAAAATAAAACCAAACATGATCCAAGCTGACCTATTATCAATTCGTCCGTGAGTGGTGATAACGTCTAAATGAAGAACAGGAAAAATATAAGTTTAACAGTGCATACCATTTCAAGAAAATATTTAAAATTCCAGAAAAAGATTAAGAAAGGATTATAATACCTAGCTAGTTATTAAGTGTAGGCGTATCTAACCCTTGGTCTTGAAAGGCGCATCTAGCCTTCACCTCAAAGGCGCATCTAGCCCTTGATCACTAAAGGCGCATCTAGCCCTTGTTCTCTAAAGGCGCATCTAGCCCTTGGTCACTAAAGGCGCATATAGCCCTTGTTCACTAAAGGCGCATTTAGCCCTTGCTCACTAAAGGCGCATTTAGCCCTTGTTCACTAAAGGCGCATCTAGCCCTTGTTCACTAAAGTCGCATCTAGCCCTTATTCACTAAAGGCGTATCTAATCTTTGATCACACACAAAAAAAAAAACACTTTTTTTTTATATTTAACATAATCCAAATTACATACCTCTTTATTATTCTTGCTGGCTCGCGGGACTGTACCACTTCTGATCTTTTACGAAATAATAAACACTTTGTATAAATCACACTCAACATTTATTCACTCCACTTAGATTAATAAACTTCGTTAACAACTGCACTTAATTCAAAACTACCGATCACAACAACTGTCTGACAACAACTGACTGCCGGCTTGGCCGAGTCGAGTGAGTGGGCCGAATCCCCACTCTACTCGCCCTACCCCTGCTCGCTTCCGATTGGCCGACTAGAAGAACAACTCTCGACCAATAAGAAGCAAGGTTACTCGGTAGTCAGTACAACTACTTTTAATTTATTTAACAGTAATGAAATAAGCATTTAAAATCTGTATTAATAGAATACATTTATATTAAATTAAATTAATAAGGTATATACTAAAAATCATAACAATATGATGCAAAACTATCAGGATTCCACATAATCTATATTATTAATAATATAATATTATAATTTTACCAATGCCTTGACCCGTTTTTCTATCATTATTGCACAGGCTATCCATTAAATTGTTATACTATTCAGCTCTGAGCTGTTTTTGATTCATTCGAAGAAACAATAATCTTTGAGATTCAATCTTAACATAGGCCAAGACACAATATTCATGAATAAGTTTTTCGGCATTTTGACGAATAGCAAGCAAGTCTATAGGTACTGATAAAATTGTAACATGACGGCTTCGAACAGTTCTTAAATGTTGAGAATATTCTTGTAGAGAAAAGTTATTATTTAATGCATGTTCGCCGTTTTCTCCTAAAAAGATGACCGCAACCTCATTATTTGATGGGGCGTTACACCCACGCAAATCAAGAGATTTATACTTTTTAAAACTTTCACGGTTGTTTGCCCATAGCAGCCACCCGCAATTTCTCTTCAGTCGTCCCGTGATCATGATGCATGCAACTGCATCGAAATATCGGGCACTCACACAAAATAAATACCACGGTAAATATCCCGTTTTAAATCTTAATAGTCAAGAGATTTTTTGATAAAGAAGCAGTTTCTACCGACGTTAGGATATAATAATTTATTTGCAAAGAAAAATATCACTCAGTTGTTCGCCATATTTTTTATTTCTATTTTTTTTATACATGTCAAAAGACAAAATCAATAAAAACCATGCAGTTTTTAACATCCTCTACACTGTAAGAGAAAAAACAAAAAATATAATAAAAATTTTAATGTACCCAAGTGATAATGATCATTTAAATAATATATCTAGAAGGAATGCTAATCTCCCGTCCAGACCGAAACCTAGGACTGGGAAACTCCTCTTTCCGTACTTCTAAATTAAAAATGCTTTGACACGGCCTCGACTTAAAACCAGAAGCGGGGCGGACTTTGACTGTCTTCCTCACAACACCATCTCTCCCTTCAGACAAAGATGAACTGTTAGAAGCACAGAACATTGACGTGTCAATGACGTTAACACGACGTCCAATCACTCTTCCCTGTAGCGTCCAACCGAGTTTATAGTCCGGTTCGCTCCAGTACTAAGTGAAAAAATTCTATCTGTCATTCCTGTAAATGGCAACGACTCATACCGTTGGATTCGTCTTGGTGTCCTGAACGTGGAACTGTCGGTCGTCAAGTTCTAAAGTGGTGGAGGGAGGAGGGGAGGGGTAATCAAAGTTGGCGAATTTGTACTTTTGTTTTTACGCTGTAATTTGAAAACCAGTGGACCGATTTCTTTGTTATTGGTATTATTTGAAAGTGTATAATATTACCTAAAAGACGTTCTTATACATCAAATACGCCAATGCAGCGGTTACCGCGCAATAATACCAAACATTAGAAAAAAAAAATGTGTATAGCTAATATCACAGATTACGCTAAACCTATAAAGTTTTCATGAAAACAATGTTTCCTACTTTGATTCTACAACAAATTACCTAATCAAAAAGGTAACTGTAATTACTATATGATTTATGGTGCCTGAGCTAGAGCTAATTTACGAAACGTAGTCGTAGGATCACTATACTACGAGTACGCAAATATAAGTAAATGAATGAGAAGAGATGGGTAAGTAATCACCATATTACTTTATTTATATATTTCAAGCTTACATTTTTCAAATAATACCTTGAAAAAAGACTTTACGTCGAAATAAAGAGGATATTTTTTTTTTGTTTTTCACTATTAGTAGTTTTGAATTTGCCTGTAGCATCTGACTCAAGGTACGTGACAAGACAAAACTCTTGTCAGGGGTAGATATTAGTAATACCTACCCATGATAAAAAAATAAAAGAAATCTACGCCGAAATAACCCGGGAAACATTTTTTTAGGTTTTCACTTACGTATTTTTGACTTTCCCTGTAGCATCTGACCCAAGGTACCTGACGAGATTAAACTTATGTCAGGTGATAGATATTAGTAATCCCTTTCCATGATAAAAATATAAAACAAATTTACGTCGAAATGACACGGAAAACAATGTTTTAGTTTTCACTATAGTTGTTTTAACTTTGCCTGTAGCACCTGATTCAAGGTACCTGACGGGATAAAGCCTATGTCAGAAGATAGATATCTGTAACATCTACTTATGATAAAAATATAAAAAAAAATTACGTCGAAATAACGCGGAAAACAATATTTTAGCTTTTCACTATAGTCGATTTGACTTTGCCTGTAGCACCTGACCCGAGGTACCTGACAGAATGAAAACTATGTCAGGGGATAGATATTGGTAATATCTACCTATGATAAAAAAATAAAAGAAATTTACGTCGAAATAACGCGTAAAACATTTTTTTAGTTTTCACTATAGTAGTTTTTACTTTGTCTGTAGCACCTGGCCTAAGGTACCTTGATAGGATAAAAACTATGTCAGGGGATATATATTGGTAATATCTATCCTCATGATATAAATATAAAAGAAATTTAGTTCGAAAAAAAAAATAAAAAAATAAAAAATGAATTATGTTTATTTCAGACAATTCAGTCCATACGATTACATGTTAGTACAGTTTAATTTAGTAACAATTAACGCGGAAAACAATTTTTTATTGCGTACTCGTAGTATAGTGAGCTGCGACTATGTTTAGTTAATTAACTCTAGCTCAGGCACCATAAATCCTATAGTAATTATTGTTACCTTTTTGATTAGGTAATTTATTGTAGAATTAAAGTAGGCAACATTTTTATCACGAAAAATTTATAGATTTAGAGTAATCTGTAATATTATTTAAACACATTTTTTTTAAATTATGTTTCGTATTATTACGCTGTAACCGCTGCATTGACGTATTAGATGTATATGAACGTGTTGTAGATAATGTTATACCCGTTCAAATAATACTAATAAGAAAGAAATCGGTCCAATAGTTTTTAAATTACAGCGTAAAAGTCCAGCATCTTTGATTACCCCCCCCTCATCCCTCCACCACTTTAGCACTTGACGACCGACAGTTTCATGTTCAGGACATCAAGACGAATCCAACGGTAGGAGTCATTGCCATTTACAGGAGTGACAGATAGAACTCATGTTCTAGAGCACTTTTAGTCGAAAATGAACCGGACTATTAGTGTGAACAGCTACTAATGAATCATTTAAATTTACTATGTTACCCGACAAAATCAACCCTGAAAAATCGGCCCCTATAAGTAAACCTATGTCTGTCTCATCGGTATCTGTCGGTGTGATATTGTGTACTCTAAGTGTATGTGTTAGGTATATCGAAATCAGTATAACTTGGGACATTGTTACAAATGCATGACTGCCCTAAAACAGAGATTTTAAAGTTAAACTTTTTATCTAAACTCTCTACGTTAACATTATACTGTTTATACTGTTTACAAGCAAGTTCGACTCCTCCGAATAAAGCGTGTGTCAGAGTTTCTTCGCCCACAGGTGCTATATTGAGCTTCACCGCCACGTCCTCTCTTATGTATGAGCGTTGAGCCTCGTTGTCGAGAAGCGCTCGTACTGTGGCCTTCTTGTTGCCATGGACGATATTTACAGCTACGGTTTGAAGCAACGTATTGGTTTTACATTTCAGTGAAGATGACAAGTTAACTGACGCACCCGGAACTGTTTCTGAAGACGTTAAATTATTTGTCATTTTAAAACTGTCCTTCTTTTCTTCCCGATCATTACCGGTGCACAAAACAACAGAGTGTCTACGCCCACAAACTAGGCACTTTATGAAAGCCTTACAGTACTTGGCATGATGGCCTCGCTTCAAGCAGATCACGCAAACTTTTTTCTTTTTTAAATGTTCACGCCTCTCGTCTATAGTCATCTTTTGAACTTTGAAACAATCTAAACTTGAGTGGTTATCTTTTTCACACCATACACATGTTTGCTTAGCTTTTACACTAGTCAAAAGACATCCAGCAGTAGGTTCGCTTGTATCAAAATCGTCTCTACCTGAGCATGAAGCAACATCCTCTTTCGACGAACCAGAGGTTTCCTTGAACGTTTTCTTGGCGATCGAGATTCTTTGCTCGCTATCCACTTCTTTCCTCAGGAAATCCAACAACTTGACGAGCTCATTGGAACATCTCTACTGTTAGACTTGTTACGTTCCCATACTCGCAGTATTTCTTGAGGCAATGCAGATTCTACCATAGGAAGCAAGAAAGCAGCAAACTTGTCTTTTGTGACGCCCAGAGACTCTAAAGCTCGTAGCTGTGCACTCAATTTGTCGTAGAGCTCAGTGATAGATCTGTCTGACTTTACTAAAACAAGCGATAGTAACTCGCGGACATATACTTGAATTAATAGTTCATCTCGAGCGTACCTGGATTTCAGCTGAGCCAAACAGTCTTTATATGAGTTTGGTGGGAAACTCTCCACTAAGGTTTTGACGTCAGTATTATCCTCCATAGACTGGCACAAGTATTGATATTTGTCTATATCATCTAAAGAGTCATCGTTGTCAATTTTTCTGAACTGGCCCCAAAAAGTCAACCAATTTTTTATATCGCCGTTGAAAGTGGCAAATTTCAACTTGGGTAACTTATAGTTCAATTTTGATGGGGTGCCGGTCACTACTTTTGATGATGACACTGATGTCGAAGCCAACTTTATCCTGGTGTCGAGGTACACAAACCTTCCTCTATAATTGGTAGCATCCTCGACTTCCTTTTCGTAGACTTCTTCACTAAAATCTGTGGCCGTGATGGAATCTTTTATAAAGCGATCCAAGTCCTGAAGCGTTTTAATCGTTTCTTCCAGTTTTCTATATTGGATTTGGAAAGTCGCCTCCGAAATATCTCCACCACGGTTCAAAAACGATTCTATTTCATTGGCATTTTTTGTGAACAATCGCCTTTGCACTGATCTTTCCTTTTTCTTACCGTCGGCTAATATTTCTTCTTTATTTTTGCTTGCGGTCGCCATAATGTTGATAAAGAAGCGTTTCTACCGACGACGTTAGGATATATTATATTATTTTAATTGCAAAGAAAAATATCACTCAGTTGTTCGCCATATTTTTTTATTTCTATTTTTTTTATACATGTCAAAAGACAAAATCAATAAAAACCATGCAGTTTTTAACAGATTTATGTTTATAAACTGCATTGATACCGAATATTATTATCTGTGGCTGCTTTTAATTCCTCTTTAGTTTGTATATTTTGACAAAAGGATTGCATTCATTGAGCTTTGTTTGTAAGGACCTCATTATATTGCTTCTACATAATATGTTATTTCTAGAATAAACACATTCATAAATCATAGAACCAACTGAAAGTACTGATACTTGAATGGTATTATTTAAAAGTGATAAATATAGGTACGGTCTCCTGCAAAGAAAACGGACCCCCCGGTAGATGTCGTAAGCGGCAACTACCCTACATACAACTGTTAACTCATAAGGTGTATTTTATCGAAAGTGGGTATTTTGCCTTTAGCAGGCAGTGACCTATTTCGTCCATTCTTAGTAATTGAACTTGGCTCAATGGTCACAATACATAGAGTAAAATTTAAGTTCATAGGTTCAATCCTGGGTATATTTCCTGAAACTGTATACTTCTTTTTATCTTTTTTTTATTTAAATTATATCAATAAACTGTAACTAAAATACTATTTTGTTTAATAGGTTTAATGAAAATCAAATTTAAAGAAAATAAAAGACAATGTGGTTATATTTTTACTTCATTCTTTATTTAATATTTATATTAATATCTAAGTTAGTATACATGAATTTACAAGAGTTATCGGTAAAACATATAGGTATATAGGTGTATATTTTCTATAAAGAGAGAACAAACATGTTATCTTTATTATAGATAACAATTTACATCTCTCTTGAGACAAATCAAAAGTTAAATTTAAAAAGATTATAGACTATACATAGCACGAACTGCAGGCAGCATGACATCTTTTATTATTTCCAAATAATCATCACTATTCTTGCGGCTTCCCCATGGATGGCTTCCCACTTCACCTAACTCTCCAGGAACTACAGACATCCAAGCCCAATAACCTGAAAATAATAATATAATGATAAGTAAGTAAATAAACTAATATTTTGATCGTTACCTGTTTTGGTGAAAATATATACTTAATTGAATAATATTTATTTTCAATAGTAAGTAAATAAAGAATTTATATAAATAAAAAGGAAGAAAGAAAATAAGAAGAACATTAACAAGGAGAGAATAAATAATAAATAAACAAAAATTGCTTGCTTACCCAAGGATATTCTGCCTCATTGGTATAACATTCAGAAGACTATTAATGTTCTCCTATTCTTCTCCACAGAATTTTTCCTCACATGTTTGTCAGATTTGTAGCACCTTAAGTTGGTGAAAATTTTATTTTATCCTCTTATCTTTTTATCCATTTGCACACCGTATTTCTCTGTAAAAGATAATGATTAATTACATAAATAAATTAAACCGTTATATATCACGTTTAAAATACCAATACACAACAATAATTACAAAATAACCTAGACTTACCGAGACGGTTATTTTATTCCATTATTTTGTTCCCGCAGAACAAATTTGTCGTAGCCTTAAGAAAAACACTCAAGTGAAGCATGATGTAATAACTAATAATATAATTATAAAATTTTAAACGCAAGATGCACACCTTTTGTAATGGCTGACTTATCCTATTGAATACTCTAATTTCAACGCTTATTACCTTTTATTTATATTCACTTACCCACAATGTTATTTTGTTATCTATTAACTTCGCCTTCAAACGTCTCGTCAGCACTCGGCGGTCATCGGAATAGTTCGTAGACGTAGACAAATGCAACAAGACACTACGTTATTTGAGATGGTTCATAACAAGCGCCGTGGCTCAGTGGTAGGATCACGAGCGGCTGAGGCTGCGATGTTTGCGTAGTTGAGAGTTCGAACCTCCGTCCCTGCGATTTATTTTATATAAAAAAAATACTTTACTGATTGCGATATACGATGAAAGAAAGAAATCAATTTGAAACCACAAAAACTGGCTAGACGAGATGGAGCAGTAAGTGTGTGTGTGAGAGGAGCGTTTATCTACCTATTGAGAACGACAGCTATATGCTAGCAAGTAGCTGTTGTTGTTCGTTTATTTGTAAAGTGTGGGGGTCGATTTCTCTGCAGGAGACTGTACATAGTTATAGTCCTGGGGGGCTGATGTTCTGTACAAAACCTGCTTGAATATTTACGTCTGCCAGCCATTTGAAATGTTTTCTTGCTCCTCTTCTTCTATAGAAATAAAATCACTGCTGAATTCAATTCAATATTTATAGTTATGGCTTCTGTCAGTAGTAAAAAACAAATAACAAAGAGTATATCATAAAATAGTGTGAAAAACAATATTTTCCCGAAACGTCAACGACTGAAGAAAAGTATTTAGTTTTGTTATGATTTACTCAATGTTTTCATGGCGACTGCGATTTGTTTATCATGGCGACTGCGGTTTGTTTGTCAGTGCCTTTAGAATTTAATGAAATTCTTCATAATCCGAATTTTGCTGATATAATATGTTGTCGACTCGAAATCAATATTTTTTTATGTTTTGTTATTCATATAAGGTTTTGATCGAGTCTACCGTACCCCTTGACGAAATTATTAATATAGATTGTTTTTTTTTTTATTAAACGCACATTTTATAGTGTAAAATAATAAACGAATAAAAATATACCACGTTCATACATTTTTTTCATAAGATTACATAAGTAGGTAAATACAATTCAATTATTTTTCTATTATTGATGGCTTTTTTGGAATTCATCATAATGTTTTTCAAATGTATTTCGTTTGCCCGCGAGGCCAATGACCCCGACACAGCAGCGCATTATTCAATATTAAATATCTCTCTAACTACAAAAAAAAGATATTGATATAAGATTTTTTGTAATAACCGCTCAATGAATTGCGTAATATAATAAATAAATAAAAATGTACCACTTTCATATATATTTTTTTATAAAATTACATAAAAACGAGAAAATACCGTCATACTTTTTCAAAAATGAAGATGTTATTGGTATTTATTATCATATTTAGCTGCTTGGTTATTTTTTTTATAATAGTATAATTCATCGCCTTTCGATTGACACCTTAATTATAAAAATCGAACGATCCGTTCAGGTTTTAGAATTTTTTAAATAATTTTATTTTTTGAACAAGTGGCGCCATCTCTGTTCCAAAGCGATGAATCGAGCGTTTCCTCGAGTCAAATCGCATATTTTGGTCTTTGCTATCGGCTTGCTTTCTTCCAAAAGTGCAGTATTTTCACCAAAAGTGACCGTAACAACTATGACTAGGACACAGCTAGTCGCGCGCGGCAGAGGCGACGAGCGAATAGCGAAGGGGGTGGGAGGGGCGCGCGGCGGCGGCGGTGGGTGTATGCGGCATCGCGTCTACAGGCCGTCCACTATAGATGACCTCCGCCTGCCATAGTAGTAGGTACTTTGGTCTTTGGCGGCGGCGCGGGTTCCTATCGCTAAATCGACGTATGCTACTACCCGGACTTGCGGGGAAGCGGAAAGCTTTACCTACCAACGCGTCTAGGAGCGGTTCACGGAAAACATGGTGAAGGAGACCGCGCCTGAAGCTCTGCCTCTCAATTGCAGGCAATGTTACCTTAAGGGAACCGGTTCTCGCTACAGGAAGGGTATTCTGTAAGTAAGGTGTAAGTGTAACCTGAACTTTTTTGCTGCTTTGACCGCTTGTGTGATCTGGGGCGCGTTTCACAAAACTACAAGTTACAAGTTTACAAGTACAATTTAATATACATTGCGTAGCCTCTGGCTAGCCTCCAGATTCATTAAGCCTATGAGGTTACGCAATGTATATCGAATTGTACTTGTAAACTTGTAACTTGTAGTTTTGTGAAACGCGCCCCTTGTCGGCTGGTGGAAGGGATATTATGTTTGGGATAGCGGTTTGTGTCGCGCAGAATGTGTGCCAGTTTATTACTTACGTGTACAGTTTGCATCAAAATTGCACATGCATTTACCCCCGCGATAGCAGTTCGGCTTGATGCATTCAGCTTCAGGGTCGCACTGAAAGAGTAACAATAACAATAAGGAGAACTGCGGTGCGCCTGATCAGCTTACCCTGTAGTCCATGGAAATCGTACCATAAAAGGGGTCTTCACTTGCATCAAATCGGGCAGTTCTGATTTTTTTATATGTTGTATGTAATGAGGTGGTAATGACAAATATAATTTTTCCAACTCGAAAGCCTTCCGGAACATTGTAAAATTCATGAAAAACCATTAAATTTTTCAGTTTTTGCCATTTTTTACCACCAAGGACCCGTTTTACGGTAGAAGTCACTATGAATTCTTTTAAAGTAGACTAAATTTGCAACAAAATGAGAATAGTTGGGTCTCGATAAGCTGAATAGTTTCAAAGATACAAGTTGTTCAAATGTTTGCAAAATTTCTTAAATAATACAATTTAGAGTTTAGGGTGTCTGTCAAAAATATTTTTCTACTAAAGGTGTACTTTTTATTATTTTTATATATAGTATAGGGTATATAATTATTTATAATAAAAAAAAACAAAACCATAATACAAATTTTTTGCAAACATCTGAACAGCTGTATCTTTGAAACTATTCAGCTTATTGAGACCCAACTATTCTCATTTTGTTGCAAATTTAGTCTACTTTAAAAGAATTCATAGTGACTTCTACCGTAAAACGGGTCCTTGGTGGTAAAAAATGGCAAAAACTGAAAAATTTAATGGTTTTTCATGAATTTTACAATGTTCCGGAAGGCTTTCGAGTTGGAAAAATTATATTTGTCATTACCACCTCATTATATACAACATATAAAAAAATCAGAACTGCCCGATTTGATGCAACTCAAAATGTACCAATTCCATGTATCACTGCCCGCGATCGTACTTACTATTTACCCTTAGAGCAACGCGGGCCTTCCGTTCCTAGTTGCTCCAAGTTTTTACCCTTTTGGGGTACGTTTTCGTTTTGCATAAAAAAATGTTTCTCATAATTTGATGGCAATAAATGTTTCGCATAATAATAATTTCGCATAATGGACTTTTCGCCTAGCGGTTTTTACGCATAATCTTTGTTAAACATTATGTTATACCCCGTAGTTAAACCATTACCTATGAATGATGATTTTTTTTTATATGGACCCACTGTGTATGAATTCTTGTAAAGCTAACAAAACTAACGAAAAGTAGGTACAGTTTTGTTACTTTTTTTAAAGAAGACGTGCGTGCCTGTCTGTCTGTCTGTGGTATTGTAGCTCCTAAATGGATGCGCCGATTTTGATCTTTTTTTGTTTGCAAGGTGTCACAATCGAGTATTCTTAGCTATAAGCCAAGAAAATATCTTCAGCCATTTGAAGATTGTCAGCTCTTTTCTAGTTGTTGAAAGGATCAAGTAGGTAACGGTATTGTGGCGGAGGTTTTTAATTTTTTTAGCTAGTGCCGTAGTAAAAGTTAGCTTTGCTTAGCAAAGTAGATTTATTTGAAGTGTGTCGCTATCGTAGATCGGGTCAAATGGCGTGCCTTGGGGGAAGAAAAAGTGGAATAGACTGCCGCACGCTGATAATGATGGTGATGATGATGATGTCTCAATGAGAGCCTTATGTAGGTACTGCTCTTAGAGTATAAATATAACTACTATTCGATATTCTGTGACGTCAGTAAAATTTTAAGTAAAAGTAATTCGATTTAAAATTGTGTCAATAATCATTTTAATGCCATTGAATGGTCCACTGTTTGCTTGTAGCAGAGGCACATCAACTAGGTACGATTTTTTTTTTTATCCAGCGACCTGCGACATAATTGTAAGGTATACATACAATAATACGTAACATAACTACAGACTAGTGATGTGCCGAGTCGGACGTTTTTGGTTTTCGAGTAGGTATTTTATTTAGTACCTACCTACTTAAAGTATTCGAATCAATACTCGAGTCAGAAGACTTGAATAAGTATTCCAAGTACTTACATCAGGACTGCAGTATACATTTAAAACTTAGTTCCTAAACATAGACTATAACATTGGACTACCTATAAGATTAACAATTTTGCTCATTTATTTGGTTATTTTGTTAGAAACCACAGTAAACTTACCTTTCTTTACCTATGGGTAAAATTATAAGCTTATTGTTTGTTAGTACAAAACTTCACATTGCTTGATTGCTTTTCGTGTGGGTTTCGAGCTTAACCTATCTCACTAACCCACTTCACATTCCAATAGGTACCTACTGTAAGTACTCGAAATCTGAATTCAAGTAGGTAAAGCCCGACCAAAGAAATATGACACCTCGCCATATTGCGGAATTTCAGAGGAACTAATTTTATAAGGGAAATTGTTGCCATAGTCGTAAAAATATACACGTGGCGCCCCCAGAGCAGGTGTCATATTACTTTGGTCAGGCTTTACCTACCTGTGTATTCGAATACCTACTTTATTCTGAATACTCGAGTAGGTACGTGAGTACCATGGTCCAAGAAAACAAGGTCTTACAAATTAGACCACGTGACTAAAGCCTACATCATTTTGCGCTGTTCATCCTTGTCTATTATACGCATTCGACAAGGATGAACAGGCAAAATGACGTAGAAATGACGTGGGCTTGTGTCAGTCACGTGGTCTAATTGTTAGAACTTGTTTTCTTGGACCATGGTGAGTACCTATAAAGTACTCGAGTCAGCCTCGGCCGGCACAGCACTACTACAGACAGAGATTATTCAAAGTTAAATAGCTTACAGTTGGAAAAGGTGATTTTTTTCCTCCGCATAAACTCGTCACACATGTAGAAGAACAGCGCGTTTCAGCAGGACACACACACTTAATATCTTTTATAATCGCTTCACGGCATCCGCAAACACCATCACAACTATCAGAAGGGTCACAATGGCACCAACTTCCGTCCTCGTTAGTACACCTACTACCTGGAACTGGATTTGGACAAAGATGGATCTGTAAGCTTTCTTCTTAAAAACACATTAAAATAATTCTTAACTGATTGAAAAGTGTAAAATCGCGCAGGTCTTATGAGATCTTGTCATTGTTTTCGGGACCACACATAACCGCGAGGTTGGAGGTTGGTCAAACCGAGCGATTTCCGCAGGCCAACGGCTAGGAAATAGAATTCGGTTAGCAACCGACCGCAGAGTTCTCGCCTTGTCTGATCTGAACGAACACGGACTTAATTAATACCCCCCCCATATGCCTAAAACAGGGCCCCAATCTAGGGTTACCATATGTAAATAGAGGGATGCCTGTCTATGGTACCTAAATTGCCTTAGTCCAGTCATTATTGACATTCGAAATCGAACATATAATTGTAATTCTCGGTCAAGTGAATGGTACATTGGGACGACAATAAATCTAATTTTGCAACCTTATCCGCAGTCCGGAACATTGTTAAAATTGCAATTAAATTAATTTTTGCTGTATGGTCGTGAAAAAAAACTTCCAAAAGTTCTGCAAACTTGAGGAAGTTTTCGATATAATATTTCATATCACGTATTAAATTTGCAACCAATCTAAGTGTACGGAACATTTTTTGTTATTGAAAATTAATGTTTTTTTTTTATTAAACTGAATGAAAACGTTCCAAAAGTTCTGCAAACTTGACACATAATTATATCGGAAAAATATACCGAACGATTGTATAAATTTGCAATCTTTTTCGTTGACCGGAACATGTTTATTTATAGGTAATTCTTTTTAATTCGTGGTCATTTTTTCGAGTAAGGTGGTCTCGGAATAATTACAAAAGTTTTGAAACTTGGTTGCAAACTTCGAAAACATCTATTCTGATGCATTTACAAATTTGCCACCTCATACGCGATCCGGAACTTTATGCAATTTGCAAAAATGTAATTTTTTTATTTTTTCACCTTCAAGAAAATTTCAAAAAAACGCTGTGGTAATAAGTAAAAGCGAACAGATAATAATGAAAAAGAATATTTATTACTGATATTTGTCAGATGACATTATTTTTTAATTGTTGTTTCTTTTCTAATAAATACATGATGTCAGCCGATTTCTTTCTTTAATCCACTGGGCTTTGACGAGAGAAAAGGTGTTCAAGTGCAAGTGCGAAAATTAAAAATGCCTGTCTCAGATCAATGCCGGCCGCACGCCCGTCTAAGCTTTAAAATGCCTGTCAAATGCGGCAAACGCCTGTCATAATGGTAACCCTACCCCAATCCATCCTGAATTCCACTATTCACTTTCTGGCTTCAACATAGGTCAGCTTCTTTTGTCAAATTAATGCATTGTCATCAGAATTGAATATAATTCATCCAAATACAAAATGATACGATAATTAGAAGTGAGTAAAAATCTGCTTGCAAGATTTTATTACATTGGGCCCGATGCCCGATTCTACCGTAAGTATTTTGTGATTCTACATAATTACGTTCTAACTTAAATTTAAAAACCATATTATGTCTCTTTCACATTCTTAACAAAGGAAAGGGACAGGTGATTGTCAACTTAAATTTAGAGACGTCAAACATCGACTTTACGCGTAGTTCGCACTAGTTTAGCAAGCATTCGAAAACATCTTTGCGTTCAAGAGACCCACCGAGATGAAACACACAGCCGCCCACATATACCAGGACTTGCGCTTATCGCTGAGGTCAAACACCAAAAGCACGGTAACGCAGTGTTTGCTGCCCCCAGCGTAAGCATAATTTCTACCAAGTGCTCGTCCCAAAACGGTACCGAAATAATTACTGTCGAAACCGAGAACTGTACCATATCCTCCGTATACAACCCTCCTGGGACACTATTCCGCTTCGATCCTCCAGAAAATTATGACAACCAACCGGTGAAAGTCGTGATTGAGGACTTTAAATAGCCACAGTCTATCTTGGGGCTATAGAGACACGGACCAAAGCGGACATGCGGTGGTGCAGTGGGCTGATGCTGACGATCTTAGTCTGATACACAACCCCAAATTACCGGCCTCATTTTATAGCCAAGCCACCGATGGAAAAAGGGTTATAATCCGGACTTGATCTTTGTCTCATCAAGTGTCAGTTCACAAAGCACTAAGTCCGTATGTCAGCCCATTCCTCGCACGCAGCATAGACCATTATGTGCACCATACAACCCGTCGTCCGCCCTACCAACGTCCCCTTTAGGCGACGATTTAACTTCACCAAGGTCAACTGGGAACTGTTCGCTCGGTCAGTTGATCAAGCCCTTTTAAATGTCTCGCCAAGCCCTCAAAACTATGACCGCTTTGTGGAAATCGTGTCAACTACTTCACGGCACTGCATCGGGGTTGCCGGACCTCGTATATCCCGGGGCTTACGTCAGACTCCGTCGAACTTCTGAGGCAAATGATTCGTTTGCTCGGCCGAGTGCCCACCCCCTCGCTTCATCCTACACCTTTCGGCTCATAAGGTCCACTTCCCAAAAGGTCAACTTCCCAAAAGAACAACACTTTACAATTTTTAATCCCAAAATGTCAACTTCCCAAAATGTACATTTTCGATTCTTATAAGGACCACTTCCCAAAAGGTCAACTTCCCAAAATGACTACCTAAGAGACTTCTTCCTTTGCAGTCGGCTGAAATGGTTAGCCCCCGCAGCCACTCGCTATCCCGCTCGGCTCGTGTGGACAGGCACTCGGTTGGCCACTCGCCACTCGTTCGATTTGTACCGAGCAGCGTGTGTTTATTTATTTTTGTTATTTTAGTTTTTTTTTTTTTTTTTAGTATGTGGAATAATGTGAAATGGATATTGGAAACGACAATTAAATTCATACAGTGTTAAAAAATACACGAATGTTTATGGAATTTTTGTCACCTAAATATAAAAACAAAGTCAATAGTGCGGGAGCCGGGGGCCTAAACACCTACCTCATCGAGTACTGGGGTACCCTATTGCCCTATTGGGATAGGCTATCTCTAGATCGTTAATGAAAAAAAAATTTGTCTGCCAGAGCCGATCCTGCCGGGTCATCGAAATTTTTGACGTATTTTTTTCATGGAACCTACCTCATAAAGTACCCGAATGAAAGTGGTGGCGTCAGTTAACCATTCATTAATTATGTATAAAAAAAATTTTGGTCTGCCATTGCGCAGCCTGCCTGAAGTACTTGGCAGACGCCCTGAAATGTGCCCATCTGACACCCTTTACCTACCTCATCGAGTACCCCAATAGGCTATCTTCTCTAGATCGTTAACCGACACTTAAACACTAAAAAAAAATGGTCTGCCAGAGCCGATCCTGCCGGGTCATCGAAATTTTTGAAGTATTTTTTTCGTGGAACCTACCTCATAAAGTACCCGAATGAAAGTGGTGGCATCAGTTAACCATTGATTAATTATGTATAAAAAAATTGGTCTGCCACTGCGCAGCCTGCCGGAAGTACTTGGCAGACGCCCTGAAATGTGCCCATCCGACACCCTTCACCTACCTTTCCAAATAAAGCATGACTCGCCATCAAACTGATGAACAGGTTGGCGAGAATTTAACATTTGTTAAAATGTATTTACCCTTTTGGATAAATAAATAAAAAAGAAATAAAAATATTTGAAAAAAATTACTTCAAATGATTTAAACACTAACTTTCGGCAAGTTTTGACCTGGCAGACCTTGTGATCCATTATCACAGGAATTTTGGTTATTTTTTGGCGTTGGTCCCATCGAGGTACTCGATGAGGTAGGTAAAGGGTGTCAGATGGGCACATTTCAGGGCGTCTGCCAAGTACTTCCGGCAGGCTGCGCAATGGCAGACCAATTTTTTTATACATAACTAGCCTTCCGCCCCGCGGCTCCGCCCGCATTAAAAAAATTCCCTTGGGAATGAGGTATTAAAAAAAAACTCTCTGTAAGAACCATCCTTGGACTTCAACAAACATTTAAAAAAAAGAATTGGTAAAATTGGTCCAGGCGTTGTTGAGTTATGCGCTTACCAACACATTTTGCGATTCATTTTTATATTATAGACTAGCGGCCCGCCCCGGCTTCGCTCGGGTATATATTTTTTTAATTCAATGTTTTTTTAATTCATGTTGTTTTGTTTTACTTTTTTTTATTTTTTTTATTTATAGATTCATTCATAGCTTCCCTGTAAATTGTATCGGAGTGTTTTTCATCCAAAAATCTAAATTATTTTATCTCTGTATCAAGTTTCACCAAAAATGCCCTCTCGAACTACCATTTTCCCGTGGGAATAAGCTATTGTCCCGCGGTTACAGGTAGTCGTTACCTTACCCAAGGTCTATCCTTTCTCTGTATCAAGTTTCATCAAAACTTCTGACCCACCCTAACACTTTTCCCGTGGGAATATAGAATTTTCCCGCGGTGAAAGGTAGCCTTTATCACCCCAGAATCTTTTATTTTCCTGTACCAAAACGAATTTGTTATATGTATCAGTTGATAAAAGCAAACTCATTAGCTCATTAGAGTAGGAGGTAACCGAAAATCCAAAAAAATTAAAATAGGGATATGAAAAAATTTTTTTTTGTTTGACTGATGTAATGACTTGAAAACTGATGCATTTTAAAGTAAAACAAATGAAATAATATCGCGAAACCGACCAAATTGAACTATTCGATTTCGTTTTCTTTTTTGTTTATCTGTGCTCCAATGCACACTGTTTTGATAGATATGATTGAATTTGAACTTTGTAAAGAGGTAATAAAGTGCAAATTGACTCTTTGACGTTAGGAACATACCTACATTGTTTAAACAACAGTGACTGCTTGTAATTTAATATGAACTTTATACAATAGCAATAAAGCTCGTTTTAGCACGTTTTAGTTAGAAAACGTTTGTATAGGAAAAAGAAAAGGGCTGTTTTTAGGGTTTTTCCGGCAATTATTCGAATTTTTCTTGCCGTAAAAACCATCCTTGGACTTCAAAGAACATTTAAAAAAAAGAATTGATAAAATTGGTCCAGGCGTTGTTGAGTTATGCGCTTACCAACACATTTTGCGATTCATTTTTATATTATAGATTAATCAATGGTTAACTGATGCCACCACTTTCATTCGGGTACTTTATGAGGTAAGTTCCACGAAAAAAATACGTCGAAAATTTCGATGACCCGGCTGGATCGGCTCTGACAGACAATTTTTTTTTTCAGTGTTTAAGTGTCGGTTAACGATCTAGATATAGCCTAGGTGAAGGGTCTCAGATGGGCACAATTCAGGGCGTCTGCCAAGTACTTCCGGTAGGCTGCGCAATGGCAGACCAATTTTTTTATACATAATTAATCAATGGTTAATTGATGCCACCACTTTCATTCGGGTACTTTATGAGGTAGAGTCCCCAACTTTTATTGGAGTGGGTACTACATGGGCGTTGGACATGACTTTTGTCTTCTCCATGTTCATCTTCAGACCCACTTGTTGGGAAACTCTATTGAGGTCATCGAGCATTGTGCCGAGGTCCTCCAAGGTCTCAGCCATGACCACGATATCGTCGGCAAACCGAAGGTGAGAAATGTACTCGCCATTGATATTGATGCCATATCCTTTCCAGTTCAGAAGCTTAAAGACATCCTCCATTGCAGCGGTGAACAGTTTCGGAGAAATAACGTCTCCCTGTCTCACACCCCGCTGCAGTTGGATTGGTCTGGAGTTCTGATCCTGGAGCCGGACAGACATGGTGGCATTATCGTACAAACACTTCAGCACCTCGATATACCGGTAGTCAATTTGGCACCTCTGAAGAGACTGCAGCACTGCCCAAGTCTCGATCGAATCGAAGGCTTTCTCATAGTCCACGAACGCTAAGCATAGTGGCTGGTTATACTCTTCGGTTTTCTGTATAACCTGCCGCAGCGTGTGGATGTGGTCTATGGTACTAAAGCCCTTTCGGAAACCGGCTTGTTCGGGAGGCTGGAAGTCGTCGAACCTGCGCGCGAGACGATTCGTGATGACTCTCGAAAACAATTTGTAGATATGGCTCAGAAGCGAGATGGGTCTGTAGTTCTTCAAAAGGGTTTTATCACCCTTTTTAAAGAAGAGGACCACCACGCTTCTGAGCCACGCCTGCGGCGTTGTACCTTCGAGGATGACGGAATTGAACAGTTTCTGAAGGGCTTTCAAGACCGGTGTACCACCTGCCTTCAGAAGCTCAGCAGTTATTCCGTCATCACCCGGCGCCTTATTGTTCTTTAACTGTTTGAGAGCCATCCTAATCTCGCACAGGCTGACGTCCGGGATGTCTTCGGTGTAGTGTCGGGTTAGCCTAGCTCTGGGGTCAGTTGCTGCTTGGCTGACAGGTGTCCGTGTTGTCGTGTACAGCTGCCCATAGAACCCCTCGATTTCTTCCAGTAGCTCAGGCTTAGAAGACACGGTTCTACCGTCCGAAGTCTTCAGCTTCGTCAGTTGGCTTTGCCCCATAGACAGATCTCTTGCGAACACTTTAGAGCCTTTGTTACGCTCAATGGCCTCCTTAATACGATCTGTATTAAATTGGCGAATGTCGCGAGTCAGAGACTTTGAGATCTGTCTATTGAGCCGCCGATAGCAGGAAACATCATCTGCAGACTGCAGAACCATTTTCCGTCTTTCTTCTATGAGCCTGAGCGTGGAATCTGAAATCTTTTTGGTTCTATTTGAGCGTCGGGTCTTCACAAACAGATAAAGTGGAAAACGCAAGTTGACGAAGTATGTAAAAAGTTAAACAAATTCGTGTATGCTCTAAGACGTTTAAAAAATGTAACGAATAAAAAAACAGCCATAACTGCATACCGTGCATATATTGAATCAGTTCTACGCTATGGTGTACTAATTTGGGGTCATAGTACAGATATAGGTAGAGCATTTGTCGTACAAAAAAAGTGCATCATAGCGATTTGTGGTATCTCTCCTACAGAATCGTGTAGACCGTTTTTTGAAGAGCTCTCATTACTGCCGTTACCATCTTTATATATCTACGAGGTTTGCGTTTTTGTAAAGAAGCATAAAGAGTTGTTCACGAAAGCCTCGGATATTAATGGAAGGAGTCGAAGAAATCCTGATCGTCTTATATATGACCAAACTCCTAGAAACGCGACGTATCACAAAAATTGTTTAGCAATGTGCGTAAATATTTATAACAAACTTCCGTCTAGCTTAAAAATACTAAATCTGACATTATTTCAAAAAAGACTCTTTGCTTTTTTAAACTCTCATAACTTTTATACTGTTAATGAATTCTAAGAATGTAAAAAATTATAATGTAGTAATCCATAATGTAATGATATTAATAATGTATAATGTAATAATGAATGTATTGACTCATGTATGTATCATGTATTAAATTTGCATGCCTATTTATGTGGCGAAGCACGCTTGTACCAACATGTTACACAATCTTTATACAACCGTGTTTTAAGCAAATAAAGACATTTCTATTTCTATTTCTATTTGGATTTGGATTGGCAACGGACGAAGCGTAGACTTCATCAAGCGAGATCTTTCGAGTCTGACATTGATATTCAATGAGCCTCTGACTAGTCGGTGATCGCTCCCAGTTTTTACTGAGTTGATCACAGAGACATCATTGAATATTTGTCTTCTCGTCGACAAGATGAAGTCTATCTCATTTTTAGGGTTCCGTAGCCAAATGGCAAAAAACGGAACCCTTATAGATTCGTCATGTCTGTCTGTCTGTCTGTCTGTCCGTCCGTCCGTATGTCACAGCCACTTTATTCCGAAACTATAATACCTATACTGTTGAAACTTGGTAAGTAGATGTATTCTGTGAACCGCATTAAGATTTTCTTAGAAAAATAAAAAAAAAATCAATAAATTTAGGGGGTCCCCATACATAGAACTGAAACTAAAAAAAATTTTTTTCATCAAACCCATACGTGTGGGGTATCTATGGATAGGTCTTCCAAAATGATGTTTAGGTTCCTAATATCATTTTTTTCTAAACTGAATAGTTTGCGCGAGAGACGCTTCCAAAGTGGAAAAATGTGTGTCCCCCCCCCTCTAACTTCTAAAATAAGAGAATGATAAAACTAATAAAAATATATGATGTGCATTACCATGAAAACTTCCAACGAAAATTGGTTTGAACGAGATCTAGTCAGTAGTTTTTTTTTAATACGTCATAAATCGTAAACCGCAATTTACCTTTCACTATTATTAAAACATCGATCAAAGTTACAACGAACTACAAAATGTTTTATATTATGTTACTGGCTGCTACGGAACCCTTCATGGGCGATTCTGACTCGCACTTGGCCGCTTTTTAGTCTTACCGTCGGGACTAAGCCAGGTCCATTTGCGGTGTTCCGACTTCTTGAAGAAGAAATTCATCATGTAGAGTCCTTCCTTCTCCATGAAGTCCACCAGCAGCTGGCCCCGGGGATTTCGGTCTCCGACTCCAAATAACCCCACTCTTAGCTCATTCCCGATTCGTTTGCCCAGCTTCGCGTTGAAGTCCCCCATGACAACAGTGAAATGAGACTCGGAAGTATGTATGGCTGTTGAGATGTCCTCATACATTCTCTCGACCTCAATATCGGGGTGTGCCGAAGTAGGCGCGTATACCTGTATGACCTTCAACGAATACCTTTTGGTAATTCTGAGTATAAGGTATACTACCCTTGCCGACACACTCTCGACCTTGATCACGTTGTTCACAAGGGACTTGTGGACCAAAAACCCGACACCACCTTGGGACAGATCTTCGCCCTCCCGGAAAAAGAGCAGGTTGCCGGATTTAAGGATTACCGAGTCCTCTCCCTCTCTTCGAACTTCAGATAATCCTAGGATGTCCCACTTAATCCTGCTCAATTCTTCCTCCAGTTCGAGAATCTTTTCATCGGTCCGCAGTGTGCGATTATTGTATGTTGCCAGGGCCAAAGGTCGTCGGTGTTGGTAACAACGAGCCGCCCGGGGATTCTTAGCACCCCATGCCCCACCGTTACCGCAGCTGTTACCAGGGCTGGGAACAGCGGGGCTGCCGGGGACTAGGGGCCTTTTCTTAGTTGTGTAATCCATAGGGGGGATATTGCCATAATCGCCACGCTTGGCATGCGGGTTGGCGATCAACAGTGTGGTCTTAAATACACAGAAGGACGCTGCTGCCCATCCTCTGGTAGTTATCCCTCGGTCGCTTTCTACGACCCCCACGGGAAGAGAGGGGGTGGTACTATTCTATGCCGATTCTATACACGATTGTCAATGTCATCTAAATCATCCCCTTGTATTTCTATTTCCCCCACATTAGGATCAAAACCTTCAACTATAGCGCCAATTCGGTCATTATTTAGTCGTGCATCTACATTTGAAGTGTTATCATTCAGGTTTCCTAGAGCCAAAACTTGTGCAATTACTTGTTGAAGCTCGATCTGTATAGTTTGGAAATGTTCAACATCTTCACCAGGCTGCAAGGGTCTTAGTTGATTTCTTTTGGCCATAAAAGCATCTTCGGCACTTTCGTAACCATCAAGTAATGATTCCTCATTTCTGAAAGGAACGTGCGATACGAGGTAGCTGTAAAAATAACCTTCTCTATCAGCAGTTTGGGCATAATATTTAGTCCTCAATATAGCGTTTCGGTGACGGCGCTTCATATAGGTCCCATTCAAAAGTCGTATTCGTCCCTCTTGTTGATGTTCATCATGATTATCATATGCATCTTCATCGCCATTCTCTTCTTCTACTTGCTGTTGATTGCATAGGTAATCATATTGTACAGCGAACTCAGCCAAACTCAAATGCTCTAGATTTCTTGGTCTTTGTTCGTATCGATCAAAAATATTAGTGTGTACTTCGTTACTATCCAAACGAAGCATTCGATAGCGTTCTTCTTTTGGACAAGTATTAAGAAACACAACTTTTCTTGTACTGTCTCGAAGTTTCAAATGACAAAGTCTGTATGCTGCTTCGCACGCTGAGACACGCCTATGATTAAGGATGGCCATTGACACTGCAAAAAGTTGTCTTCCTATATCTCCGTGTTGCTGCTGGACTCGGCTTACTGCGTCCCGAACTGCTTGTCCAACGTCTTGGGTTTCATGCTTAGCAGCGTACTTTGCAATATAATAAGCAACAGCTGTGACATTTCCGCAAGGCTGGATGTCCATATTTCCAGTCCATAACATCAATAATTGAGGATTGTAATTATTAACATTAATTTCTCGTAAATGTCTTTTTAAAATGCAAAACCGTCCGTTGTTATTTATACATTCGTCAGGACCGAGAACGACTGTATGATCACTCACACTGCGTGGAAATCCAAAACGACAGCTTCGGTCTTGACGATTCTTGTAACAGGTCTTTGAATGGTGATGAATTTGAACACGCTTTACCAAATCGTCTAGTTCCGCATTACCCGTATCTATAGAACAGGATACGACTTTATCAATTAAATCTAAGCCGTCTACTGTATCAAATGAAGGAGCATTCTGAATCCAGCAAAGCATATGCAAATGAGGACTACCTCTATTTTGAAATTCTATGCGGTACCAATAGTCCTGTAACTTTCCACCTAACAATTCATCATCAGACTTTAGATATCTAATCAATGCATTAACTCGTAACATGAACTGTCGGGACAAAGTTACAGGATGATCTTCAACAAGGCGTTTCTTTTCTTCAAAAGACAAATTTCCTGGATCTTCATTTTTCCTGCCAGCTGCTATCAAAAGAGCTTTAAGAATATCCGGCCAGTTAAGATCATTACAGCTGAACGTTACAAACCATGTTGGAGGTCCAAGATTTCTCACCATTGCAAGAAGATCGCTACAGGCACGTTGCCAGTATGCGTTAGAACCTCTTAAACTGCGCATATTTAAATGTAGATTATCAACTAAAACTTCAGGTCTGTTATTTCCTTGTCGCATTCTTAATACAACTCCAACGTTCTGCCGTGCTCGAAAAAACTCCATCACAGAAAGGGCATAAAAAAGATAATCATTACGCTGGAATCTTGTATCTTCACCCATTATTCTTGCTTGGCAATAATCCAAAGGAGTAATATGATGATCTCTTGTTTCATGAATCCCATTTCGACCTTTCGGGAATAAGTAAAACCAACTCAATTCTTCGGCACGTTTTTCGTTATTCATCTGTAACGGTGGGGCAGTCTTGCGTCGCAAATTGTGCAGCGGAATATTGTTAGTGTCGTTTTCAATAATAGTATTTACCTGAGGAATGGGTTCATCAATAGTCCGTAAAATTGACGTAGATACAATTTATATCATTTTCTTCGCATGGTTGTAATCCGGAATTAATACTACAATTACCAATATCACTATCATTTGTATGTGGTGGGTGTAGTTGATTCAAATTTTGCAAATTGACTGATATTCCTGTCAATGTGTACTGGTTTTCTAGAACATTATTTGATTTTGGTATTACTGATTTAGCTAAAGCATGCAAGGTATCTTCGGAAGAAAATTTTATAGCACAACTTGTACCATTTTGAGCGACTCTACCTTTCGGACCTCGACTGTGGGAGTCAAAAAGAAAAAAAAAAAGAATTGCCCCTTTTGAAAACTGCAATCGAGATTCCGTTGGCTGTTAAAATTCCAGAGTCATACTTGTTAAAGAATTGACGTATTCCGTTTTGGAGGTTCGGAAATCCATCATCAGAATGGTCAGTAACAAGATTTCCACTTATGGTGTCTTCTTCCATTTCAATAAATATATTACAAATATGTGAAAACGCTTCGAATTGCGTATTTAATTCGTGGGGTCTCAGATATTCATGCTCAATAACATTAGGCAAATTACGAGTGTTGATACTTTCCATAATAATATACAAATTATCAGCCACTATTAAAATATTATCAATGACACCAGTATCCCACATACTGATGTCCATAATTTTGCTGGTAGCTATTGATACAGCTGCTGCAGCTGTGCACTGTTTTCCACGACTTTCATCCCTAAATTTCGGATGTCCTTGGTGAAAAGATCCCCTTAAAATTTCGCGTCCGTTACCAATATCTATAAAACAATTGCGGTGGTTTGTTGTGATCACATTGCCATGGGATCTTTCAGTGCGATTCGGAGGAGCGCAATCAGGTGATATTTGGCAAATGTCGATAATATTAAAATGGACATTCGAATAATCAATTTGTACATTTCTGTACAATTGATTATTTTCTTTCAGCCAATGTAATGCCACCCACAATCGTTGTATGTGAACCGAAAACTGACGTTGTCTTTGAACTGTTTCCAGTTGTTCGCAAACGATGACTATTCCAGCTGAAGACATTCTCAAAGGTAGCTGTTCAGCAACTTCTTCTAGATCTTGACCAAACAATACGGCTTGGCCTTGAAAGCCACATTGTCCGAAGCGTCCCCCAAGTTTTATTATTTTAATGAAAGGAATAACCCTAGATAATAACCGCTTTTCCATATCTGATAGACAAGCAATTTCAAGAGGTATGTCGTCTAAAAACATGTTATTCCAATATGCTTGTGCTGGCGTTCTTCCTCGCCGTATAATGTTAGCACACCTATTACACATTGTAATACGAGCCGCTTCTCTTTTTAATTCTACGGGCAATACATCTGCTACTATTGCTAACTGACTATCGACTGAAGTTGTTTGAATTTGATAGCATCGTTTCCTACAAACACTACAAATAATGTCAGCAAATTTGTCAATATTTACTTCGAATTGATGTAGCGTTGCCCTATAATTTTGATTATATATTTGCTGTCGCTGCAGACGTGTTTGTCGTTCACTAATACTTTCGTTGAGCCTCAAAGTGTTTTGATAATTAAGCCTTACTTCACGCTCTTCAGCGCTCTCTTGGCTTCTTAGTGAAGCCATGCGAGATGTACTGGCCGCAAGTCTTGCTCTATACTCAGTAAGGCTCTCTTCACTGCGCACTGAAGCCATGTGAGATGCATTGGCAGAAATTCTTGCTTCATGCTCCTCAGCGCTCTCTTGACTTCTCAGTGAAGCCATGCGAGATGCACTGGCAGCAAGTCTAGCCCTATACTCCGTAAGGCTCTCTTCACTGCGCACTGAAGCCATGTGAGATGCATTGGCAGAAACTCTTGCTTCATGCTCCTCAGCGCTCTCTTGACTTCTCAGTGAAGCCATGCGAGATGCACTGGCAGCAAGTCTAGCTCTATACTCCGTAAGGCTCTCTTCACTGCGCACTGAAGCCATGTGAGATGCATTAGCAGAAACTCTTGCTTCATGCTCCTCAGCGCTCTCTTGACTTCTCTGTGAAGCCATGCAAGATGCATTGGCAGCAAGTCTAGCTCTACACTTCGTAAAGCTCTCTTTACTGCGCACTGTAGCCATACGAGCTGCCCTAGCAGCAACTCTTGCTTTATGTTCCTCAGCGCTCTCTTGACTTCTCAGTAAAGCCATACGAGAAGCATTGGCTTGACGTTTTCTTTCCTCTTGATCTTGATCTTGATCTTTATCAACACGGACCCGTTTCCGAACGTAACCATCATTACTGGTTGGACTCTGAGTATTGCCTGTGGTATTGCGTTTTTTATACATAACGCTAGCTTTTTTTGTTTTCCTACCTAAACCCATTTTGATGCGTTTAAAAATTTACCTATTAACAAATTATGCCAAATATACACCTACCAATATCTATAGGAATAAATTATAATACAAGATAAATTTTTAACAAGAAAAAAAAAATGTTACAAATACTCAAATTATCAATTCAAATGAAACGTACTTTTAGACGCCTTAAACTAACTAAATCATCGGATACCTACCAACTACTATTAAATAAAAGTATCCAAGGGATATTCGAATCAAGCAACAAGCAAATTTAATGTTGAAATCAAAATTATAAATTCAAAAACAAATGTGTTATTTCAAAATATAGATAAAAAAACGTAATAAAAAATTAAAATTAAAATTCTTATGATAGCAATATAATAAACTGAAACTATAAAATCAATCATAAAACTCGAGTAAAAATAAAACGGAGTTAGATATGTTCCAACTAAACTACTTAATCTACTTATCTGTGAAATCCAAATAATTAATCAAAAATGCAAAAATCAAGAAACAAACTAAAAATAAAACTCAGTATGTACCTATCTATAACCAAAATTTAATTCAAACCCAAATCTCAAAATATTATGTTTATACCAATAACAACAAAAATAAATCAAATTATAATGATGGGAAAATAATATTGAACAATATTATTCCACTCTAAAAAAACTAACCTACACTATTTACAATATTATAATTGAAAAACAAAATAATGTTGTATCAAACTTATTAATTAAATTAGAACTCGTAAGTTAAAAAAATAAGATCAATATTGATCTTCTCAGTATTTGGTCTCAATAAAGAAACAACAGCACTCGCCGTCACTGGGAAACAGTTCCTAATACTGGCTAAAACTCCCTAAAACACTATAGACCGTCGTCCGAGAAGCGTTTTTCGTACCTATCGTACTTTCGTGGCAGACTTTAATATTCATATGTGAACTTGTTTGGTGTCTCTAGATATCGAAGTCTGCCGAGCCAAATAGGAAGCGTTTGGGAGTTATGTCAGTTTGAAAAGTGCTCCAGATGACGAAAAATTACCTATCTTACTTTTGAAAAATTCTTTCTTAGGATCGTTCGTAGCATCATTATGAACAGCCTAGACAAATTTCCAGACCATTTACAGGAAGCGTTTGGAAAATCAGCCGGCTTTTGTGGGTGGGATTTTTACCAAGAAAATACCTATCTTACTTTTTGACGAAACTACATTCAGGTGATGGGGAGGCTCTCATACAACAATAAAAGTCAAGTCTGCCGCAGATATTAGGAAGCGTTTGCAGAATCAGCCGCTTTGAATGTGCCAAAGACTGAAGACGCTTACTACTGAAAACGATAATATTATAGTTTATTTTCGTAATATTGACCTGTGAGTTGAATTTTCACCTGTTAGAAGACTGTATTAATCGAAAATAAAATCAATAAAATATGGATGTATGCACAAATAAAATTATAAAATATTTTTTCATACAAATATTTTTATTTCATTGTCACGTCTACTATCGTCTCTCTTATCAATACCTATAATTATTACAAAATAACAAATATATATTTTTTAAGTACAAGTAACGCTTATCAATCGCTTTAAAAAAACGATATCCTTTAGTTTTTGTATTCTGTGGTTATATCTCTCTTAAACTTACTCGAATAAAAACAAAATCGATAAAAACACACAATCTACCTAAACAAAATAGATTCTCGCAGGATGTTACCTACCTAAATATCTTATCTACTTTACATAATATAAACTACCTAGTTGCTTGTACCTACTATTAAACCAACTTTAAAGATAAGTCAAAAAATAACGGCCGAGTGTCAAAAGAGATATAATAATATCTTGGTATATTATAATCTGAATATTGCCAAGCCTGCCTTGCAAATTCATTCAACTGAATCACATGCTTATGACAATCGCACTCTACCTACACCTTTGTAAGGTGGACTATAAGCTGCGTATCGATTTTGCGCTGCAAACCATCGCACTTTGGCTTTTCTTCGGTGCCCAAGGCGGCACTAAGTTTAAATCCGGCCCTGTACAGGTCTAGAAACACCAAACCTCATTACACACAAATGTTGGGTCTGAAGATGTCCCAGAGATCACAGAAGCGGAAATACAATTCGCCTTGAGCAAAATGAACAATGGTAAAGCCCCTGGTGAAGACGGTGTCATAGTAGAGATGGTTGAATTAGGTGTAGTTTCGGTCATACAGCTTCTTAAAGAATTCTCCAATATATGCCTAAAAGAAGGTAGAATAGGTATTATAGCACGGGCGATCCCGTGCTATGAAATTATAACACCAAAAATATGATTTGAACACTGTTTACTAAAGAATCGCGAGCACAACACATTAGAACGGGTTCGATGACATATGTCAAATTCGCTGTCAGTCATGTCACCGTTATGTCAAATCTATTTTTCGACAAATAGCAGTTTTAGTCAAATTCTCTTTTCGTCAAGTCTTCCGTTCGTCAAATTTAGCTTACGACTTATCTGAAAAATACAGTCACATACAAAACACTGCTCAATATTTAGAAGACTTTTGAGTGATTAAAAAAACATAACACATTTAAAATTATATCTATAATATAAAAATGAATCGCAAAATGTGTTGGTAAGCGCATAACTCAGCAACGCCTGGATCAATTTAAACAACTTTTTTTTTTATGTTCGTTGAAGTCCAAGGATGGTTTTTACAAAGAGAAATTTAAAAAAATCTCATTCCCACGGGAAAAATCAGTTTAATGAAATTTAATGTTTGGTATTATACTAAATCAATCAATTTATTTATTGCGTAGTAAAATTACCTATATGAAAATTATATTCTAGACACGTCATGACATTGACGGTGCATTTATTTTCCTCTATTTCTATCAGCTAATAATTATGCAACCAAATAGTTTCTATAGCAAGCCAGAATAAAACTATTTTGAAAGTATTTTGTGTTTGTATACCACCGAATCAAAATCCATTATCTATTTATTTATATTAGAAGTTTTTGTCAAGAACCTTAGACTATTCTGGTATCTGGGATCGAACCCGTTATTTTTACGACTGTACTTGGCATTGTCGTAAGCTAAATTTGACGAACGGAAGACTTGACGAAAAGAGAATTTGACTAAAACTGCTATTTGTCGAAAAATAGATTTGACATAACCGTGACATGACTGACAGCGAATTTGACATATGTCATCGAACTCATTAGAACTAGTAAAATATCTGGAATAACTTATTATACGGGAAAAATCGGTTCCTGGAGCGTTTTTCCACCGCTCCCAGGAACAAACGCATTAGAACTGACACGAACTATCAAAATCCGTTTATTTTAAAATGATTTAAATTTAGAACAATGCGGCCAGTACCAAAGGCAAAAGAGATGGCATGACCAATGCCACAGTATTCTACCTTCTTGAAAATGGTGAAAAAATGGGAAAGTGCTACTGTCATTCTATTATTTAAGAAGGGAAACAAATCAGATCTCTCGACCCATCAGTCTGCTATCTACAAACTATTCACAAAAATAGTTACGAACCGTCTTACGATAAAGCTGGATTTCTACCAACCAGTCGAACAAGCAGGCTTCATAAGCGGATGTAACACTATGGACCACTTTATAGCCATGAAAATTATCATCGAAAAGGTTACAGAATATCAAATGAATCTGTGGCTTGCATTCATTGACTATAAGAAAGCCTTTGATAGTATTGAGGCCTGGGCGGTTATTCAGCCTCTGGAGAATGCTAGAATAGACTACCGTTACAATCAATATTTACCACAACGCAAGCTTACAAGTAAACCTCCCACCAGAAACAGATTCAATAAAGATCTAGAGAGAAGTTAGACAGATTGATACCCTGTCTTCAAAATTATTCACGTTGGTTTTGGAGGACATCGTTAAAAAGTTACATTGAGAAGAACACATTTTACATTGCAGGAAAAAGGCTGAATAATCTAAGGTTCGCGGGCGACATTGTGTTATTCTCGGATAACCCACGAGATAACCAGGAACTGAGCGATACTTCAAATCGGTTTGGATTAGAGATGAACTTGGATAAAACCAAAATTTTGACGATCTGCCCTAACCAATGAATTCAATCAGCGCATTGGATTAGCGTACCTAGCCTTCTACAAAGTCGAGTTCACTCTAAATATGAACATCACGGCCGAACAGAAAGCTCGCATACATGACCAGTGCATACTATCTGTACTTACATACGGTGCCGAGACCTAGGTTTTCACTAAAAAGATTATCCCCAAATAGTACAGTGAAATTAGGTTTTAACTTGGACATTTAAAATTACTAAACGGGATCTTTTGGAATATGTTCGGACACCTTCCGGGATGATGCTCAAAAAAGTCCCAGGACCTCCTTAGTGGGATACCCTGGAAATCCTGGAAAAACTGGAATTTCAAGGAAATTCTTGGAGCGTACCTAAGATTGTTATAAATAACGCAATTTTTTTTTACATACAAGACATCTGAGTTCTTAATTTTATTATCCAATATATTTAGTGTCAAAAAACCTGGTAAACCTGGAAAACCTGGAACTGAAAGGAAAAAGTTAGGATTGGTTTAGAGCAATGGCAGAACGCCGTTTTTTAATCCTAAAGGTCTTTCTATTTTTCTTAATAATGTTGACGTCAAATATTTTCCATTCCAGGACACCTGGAAGTTACCTTGGAGCGAGATAAAAATAGTCGAAAAATAAGCTGCTTTAAAAGCTTTTTTCATTCTTATGCATTTATTGCGCTCTACGCAATCCATTGCCTCTACAAGTACAGGATTCCTGGAAATCCTTGTTTGTCACGTTTAACTTTTCATATTATAGGTACTTATTATTCGTCTGAAATGAGTGAGGAATGTACTGATATGATATTTTATTGTAAGTAAGTAAATCCACTTAATTCTAAAAGATTTTTTTTTATTACAGCTAGCAGAAGTCTCCAGCACTGCTCAGTTCCATATCAGTGTCTGAAACAAATAAGTATATTAGAAAAAACAATAACACATCCTGTAAAAGAGGAAAGAGACGTGACTATGTATGTTCGTTGACGTACCAGCACACGGGATCGGCTCAAGGTCTCCATCCGGATCGTCGTCGTTGTCCTGGTCCTCTTCTCTTAACGTATTACTACATCCATGCCCCGCGCAGTACCCACAGATGTTCGAGCATACCACCTTGTGCCTTCTGCATGAACAGTTTCTGGTTTCGCACCCTTGTGTGCAGTTGTATGAGACCATCTCGAGAAGGCGGTCTGGCGCCGGCTTATTTCGGTTAGTCACTGGGCGTAAGTGGCCTTCCTCGTCCTTCTAGAATCCCCAATCAGTGGGAGGTAGAGGGTTTCCTAACCATTCCTGGACCTGCAAGTACAATCTATGTACAGTAAATATGTTCGCAAAATATGCTGAAACAATGGAGTTTTTGAAAGAAACTAACCTGAAGATAAACTCGTAATGAGTGCTCTCTAGTTGAAGACGATGCGGGGGGCAGCTGGGCCAGATCAATTTTTTTGTTGGTGGGGAGCCGAGAATTAATTTTTACATACCTACTTAATTCTCAAACCTTCTCTTTCTAAGATCATCCGAAGTTTTCCCTGGATACAGAGACATGATGAACATCTCTCCAGCAGTGGCAATGTCGTCGGGTGTGGCGTTTGGTAAGTTGAACACTCCAACCCGCTGGCGTAGTGCCTTATCTTTCTGCAAGCGCTTGAACGGCTTCACTTTACCAATATTAAATAAGGCACTAGTTGTGTCACACCCCGTTGCAGCGTGCAGGAAAAGTATTAAGTCCTTCATTTCTCCCAAAGATTCCTGACATTTCTTGCTGCTGTATAATTTAGCTGGTTTACCCTTGATTCCAGGTATTAGTAGTTTGATTTCAATCTGAGGTGGAGACAGAGCAGTAAGAAGAACAGCAAGGTCTGTGTCTTGTCCAAACAACCAACTTGTTCAGACATTTTCTTGAAAATACAGTTATTCCAGGATATCCCGGTTATCCCACTACGGAAGTCCTGGGACTTTCAGGAGCGTCATCCTGGGAGGTGTCCAAACATATTCCAAAAGGTCCCGCTTAGTAATTTTAAATGTCCAACTTTGGTCAAAAATTGCCCTAATATGACTGAGCTAAAACTCAGAGTGGCACAAAGAGCAATAGAATGCAAAATGGTAGGAGTGACACTGAGAGACTGTGAGAGAAACGAATGGTTTAGGGAACAGAGCAAAGTCACTGACGTTACCATGTGTATTGCGAAGTTGAAATGGCAATGAGCTGGCCACGTCGCTAGAAAACATAACTCGTGGGGAAGAATTCTGTTGGAATGGACACCGTATGGCGAAAAATTGCACTCGTGGAAGACCGCAGATGCGTTGGGTCGACGAAATTAAGCGAACAGCTGGCAAAAAGTGGATTGAGCCAGCACAAGACCGATAAAGGTGGCATAGACTTAAGGAGGCCTATACCCATGTGGTTGAAAAGGCTAAGAAGAAGAAGAGTATTTTATTGAATATTGTATTGTATAGACTTCTTTTCTGCTCTCGGGACGATTTTTAAAGAGTGGCCTGACATATTACTTGACAGAAACAAACGCGTTATCTACTGGGTCAGTTAAGGACTTCTCTGCTGGTAAGCACTACAATCGGTGCAAGAGACTACATCCGATTTTAACAGCTGTATTTGCAAAGATGCATATTGAAACAGAATTTTTCAATATTCATCAGCTTGTCCTGGTACATAACCATCAATCGCGCGTAATTCGGATGATTTGTGACAAAAAAATCATCATTGGGAGACAACAAATAAATAAATAAATCTATGTCCCACATATCCCAACTGTTTTTTGGCAATATCTATATGACATAAAAAATTTAGCAGCATACCATGCTTACCGTAACGAGTCTTGTCGCTATATGCGTCATATTTCTAAAGCAAATTCCCGAAATCATCAGGAGGAGGAATGCTAAGATAATTGTTTTCTGTCAGGATACTTTCTAAGAAGTACTTATCAATGTCATATTTACATAAACCTTCTTGTTGAAATATTTCAATAATGCATCTTTTCAAATACTGCTGTTAAAATCGGATGTGATCTCTTGCACCGATTATAGTGCTTACCAGCCGAGAAGCCATTAACTGACCCATTAGATTAGATAGCGCATTTTTTTCTGTCAAGTAATAAGTCAGGCCACTGTCTGTAAAAATCGTCCCGAGAGCAGAAAAGAAGGCCATAAACAAATAAAACCGACCAAAATTAATAAAGATATTGTCATAAGCATGTGATTCAGTTGAATGAATTTGCAAGGCAGGCTTGGCAATGTTCAGATTATAATATACCAAGATATTATTATATCTCTCTTGACACTCGGCCGTTATTTTTTGACTTATCTTTAAAGTTGGTTTAATAGTAGGTACGCAACTAGGTAGTTTATATTATGTAAAGTAGATAAGATATTTAGGTAGGTAACATCCTGCGAGAATCTATTTTGTTTAGGTAGATTGTTTGTTTTTATCGATTTTGTTTTTATTCGAGTAAGTTTAAGAGAGATTATAACCACAGAATACAAAAACTAAAGGATATCGTTTTTTTAAAGCGATTGATAAGCGTTACTTGTACTTAAAAAATATATATTTGTTATTTTGTAATAATTATAGGTATTGATAAGAGAGACGATAGTAGACGTGACAATGAAATAAAAATATTTGTATGAAAAAATATTTTATAATTTTATTTATGCATACATCCATATTTTATTGATTTTATTTTCGATTAATACAGTCTTCTAACAGGTGAAAATTCAACTCACAGGTCAATATTACGAAAATAAACTATAATATTATCGTTTTCAGTAGTAAGCGTCTTCAGTCTTTGGCACATTCAAAGCGGCTGATTCTGCAAACGCTTCCTAATATCTGCGGCAGACTTGACTTTTATTGTTGTATGAGAGCCTCCCCATCACCTGAATGTAGTTTCGTCAAAAAGTAAGATAGGTATTTTCTTGGTAAAAATCCCACCCACAAAAGCCGGCTGATTTTCCAAACGCTTCCTGTAAATGGTCTGGAAATTTGTCTAGGCTGTTCATAATGATGCTACGAACGATCCTAAGAAAGAATTTTTCAAAAGTAAGATAGGTAATTTTTCGTCATCTGGAGCACTTTTCAAACTGACATAACTCCCAAACGCTTCCTATTTGGCTCGGCAGACTTCGATATCTAGAGACACCAAACAAGTTCACATATGAATATTAAAGTCTGCCACGAAAGTACGATAGGTACGAAAAACGCTTCTCGGACGACGGTCTATAGTGTTTTAGGGAGTTTTAGCCAGTATTAGGAACTGTTTCCGCCTTCAACGCGTGGAGGTACTCCACCATTCATTTATGTCATCATTGAATTCAGAGTTCAAACACAAATATTATAGTCTCAAGAGTATTGACACCAATTGTGAACAAAACCCAACAGAAAGCAACTATATAATATTTAATAAGGAACTTATATTATGTGGTAGGATGAACCACACTTATTTTTTTGCGAGATCTTACCTACATATTACCATATAGATTCGTATAATATGCTCTCTAAAAAGTCAGAAATAAATTAAGCAAAATTAAAAATTTTGAAAAAAACCCACGACGGTGAAAATCGAATCGAAAAAGAATAAAATAACTAAAATCCCCCGACTTAGACCAATTATTATGTAACGAAATATTATAATGGACGTAAAAATACTTTCTAAAAGAGTTGATATTTCGAGAAATCGCTAATAGATATACTTAAGTACCTAAACTATGAATATCGATGTTTACAGCTTTTCCTAACGTGTCTGTTTCTCGAAGATATTATACTTAGATGTAGCAATAATAATTTTACCATAATACATAACCGAGGAATATCCGTCGGGGGCTGCCTTTTCTATATAAAATTTTAACAAAACTTTAATCATACTCATAAGTGTATTTTATGTCGTCGTTAAACATCTACAATTCTTCAACAATTGTATTCACGTCACTAGAAAAACTTTAGCTGATTTAATGGCAGCCCCGGCGGATATTCCTCGGTTATGTATTATGGTAAAATTATTATTGCTACATCTAAGTATATCTTCGAGAAACAGACACGTTAGGAAAAGCTGTAAACATCGATATTCATAGTTTAGGTACTTAAGTATATCTATTAGCGATTTCTCGAAATATCAACTCTTTTAGAAAGTATTTTTACGTCCATTATAATATTTCGTTAATAATTGGTCTAAGTCGGGGGATTTTAGTTATTTTATTCTTTTTCGATTAGATTTTCACCGTCGTGGGTTTTTTTCAAATTTTTTAATTTTGCTTATGGAATTTAACGTCATTTTTAGAGATTTTACTAAAGTAGACTGTGGGCACGTCTAGTAAGTCGAAATTAACCTCGCCTGATTTTAGGCTTAGCTAGAATGAAAAGTTTAATCACTGCCGCTGTAAACGTGTTAGGATTACTTAGAAATAAGGGGAATGACGCTAATGAAAATTCCAAAATACCTACGACAGCAAATTATCAAATACGAAACTATAAAAATTGTTTATCAAACCTACTTCCTTTGTATGGATTCGCACAATTATCATAACAAGGGCAGCGAAGAGGGTTTTCATAAGAACCGGGTCGGCAGAGCGAAGTCGTCGGCGGATCTAAACAACTAGCGTTGCGTTCGCACTAAAAAAAACTTTCATTTTTTTAAAATATATTATTTTAAATATATTACTTATAGCAATTAGCACAAAAATATTAAAAATACGAAATTCACGAACACAAGGTTTTAATGAAAAAAACTATTACAAAAAAATAGCACAGAAGAACAACTGTCGCACATCCATCCTTCTATTCCGTACCAACTCCGCCCGCTTTAATTTTTTTCCCATGGGAATGAGAAATTTTCCCGCGGTAAATCGTAGCCTATGTTCTTTCTCAAGGTCTATTCTATCTTTGTGCCAAGTTTCACCAAAACCGGTTCAGTAGTTTCGGAGCCTATTCAATTATTATTAGGAATATTTTAGGTATTTTTTACACCTTGGGTTACATTATTGAAGTTTTAGTAAGAATCCCTAATTTTTTTTGAAAATAAAATATAGCCCTCAGGGTGAATGTAGCTCTCTAATGGTGAAAGAATTTTTGAAATCGGTTCAGTAGTTTTTAAGTTTATTCATCACAAACATACACACACACACACACACACACACACACACACACACACACACACACACAAATACAAATCTTTCCTCTATAATATTAGTATAGAAGTATAGATAGTATAGATAGATATTAGATAGATAAACAATAAAACAAAAATTCGTAACAAACTTCTCTTTAAAGGCGACTCTTACTATTTAGGACAACCGGCCGCCGCCGTTGCGTTGCGTATGCCATAAAGCGTTTCCACACCAACCGAGCAGCCTCGGGCGAGGCACGCGGCGCGCAGCATGCATGCGCCGTACCGCTCGCTCGGCGTGCAATGAGGATGTGCCTGGCGCGCGGCAGGCGCATGCTGGCTCAGCCTCGGGCGAGACCCGCGTTGAAACTAAGTAGTTGGCGTTGCCCGTGTGATATCATGTAAAGCCCGACCAAAGAAATAAGAAACCTGCTCTGGGGGCGCCACGTGTATATTTTTACGACTAGGTATGGCCACAATTTCCCTTATAAAATTTGTTCCATTGATATTCCGCAATATGGCGAGGTTTCTTATTTCTTTGGTCGGGCTTTAGCGTGTTTACAAAATATACCTTGCGGGAACGCCAGTGACGTCATGAATAAAACCCACCTTTCGCCGCTGCCTGAGCAGGTTGCCAGTGTCTGTAACGACTGCTGTGAACATCACGTCACCATTGTACGCCTTCACAAAGGCCTTATTCAACTCGTTTATTTGCAGATCTGTCAAAATAAATGTATACAGGGTGTTACAATAATAGGTACACAATAATAGGGAAGCCCGGGTAAAGCGAATAACCCAGGTAAAGCGGATAAGCGATTTTTCTAGAAAACTAACCCCCTGGCCACAGCTTCGCGCGGTGGCGGCGCGGGCGGCGAGACGAGCATCGAGCGAATAGCGAAGGGGGTGGGAGGGGCGCGCGGCAGCGGCGGCGGTGCGTATACATGCGGCATCGCGTCTACAGGCCGTCCACTATAGATGACCTCCGCCTGCCATAGTAGTACTTTAGCGGCGTGGGGCAGCTTACGGTGAACGGTCTGTAAAGCGAATACGCAGCGAGCTGTGGCCTACCATCGCGCCGCCGCCGTTCGCGCCTCCGGTCGCCGCCGCCGCGCAAAGCTGTGGCCAGGCCCAGAGATGGATGAAGGATCAGAACTCCAGACCAATCCAGCTGCAGCGAGGTGTAAGACAGGGAGACGTTATTTCTCCAAAACTGTTCACCGCTGCACTGGAGGATGTCTTTAAGCTTCTGGACTGGAAAGGACATGGCATCAATATCAATGGCGAGTACATCTCTCTCTCACCTACGGTTTGCCGACGATATCTAGTCATGGCTGAGACCTTGTAGGACCTCGGCACAATGCTCGATGCGATGACCTCAATAGAGTTTCCCAACAAGTGGGTCTGAAGATGAACATGGAGAAGACAAAAGTCATGTCAAACGCCCATGTAGTACCCACTCCAATAAATGTTGGGGACTCTGCTCTCGAAGTTGTAGACCATTACGTCTACCTGTGACAAACAGGTAGATCTAACTTTGAGAAGCGAGGTCAATCGTCGAATCCAACTGGGATGGGCAGCGTTCGGGAAGCTGCGCAATATCTTTTCGTCCCAAATACCGCAGTCAGTCAGTGTCACTTGACCAATGTGTGTTGCCAGTGATGGATGACTTACGGATCTTAAACGTGGTCGCTAACGATATGGGCCTCATAAAAAGTCACCCAAAGAGCGATGGAGAGGGCTATGCTTGGAATTTCCTTGCGTGATCGAATCAGGAATGATGAGATCCGCAGGCGAACCAGAGTCAACGACATAGCCCGAAGAATCGCTAACTTAAGTGGCAATGGGCTGGGCACATTGCGCGTAGAACCGACGGCCGTTGAGGCAGAAAGGTTCTTGATTGGCGGCCGCGCGCCGGAAGACGTAGTGAGGGCAGGCCCCCCATGAGGTGGACCGACGATCTGGTGAGGGTCGCGGGAAGCCGCTGGATGCGAGCAGCGTCGGACTGATCATTGTGGACATCCTTGGGGGAGGAGGCCTTTTTCCAGCAGTGGACGTCATTTGGCTGGGTTGATGATAAGAGATGGCGTAACGTACGTGACGTAATGGGTTGCCTGGAAGAGATTGCAAAATTAGCAATAAGGCCACCTGTGGAAACCCAATGTTTTCTTTGTATGTGTAATTTGTCTCTGTTTCTTGGTGTCAATAAAGAATGTTTGTATTGTATTGTATTTATTTTTTTGCGTTTTGGCGTCATGCGGTTAGCATAAATAGCATATAATATGATTCAAAGCAATTGACGCCGTTCGTCTTATTTGTTATTGTTAAATGTTTTTAGTGATTTTCTTACGATTTTTAACATCGATTTTCAATCAGGTTTGTTCTCATTTCATTAGTTTTAACTGTTAGCTAACCCAGGAACCTTCTAGGCGCTTAGTGTGCGCAGCGTGTGGAAGATCTAGCCCCGTATGAACTTCCACAGCCACCAAAGGTAGTGCCTCACTGTACCCACTGCTTAAATCGGCAGTCATACACGTACAAGGTCAATGCAAAAATTTCTAAGATGAAAAATAAATAAATAATTTTGTCATAATATTTTATATATAGCTAAAATCAGTTTCTGCTTACTTAAGAGATTTGTAGCTTCTTTTATTACTTCGGATTCTAGTTCGTGATTGATGCGCAAATTCCGAAGCGAGCTGAACTTGAAAGAGAAAAAGTCTGAACAGCCATCTGGTCGGAGGGCCCCGCTCTTGATCTAATGTAAGAAAAATAAGTTAATAATCAACAGCTTATTAATTTCGAGGCGACTGAAAACTTAATCCCTAATTAATATTGTTAAATACGTGCCTTTAGCAGTCCCTGTGAAATTTATTTTTTACGCGATGGGTTAACAATGCAGAAAGGTTCTTGAATGGTGACTGCGCGCTGGAAGGCGTAGCGAGGGAGGGGATCAGGGATTCAGGGGAATATTCCAGAACGTAAACCAACGATCTGATTAACCGACAAGGATCTTAATGAAGGTGGATAGAAAAGGTAAAGGTTATATTTGACAGTCTCTTACTTAATTATTATAGCGAGCAGCACCCTCATAAAAAGTATTTCAATCCTTGTTGGTCTGTAAATCAAAATACACTAACATGCAAAACTTTTACAGATTATCTGAAGAAGTGAGAGACAAATAAGTAATATCCGTTTTCTTGGAAAAAAACTCGAGTCCTTTTTAATTTTTAAAATGTGATGCGTAGTTTTGCAGGCCAATGTATTTTGTGAATAGGTAGATGTTTGTGACTACTAAACTACTTACGGAATCGGTAATAGATTTCAATGTCTGTAATTCACTCATGAAGCGGTAGTAATGTTTGTCAGAGAACTTCGAGACAGCGGTATCGTTAATTTTGTTATTCGTATGATCTCCGAATATGTGGCTGTATGAGCGGATCTAAAATTAATAAACAAGTGGTTAGGTACAATATTTTGATTAGGTAGGAATTTCAAAAAGAAAATAACGTATATGAGGCAAATGACTGTTTTTTTCTCATAATATAAAATCCTCCTCATAACTTAAAACCTGGAAAAAATATATTTCCGAAATTAGTAATTGCAAGCCGGCAGCAGCGGGGCGGAGTAGGTATATATGATATAAAAAACATACAAACAAGCATTCTTACAAGTGTAGCTAATAAAAGCGTGTTCAAAAGCTGAAAAAGCGTTTTTAATGGTACTTACACTTCGCTTACCGTCCAACCTCATGTTAACCAAAAAGCTCTTTGGATCATTTTGCTGCTCATATATTTCTCGTAGAACATTTCTGTAAGTTTCCGGTTCAAAAGAGTCTAAAGGATAGGTTCTCGCATTGTCATCCTAAAACGAACATGAAAAGGCCTTGATCATGAAAAACATTGGGTAGACCTAGGTGAATTACGGGTAAACTCCGATTTAAAATTTATTTAAATTATTATTCAGACCAACACCGAACATAACCCAACCACCGTTGGGTAGACTTAGTTGTATATGGGTAATAGCCGAATAGAAATTAAAATTCGGACTTTATCCACAAAGATTGGGTAATCCTAGGTAAGTGGTATAATTACTTGGTATAATTTAGTATAATTACCTATTATAGGAACTATTATGTGGAAATAATTTGCCTAGGCTAGCTTGGGTAATCCTAGGTAAGTGGTATAATTACTTGGTATAATTACCTAATAATGTGGAAATAATTTTCCTAGGCTATTATGTGGAAATAATTTGCCTAGGCTAGCTTGGGTAATCCTAGGTAAGTGGTATAATAATTACTTGGTATAATTTGGTATAATTACCTATTAGGAACTATTTTGTGGAAATAATTTGCCTGCTTTAAGTTTATAAAATACTGTTAGTAAACATTTTGTTGAGTAAGGACGCAGGTTGGCAGGAGGTTACTCATCCTTACTAAGGATGAGGAACCTCCTGCCAACCTGCGTACTATACAAAGTACATCGACTTTGCAAAATTCTAATCGACGTTTTTGCACTTGTAACCCTACACAGTTTGTACAGTGCCATCTGGTGAAAAATTAGGAATCATGCGTCGGCGCGGTTACGTACCTATTACAATCTCTAAAGTTGATATACTCGTATCTAAGGTCGTAATGCCTAATAGGCCTTTACGGGCTAAGGTCGTAATGCCCAATAGGCATTGCCTATGGACGAAAGGCCTAAATTTTGAAATCCCTATGGTCAGAAGGCCTAATCTACATCTACATCTGTCTACACTTCTATCTACATCTACATCTACATCTACACTAATATTATAAAGAGGAAAGATTTGTATTTTTGTGTGTATGTGTGTGTGTATGTTTGTAACGAATAAACTCAAAAACTACTGAACCGATTTCAAAAATTCTTTCACCATTAGAAAGCTACATTCACCCTGAGTAACATAAGCTATATTTTATTTTCAAAAAAATTAGGGATCCTTACTAAAACTTCAATAATGTAACCCAAGGTGTAAAAAAAATACCTAAAATATTCCTTATAATTGCATAAGCTCCGAAACTACTGAACCGATTTTGATGAAACTTGGTACGAAGATAGAATGGACCTTAGGGACAGACATAGGCTACTTTTTACTGCGGGAAAATACCTCATTCCCACGGGATAGACTGCAAGCGCGGGCGGAAACTTGGTATCAGTACCGATGAGCTTGGGGTATGGTATGATACAATAAACCTTGGAAATTAATAAAGGCTACCTTTTACCGCGGGAAAACTGTTTATTCCCACGGGAAAAATGGCAGCGCGAGTGGAAAGTTTTCATGAAACTTTGTACAGAGATAGAATAGACCCTGGGGATGTATAAAAGATACTTTTTACCACGGGAAAATACTTCTTTCCCGCGGGAAAATAATACCTCATCCCCACTGGAAAAATAGTAGAGCGGACGGAAAATTTAGATGAAACTTGGTACAGGAATATAAAAGATTCTGGGGTGATAAAGGCTAACTTTTACCGCGGGAAAATCCGTTATTCCCACGGGAAAAGTGGTAGGGTAGGCCAGAAGTTTTGATGAAACTTGATACAGAGATAGAATAGACCTTCCAAGGACTTCTTAGAACCGCGGGACAATAGCTAATTCCCACGGGAAAATAGTAGTTCGGGTGGGAGTTTTTGGTAAAACTTGATACGGAGATAAATTAATTTAGGTTTTGGGATGAACAACAATTTATTTTGCTGCCACAAAAAAAAGCTTCGATACAGTTACTAACAGGGAAGCTATGAGTCTATAAATAAATAAAATCAATATAAAAAAAGTAAAACAAAAAAACATGATTTAAAAAACAATGATTAAAGAAATATATATACCCGAGCGAAGCCGGGGCAGGCCGCTAGTTTTAAAATATATAAAAGTCGTTAGATCTAATTATTATTATACCTAAGAATAAAATGTCTAACTTTAAGTAATCTAATGGACGAAAGGTTTAATTTAAAAATTTCAAATGGTCCGTATCTATAAGTAAGCGTACCTACATAATGTTGAAATAAAACAAATAATACAAGTACATAGTTATAATTGTACATTTTCTGTTTGCGTGCAATAAAGTATTTGTATTGTATTGTAATACGTACGAGTATATGTTGCCGGCTAATATCGATTTTAGACTAAACCAGTTCACCAGGCGGGTGCGAGCGTAGCGAGTACGGGAGTTCAGGGCAACCATACTCCGGATAGTATAGGTTCGAAGGGTATTGCAGAAGCGATGTGGGCGAGCGCAGCGAGCCCAGACCGCTCGCCATACCCTTCGTGTTAGGTTACACATGAACCTAAACTAACCTTACCATACCTAAACCCAGTTTAACCAAGGCAAAACTAGTTTCGAATCGGGACCGGAAGAAATCGACCAAAAAACCCGGTAACATTATACTCGTAGTTATAATAAGATAAGGTAATTTTGGTTATTCAAAACACGCAAATACCATGAATTGTTTTAAAGTTAACCCTTCGTTTATGAGTTTATTTAACTTTAGACATTGGAAAAGAAGAAGATTAGATCAAACAATTCTTAGTTGTTTTAAAATTAGACCTTCTGTACATAGCTGTTTGATACTTTAGACCTTTCATCCCTTAAAATTTAGGCCTTTCGTCCATAGGCATTACGACCTTAGATATTTAAACTTTAGAGATTGTAATACGTAACCGTCGGCGCAATGGTAAGTTACTGTTTGTTATCTTAGCAATCGTTGTAAGATTTTGTTAGTCTTTGAAAACCAAATATTTTTGGAAACAGTTCATTGCTTATGTGCAAGCTTACTAGTACTTCGGTTGTCAATTATGATTCTAAATGTATAACAATGTGTTGTTCTATGTATAGTACATCGAATATTTTCGTTTTTTATACAGAATGCACAGTGGATGATATGGAGCAGATCTCATATCACTCCAATCGGTACACTACATAGAGGTCGAGCTCGGCCAGTCAGTACTCGAAATAATGCTGTAGAGATTGAAAAGGAAGACAATTGGTTACGTGAAGCTTTTGAGCCTGAAGACAGAGAACTGATGCAACCAGCTTATGTCCCTCCAGATACCCAAAATAGAGAAGACGATTGTATTTTGTTTTGTTTTTTTATTTTTAAGTTTTGAATATTTTTTTTTATGTTTAGTTGACTTTGTTGCCAAATTATAAGATAATGTAAAATACTTAATATGTGTAGGTATTCATTTATTTAAACAACATGTTTTACTGTAATATGTTTATATTTTATATAAAACATGTTGTGCCCCTCTTGAAGTACAACTTAATTGACAACCAATAATGTCCTTCTCGTAGAACATCGAATTTTCAGGATATTTCAGGCCCGCGATTTTCTTCATTATATTTCCCATTGCTTGTGGGCCTATTGGAACTCACCTTGAAAAATCATAAGTAGGTATATCTATCTAAAGAAAAGGGTATCCGGTTGGCAGGAGGGTAAGCTAATGTAGCTCTTAAGGTGCATCCACACCGGCCGGCCGGCACCGCATCGTATCGAAACGGATTTTACAATTTTTAAACTAAATTAAACCTTGTATACAGTGTTTAAAGTCTATATTACCAAGTCACGCACAGCAGCTTGACTCTGCGCGTGCGTGCGTGACGGGCGGACGTGTCGCCCCGTCGGCATGCCGCGACGCGCGGTCTGCTCCGTCCGCGGCGAACGAAGGCGGCGGCGTGCGAACGCAACCGGCGGCATGCCGCGAGGGCCGCGACACGCGATCGGCTCCGTTGAATAGATACGTGTGCGAGCGAGACACCGCCGCCGCCGCCGCCGGCTCCGTTCGGGCGAAGCCGGTCGGAGACGTGCGGTGGCATGCCGCCGGACGCGACAGCATGTGACCGCATGCGATCGCATCCGGCCCTTGCGTTGCCATGCCGGCCGGCCGGTGTGGACGCACCATTAATGTGCCTATTAAGTTAAAGAGTACGCAGGAACGCATCACCCGACAAACTTCTTCGAAGTTTGGGAGAATATGTTTAGTTAAGATTTTGAATGTTGTTAAATAAAATTTACTCTATCTTCTGTTACACCGAAAATACCATCCTTTTTTCATCAATTAAGTACCTATTATTTGTTATTTTTTATACTTAACTTATATCCCAGTGCCCAGACTGTCATACTGGTAAAAATATTCATAGGGTTCAGGGTTCTGTTCTATCTTATTTTATGTAAAATTCAGTAAAGGTGGCACAAACTATGGTGAATTTTTTTACAGACTTCAACGAAACCACTGTACCGATTTCGATAAAACTTTTTCCTTGGTGAGTTCATAGGCTACCATTTACCGCGGGAAAATTCCTCATTCCCACGGAAAAACTTAAGGCGGGTGGAGCCGCGAGGCGGAAAGCTAGTTGTTCAGTTAGTAGGTACGCTAGTTCAGTAAGTACTTACGAAATTTCCTAAAGATGGCACTCCTTCCACGTGCACCGCCACGGCGGCTTCTGGCATCAAGAACGGGTTGATCATCTTAACTTCATCCCAGTCACATGTCTGCAACAACACCACTTGCATCATTTATGGTATCTCGGTTTTCACCTCTCATCATCATCAGCAGCCTGCGGCAGTCCACTGCTGGACATAGGCCTCTCCCAAGGCGAGCCATTTGACCCGATCTTTGGCCGCACGCATCCACAGCTACTGCCAGCCTAGTGTTGCCGATCGATAGTCCTACTATAGTCTATCGATAGCTATCGATAGTTGAGCAAAAATCAATAGTATCGATAGGCCTATCGATAGAACGATAGTATCGATTGCATAAAATTAGCAATAGTATTGAAAATACTATCGATAGATAGATAGATAGTATCGGTGACAGAAGCAATAGTATATTGCACAGTACTATCGGTAGTATCTATCTTTTTAATCTGAATAAATCATTTAATCATCTATACTATCGATAGTTCTGGTGCTATTGACAAACAATACGTTTCTTCAATACTATTGCTAATTTTATGCAATCGATACTATTGATTTTTTTCAAGGTCAACTATCGATAGTTCGGCAACACTATGCCAGCCACTTTCCGCAGATCGTCACTACATCTAGCCGGGGGGCATGCGGGGGGCGGTCCTACACTTCGTTTTCCTAGACAATTTTCTTACCTATTAATATGAAAATCTAAATTTTACCTTCGTTTTAATTGACCAGAGTGCCAAGTGCGAGTTTTTTACTCACGAAATGCGCTCGATAACTACAACGTAAACGAGCATTTAGTATGGAGAAATTTTAGTTCAGCGAACTGTCCGCAGATGGCGTAGTTTCAATTCCATACAAAATCGCGTTTACGCTCTCGCTATCGAGCGCGTTTACTTTGGTTGCAAAACTCGCACTCGGCACGCTCAAGCTTCACCGGACTTGCGGGCTCGCGGAAGGCTCTACCCCAGAGTAGTCATGTAACAACGCTTGTAGGGGCGGGGAGAGGGAGGGAGCCTCACACTAAGGGCGCGTTTAGACGATGCGCGCGGCCGCCGCGCGGCCAGTTGAAATTCTATGGCGCCTCGCACACCAGGAGATGCGCGGCGAGGATACGGCACAGGCGCGGCGGTGTATCGATTGAAACTGGACCCTAAATATTTTGACATACGGTTGAAAACGGCATGCCAAAATCGAGTAGCGCGCGGCGCGTCGAAGCTGCCACGAGAGCCGGCGCGAGACCGCCGCGCCGCCGTATGTCAAAATATTTAAGGTTTGGTTTTGATTGATACATCGCCGCGCCTGCACCGTACCCTCGCCTCGCCGTCTTCTGTTTGCGTTGCCCCTATGAGAGTAACCAAAAGCGCGGCTGCCGCGCGGCGATCGCGCGTCGGCCGCGCTCTTAGCCACTCTCATAGAATTTCAACTGGACGCGCGGCGGCGCGGCGGCCGCGCGCATCGTCTAAACGCGCCCTTAGGCCCTTGATACGAAAAAACATCGTGAAGGAGACGACGACGCCTGTTTCAATTTTAATTTTGATTTTGGCCGCGCCCCCGCGCCGGCTGCTACGGGCATTGCTGCCTGAAGAACTTTTACCAATGTACAAACTGCAACAAAATGCCCAGTGACCAATCAAGCTCTATCTACTTTGGATAATTTTAATTCTGCCTACGTTTTGTTTGATTCATCTGTCGTCGCTCCGCCTTGACCTGTGGCCAGAGGTGTAACTTGTAAGACTAAGATCATATTGCTATCTCAGGCGTCGCGTGCTACACTTACCATATCAAAATTAAATCCAAGTGCTGCCAAGAAGAGAGCCCTCAGAGTGATACCGTCAATCGGTTTCCCCCCGCTTCGAAATTGGTAAGCGGGGGAGGGGTGCAGAACAACAAACTGCCCGTCAGCAGCGGCAGTGCCTAAAACATAGATCGACACTCAGATCAAGTGGAAGTACAGAATTATAAGGGTCTGGCCACAGCTTCGCGCGTCAGCTGCGTCGGAGGCGGCGGCGGCGGCGGCGGCCGGCGGCGACCGGCGGAATGTTGCCAGTGACACATAGTCAAAATTACCGAGAATTAAAAAAAATTTTCATTCTTAAAACCCGCTAGAAAAATGTACCACCGAAATCAAGAAACTGTTTTAAATGCGTGAGATTACCCAACTTTTACAAAAAAAACGTTCAATTTCCATGCAAAAAGTAACGTTTATCTTATTTTACTTAGAAAATGACTTTAACACTGTAATGTAGCACAAATAATATTAAAAATAACGTAAAAGTAACGTTTTAAGTCATGTGACGCAAAGTGCTCCAAAATATCGTAAAATGTTACAATACTAACGTTCTGGCAAGTTTAGCGCCGCAAGCCGCCGACGCGCGCCGCGCGTAGCTGTGGCCAGGGGGTAAGGGTTGCAGCACACATAGCAACTCAGAAAGGGATGGGCCCTGTATCAACTCGAGCCGTTCAGATCAATTTGTATTAAACCCTCTACTGCACTGCTGTGCAACGCACTTAATCGGAATCGTGACGTAATGGCCTCGCCTCGAGACGACTTGCGATCCCCGTGCTTATACGGCTCTCCGTAACCTAGTATCGTTATATACTTTGTAAAACTTTCCTCAGTTTGGTTAGGACATTGCAGGCTAAATCACCTGATTGTCCGAAAAGAAAGATGATTCCGTGCTTCGGCAGTCATGTAAAGCCGTTGGTCCGGCTACTATCTACGGATGTAGTCGTTATTGGAGCCATGTCGGAAGCATAAGGCGGTTCTATAATTCTGCCACCAGGGTTGTGAGGTAGGTTAACCTCGAAACCCACACGATAAGCAAGCATTTATATTCAGTGACCTAGCTTAGGTACGGCTCTCCGTCTGTGCTTACGCATGCTTGACGCCTGGTTGGCGGCGTGGTAGATGATCTAGCCTTAGGCGATACGGTAACGTTCCGTTTTCCGAGTCGTTAAGTGTGTTGCGACCCTTAATAGTTACGTAGGCGTAGAGTCAGTAGGTATTATCTATCACAGAATACCAATATGTGCCGAATTGTTGTTATTACAGTTATTACTATACTCATTGCCGAGAAGAACCAGAAGCTGTTGCTAGGCCATAATATAAGAGGATTTGTGAAACAAGCCAAAAAATAATGTTTTTTCAGTTTTCGAAGCACACGTAGCACTATTTTGTCCATTTTCTTTTTTATAGCGTTTTGTTGCTGAATAAACATTTAAGGGATTTTCGTCGATTTTAGAAACAAGTGTTTCTTGTAGTTTTGACGCTACCAGTGGGTTTACACTTAGACTTTTCACTTTCTCAGTTTTCGTAGCAGTTTCGTAGCAGTTTCGTAGCATCTACGTAGCACTTTTTCTGTGCATTTTTTGCTGGATATTAGCCCTTCCGCGCAACAGCGAGCTCGAACTGTGTCATCATCATCATCTTCATCTCAGCCGAAAGACGTCCACTGCTGGACAAAGGCCTCCCCCAAGGAACAAACTGTGTAACCTAAACCAAATCTTCACACACATTGATAGAAAAAAACAACCACGGCACGGATGATTCGAAGAACTCTCCCTTCATATTATTCCATCCACGTTAGATTTCAAACTTACCGATCCCAATCGAGGCTATAAAAAAAATCCATAATATCAGCGTCATTGTCGTCTGTAAACAAAAGGAATGATTTCTGGTCAGCGAATGAACTGAGGAACATGCTGAGGAATAGGTATTTGATGGCCTATAAGATAATATCATCAGTGACAGCTCATATACCTATATGTCCCCACCGAGGGGCTCGAGCGAGCCTACCCTTTTATCAGGATAATATAATAGGCCTCTATTGCCGATCTCTCTCCGCAGCGTGCGTGCTATTTGCACTATTTACTCCGGCATTAAACAATGAATTTTTAAAATATCGAAACCACATATAAATGAAAAGTAAATCAAAATTCTAAATGTATTTATCCATACTAGCTGTCCGCCCGCGACTACTCCCGCCTTGTTTTTTTACTTTTCTGTGCAGTTACCAGATGTTTTGACCGGGGATTTAATGGTACCCACCATGTTTTTTTAGTAAAGGATTTTTTGTGGGAATCGCTCTTGACTGAATGGATTTCCAAATTAGTGGTTTAGGAAGAATAATTATTTACTTACCACTCCTTTTCTGCTTCTTTCTCTAATAAAATCCGGTAAACTATAAATTACACCAGTAATAAATAGTTTATCAATCAAAAAAACTTTTTTTGTTCATAGTCATTTGCTTGCTTGTTTTCATAATCACTGTTCTATATTTAATTTTTTTTTCTCTTTTTGGATGAGTGACGTCAATATCAAAACATCGTAGCAAAGAACCATTTCAGCCAGTTGTAAAAATTTTTAAATGATCCAAAGAGCTAGGAAAATCTGCCTCTGAATCTCTGATCTCTGAATCTGAATATGAATCAAATAACTTTATTTTACAATTCTATGTTTCATCATTTTAAATTTTTTATTTCACCCATGCATGTGGTGTGAAAAACTGAAAATATTAAACTGACTGAAGAAGGACTATACTTTTTTTTGTAAATTTAATTTATTGAAGATATGATGTGATGATGAGAAGATAACTAAATAAAGGCATATCTGTTTAAGAATGAACCAGAAAGAAAATTAAAGTTAATGAAGGAAGGCATTAGATTAAGCTGTACGGCTCAGTTTCATTGCCTTTACTTTTGGGAAAAATGTTAAAAAACAATATGACACATGTCAGTCAGCTGTCAATTAGCGATTCTGAATTGTAGTTTTTATTTTTCGAGAAAAATATTGGAATTTTTGACCGAAATATGTAATTAATATTCCAGACGCCTTACGTGTATGGTCGCGAATGGCTTTTATCGCGTTGTGGTAGGTATAATTTTTAATGTTATCAACAGGTTATTTGCTATAGGGCAAAAGCTTTACTTTGACAACGTGAGGGACACGTAATTCATAATAATAGTGCAATATTTGGGTTCAAAAATGAGCCGGTGGGATATTTACTTGTTGTGTTTGTGTGTGGTGCTGTCTGCCGCTGAGCTATTGGGCCCTGAGTCCGAGAAGAAGCCTGAAAAGTCTTCGGATGATGACGAGGAAATAGTAGAGGGTTTGGACACTAACGCCCAAGTGAACCCGAACTATCTGAAGGATTTGACGGACGCGGTGAACAAGGAGATCATTACGCTGCAGGAGTATGCCGACGCCATCCAGAAGACCAAGGGAGTGCTGTTGAAGGAAGAACATCACTCTAAAGGGGGTGTGTAATTTATAAAATATATTTAGATGTAGTATAACAATTTAAATAATAGAATGTACCATTATAATATTTATTATAATTTCACTTGATCACAAATTAAATGTTGATACAACCAAAGTTTTCAATTGCAATGTGGCTTGTAGGTATATTTTGTAACATATGGTTATGCAATAAATAAATGATTAAATGATTACTGGTCTTATTGCCACTGTACTTTTTTAAAAACATCATTGTCAACATCGTCGTCATTTTATGTATTTTAAAATTACATTTTCAGTTAAAAGAATATACAACCTCCCTAGAAACAAATATATACTAATTTATAAAAAAAAACATTTAATTTAGAATGAAGTAAGTAATGTAAAGATTTGTGTTTTTTTATTCAACAGAGGGCATCCCTGAAAACCAATTAGAGCAAATGGAGTACACGCTGAAGCTGCTCCGTAAAAGCCTGCTGCGTCAGACACCGCCGGACGAGTATCCCGAAATCAAGGGGACGCCATTACAAGTAAGAGCCCGTCCCCATGTCTACGGCGCGGTGCGGCACGTCACGGTGCCGCCAATTCTAGTAATAATAGGAGAATAATCCTATCGCGATCTATAGAAATTATTGCCATATTATTACTAGAATTGGCGCCCGCTGTCGTACACCGTCCGCGGCACCGTGCGCCGTGGCGCGGCGCCGTGACGTGCCGCACCGCGTCGTAGGCATGGGGACGGGCTCTAAGGAAATAAATAATAAAAAATGTTTTATTCCTTTAACAATATTTTTCTTAATAATAACATAGATTGGAGCCTCCAGGTAAGCCAAGTAGGCCTGTGTTTGGAGGCACCACTCTTCATTAACTAAGTGTCAATAACACAGCATTCAGAGTGCAGGCGTGCAGTTCAATCAGCCCTACAATTACAGGCATTTTAGAATCTACAACTATGAGTATGTATAAAAATTGCTAGGTGAACTGCACGTCAGCAGAAGCCAGCACACTGTTTTAACAGCTTTTAGCCAAAGCTTTTATGACATTTTTTTAATCTGGGGGCACGGCGGTGCCCCCACCAAGTCGAGCAAAAAAGCGGCACGGCCGTACCACACTTTTCTCAAAGCGGTTCAGGCCATTTTCGACCCCCTATAACTTCGTTGTGGATAAAACTAGAAGCCTGAGTTTTCAGTAACCAAGCAGGCATTGTATAAATACGGTACATTTAAAATTTCAATCAATTAGAACCAGTAGTTTGTTAGTTAGTCAAAGTTTCTTAATTTTGCCACTCACTCACTGACTGACTGACTGACTGACTGATCATCAAAACTCTAAGGCACTTCTAGCAGACATAGAAGCTTCAAATTTAGAATTAAATTAAGAAGAACCCTTAGGGACTGAATTAATTAACCGACTTGGTATTACATGGATTTCACAACTTTTTACGGTAGAAGAACTGAATTGCGAGACTTGGTTTTTTTACAAGTTGTGTTTTTGATGGCATGCATCTTTCCAAAGATGTGTTCGACTTTTGTTTTTATGAGTCACCTTATACCACAGCTTATACTTAATAATCGCTTAAGTTGATGCCTAAAGTATTTAGGTGAGATTTGGTGAAAATTTTGTGTGCTAGTAAAGTAACCTTCAGACTTTAATTAGACTGTTAGTGAAAACCAATTCCTTTTTTAATCTTTAGTTAGCTTAGGTCTTTCTTAACTACGAAAAGCCTAAGACAAGGTTATTGCAAATAGGTGTCTGTGTTTAAAAACCAAAAATAACTAGATTCATGGGTCATCCCTATGATCATCAAACTTTTGATATCTAAAAATTATTTGTTCAGATTGAGGAGAATCCTCAGGATATCCTGGACAGCCTTCCACCATTGCCTGAAGATGAGGAGCCAGAATTGACTCCGGAATTAAAAGAAGGTAATATTTTTGGCTATATCCCATTCCCATTGCTTTTTGAAAAAAAACAAATCTACCCAGAAACAAATCGGTTGGTTAGGTTAGGTTAGACTGATGTCAATAACAGAGCGGAGGGAGCCGAGCAAGCGGAGCGAGCGTGCCTCGGCAGCGGCCGGCGACCGCCGTAGTTATGAATTATTCAAAGTAATAACTCAAGAAGTCTCAAGTTTGCATGTTTTGGTGCACAATTAGTATTTTAGGTGGAACAAGAGTATAATTTGGTGAAGACATTTAGGTGGAACAAGAGAATAATTTGAGGTACGGTTAAATACTATCCTTTTTTTATCCTTATCACTTTATGTCATTTCTTATTATGTAATAAACTATTGTTTTCTTGTGTTGCGAACCAGCCAAAGAGTTGTTTGATGCGGCGATGGTGAAACTAAATCGACGCTCGCCGGAGCTTCGCGCATCTGTGTTACAGGTAATTATATACCCCTGTATACTTTGACTAAATTAGCTCACAATATTTTAAGGGCGGAAACTACCCATGAAACTGGATAATTTTCCCCAAAGAAAGTAGGCTGAAATATGAAAAAATAAACAGATCAGTAAAAATTACGACATGTCTATCAATTAGTTAGAAAATATATATTACTAGCTGTCCGCCCGCGGCTAATCGCCCGCGTTGTTTTTTTTTTTTCGTTTTTTTTCTTACCATTTAAACCTTCCCTGGACTTTCATGAATATTTCAAGACCAAAATTAGCCAAATCGGTTCAGCCGTTCTCGAGTTTTAGCGAGACTAACGAACTGCAATCCATTTTTATATATAAGATATATAAGATGAAGTTTATCACGTGACATCTCAAAAACTAAGAAATTGAATTCGATATGGAAATAATTTTATATTTGTGGATTTTGATATTCCCGGATTCATACTTAAAACAAACACTAGTAATTTTGACATTATTTAATTTGATTTCAATGTGTAACTTATTTAATTTAAAAAAAATGCATAGGCATACGTGGAATGGAATACTATCCTGGCAAATAAATTATATTTGAATTTGCAGGTGAAGCAAGCGGCGGATCGCGGATATGCGCCCGCGCAGGTGATGCTGGCGTGGTCGCACGTGTTCGGAGAGGGCGTGGAGCTGGACGTGGACAAGGCGCGGGAGATGTTCCAGGAGCTGGCGGCGAAGGGCGACGCTGACGCTCATGCTGTGAGTAGAGACGAACCAGGTGGAGTGGACTAGGCGCGGGACATGTTCCAGCAGCTCATGATGTGAGTGGTGGGGATCCAGGTGGAGTGGACTAGGCGCGGGACATGTTCCAGCAGCTCATGCTGTGAGTAGTGGGGATCCAGGTGGAGTGGACTAGGCGCGGGACATGTTCCAGCAGCTCATGCTGTGAGTAGTGGGGATCCAGGTGGAGTGGACTAGGCGCGGGACATGTTCCAGCAGCTCATGCTGTGAGTAGTGGGGATCCAGGTGGAGTGGACTAGGCGCGGGACATGTTCCAGCAGCTCATGCTGTGAGTAGTGGGGATCCAGGTGGAGTGGACTAGGCGCGGGACATGTTCCAGCAGCTCATGCTGTGAGTAGTGGGGATCCAGGTGGAGTGGACTAGGCGCGGGACATGTTCCAGCAGCTCATGCTGTGAGTAGTGGGGATCCAGGTGGAGTGGACTAGGCGCGGGACATGTTCCAGCAGCTCATGCTGTGAGTAGTGGGGATCCAGGTGGAGTGGACTAGGCGCGGGACATGTTCCAGCAGCTCATGCTGTGAGTAGTGGGGATCCAGGTGGAGTGGACTAGGCGCGGGACATGTTCCAGCAGCTCATGCTGTGAGTAGTGGGGATCCAGGTGGAGTGGACTAGGCGCGGGACATGTTCCAGCAGCTCATGCTGTGAGTAGTGGGGATCCAGGTGGAGTGGACTATTCATAATTTTACTGTTTTGATTTTATCATCATCATAATTTCAGCCTGTAGACGTCCACAGCTGGACAAAGACCCCTTCCAAAGATTTCATTCCAGATTGTAAATAACAAAATTTCTTCATAGATAAAACAGACACAAGTTACGCGAAATTGACGTTACAAATCAAGTTTCACCGGGATTCTTGTATTATCGCAAAATAATGAAGATATTTATTTTTCTTTCCGGGCTTCACTAACTCATGTTCATCCCAGGGCATGGGCTTCCTGTACGCGACGGGTATCGGCGTGCCGGTGTCGCAAGCTAAAGCCCTGGTGCACTACACAATGGGCTCGCTGGGTGACAGCGACTTTGCCCAGATGGCGCTGGCCTACAGATACTGGGCCGGGCTCACCGTACCCTCGTCCTGCCCTAAAGCTATGGATATCTACATGAAGGTGGCTGCCAAAGGTATGTACTATAAGGAAACACTTTATTAGTCCGGGTCCAAAACTGAAAATACGGTCCCATCCTGAAGAAAGCATGAAACTTGGCATGAATGTAGCTGACATTATATGTGCTTCAATATCGATATGGAAGCACGTCGAGAAATTATTGTTTCCCCCCTTCCCCCCCCCCCCTTTTATGTCCCTCATTGTTTTTTTTTATTTTATACTAAAACGGTACGTCTGAGGAGTTTACTCTTCAGAGACCAAATCATGGTCGATAAATTGCCTACAAAACGATACTACATTTTATAGTGGTAAGATTAATATATTTCTATACTAGCGACCCGCCCCGGCTCCGCACGGGAAAATGGTTATTGTGGGTTATCCTTGAGTATATTATGCATGTATTATAGATATAAACCTTCCTCTTGAATCCCTCTATCTATTAAAAAAAACCGCATCAAAATCCGTTGCGTAGTTTTAAAGATTTAAGCGTACAAAGGGACATAGGGACAGAGAAAGCGACTTTGTTTTATACTATGTAGTGATAGTGATACTGCCATCAACGTATTATGGGCTGTTTCATATAAATCCGGACGAACCTCTGTCCTTTCTTGAAAGTTATTGAAAATAATGTAACGCCAGAATGTCTGGCAAGGTCATACGCTCACCTCGCCTTCTACTACGATATGCCGAATTATGTATTTTGCCATAATTTCCAAGTTAGAATCTCCATATAATATGCAGTCCCTTATGCTACGAAAATAAGAAAAACATGCCTTTAGGAATAAGGTTATTATTAAACTTACACCTGTTTGCACTAACCTTTTCTTATGGTTTTCGTAGTTAAAAACACCTAAGTTAAGTAAATTTAAAAAAAAAATGTTTTTCACTAACAGTCGTAACTAATTCATAAAAGTAGGCAAAAACTAAGCAGTTTCAAAAGAGTTCTGAAGGTTACTAGGAAACAACATTTTCAACAAATTTCACCTATATACTTTAAACATCCTTATTGGATTCTTTTGTTAGTTGTTTGAAAGTTATTTTCATATAACTGTATTTTATTAATATGAACTGTATACCAATATCACAGCCAATATGCTGAGTCAGCTCCATTTCTTTGTTCAATACACATCTTGTGATTTGTATTGTTACTCTGAATAAACTTTTATTCTATTCTTCTATCTATACTATATACCTCTATTTCTAGATAACAAGCGTTTATGTTGTATATTTTTGATAAATATTATTTTTAAATCAATAAATTATTATTATTATAATTATACCTTTTTCAGTGGCGAGTAAGGTGACTCTAAGCGGGGGTCCGGCGGTGATGCGCACGCGGCTGATAGACGAGGCCGAGAGCGGGGGCGGAGCCCTAGACACCGACCTCATCGAGTACTACCAGCTACTGGCGGAGAAGGGGGATGTGCAGGCGCAGGTACAATACCCCACTAGTGGAATACGGTGTGCTGTTGTTGGCCGTAATCCCACTACTAGAGTGGTCCCCAAACTCTTAAAGACTAGGAACTTTTCATTTATTTTTGTCAGCAGAAACCACAATTGCACAAAAAAAAAGGTTTAAATGCTCAATACTATCAGATATAACAAAAAAAAATTCCGGTAATTTTCTTGTTCATTCTCCATTATAATTTCTTACCCCTATTTGTATTAATTTATGTTTAAACTTAAGCCTCGTATTCCATTTATGACTAAATTTACTTTTGTCGCACCCGCGGCTCGCCTTGCTCCTGGGCAAGCCTGCGGCGTGAACTCTTAAGGTAGTGGTAATCTCAACGAAAACTTTCTCGACAAAAAACTAAGAAATGGTAATTGAAACTCTCCACTAGCCAGTGCTAGTGGAGAGAGAGAGAATAAACCTTTTTAATCCAGTGATAAGAAAGGTTTATTCACGAATTACAGTAGAAATACATTTATTTACGTTTATTGAATTTTAAAGTTAAAACATGATGAAAGGCCTAGTTACAGGTTGATAGAGAAAGGAGAAGTGAAAATAAAAATGGATGATTTGACGGATGATTTTTGAATGAATCCAAAATTAAATATTCAAATTTAGAGAAAGAAACAGTAAATATGACGAGAAATAAGTAGAAACGAGGCAACGAGGTAGCATGCAATGCACCTCGTTACACGTTTATAGATATTGAATGGTGTGTGTTGGTTGGTAGGTGGGGCTGGGGCAGCTGCACTTCCAGGGGGGGCGGGGGGTGACGCTGGACGTGAGCAAGGCGCTGCACTACTTCAGCCAGGCCGCCAAGACCGGCAACCCCGTCGCGTACGCCTTCCTCGGCAAGGCGAGTAGCCACACACACACACACACACACACACACACACTTCCAGGGGGGGCGGGGGGTGACGCTGGACGTGAGCAAGGCGCTGCACTACTTCAGCCAGGCCGCCAAGACCGGCAACCCCGTCGCGTACGCCTTCCTCGGCAAGGCGAGTAGCCACACACACACACACACACACACACACACACACACACACACTTCCAGGGGGGGCGGGGGGTGACGCTGGACGTGAGCAAGGCGCTGCACTACTTCAGCCAGGCCGCCAAGACCGGCAACCCCGTCGCGTACGCCTTCCTCGGCAAGGCGAGTAGCCACACACACACACACACACACACACACACACACACACACACACACACACACACACACACACACACACACACACACCATCAACCAGCATATGCATTTTTTTGTTGTATAAATAAAGTATATGCCATCAAAAACACAACTTGTAAAAAAACCAAGTCTCGCAAATCATACCAAGTCTCGCATACCAAGTCGGTTAATTTATTATTATATTTCTTCGCAGGTGTGTGCAGGTTTCCTCACGATGTTTTCCTTCACCGTAAGAGCGTCAAATAAACGTACATAAAATATGAATTCGAAAATCAAAAACACATTGGTACGTGCCGAGGTTTGAACCCGCGAACTTCTGAATGAAAGTCAACGGGCTTAGCCACTTGGCCACTGACCGACGCGTCACAAAACGCTAATAACGTAACCGTTTTACTTGTGGTCGCAGATATACCTTGAAGGCGGCGACGGTATACAGGCGGACAACGAGACGGCGCTGCGCTACTTCAGGAAGGCGGCGGAGCTCAACAACCCCGTCGGCCAAAGCGGGCTCGGACTCATGTACCTCCAGGTTACAGTAACCATCCTACTCATATTATACAACGACGGTATACAACGAGTAACCATCCTACTCATATTATACAGCGACGGTATACAACGAGTAACCATCCTACTCATATTATACAGCGACGGTATACAGACAGCGAGTAACCATCCTACTCATATTATACAGCGACGGTATACAACGAGTAACCATCCTACTCATATTATACAGCGACGGTATACAGACAGCGAGTAACCATCCTACTCATATTATACAGCGACGGTATACAGACAGCGAGTAACCATCCTACTCATATTATACAGCGACGGTATACAACGAGTAACCATCCTACTCATATTATACAGCGACGGTATACAGACAGCGAGTAACCATCCTACTCATATTATACAGCGACGGTATACAGACAGCGAGTAACCATCCTACTCATATTATACAGCGACGGTATACAGGCAGCGAGTAACCATCCTACTCATATTATACAGCGACGGTATACAGGCTGACAACCAGTAACCATCCTACTCATATTATACAGCGACGGTATACAGACAGCGAGTAACCATCCTACTCATATTATACAGCGACGGTATACAGGCAGCGAGTAACCATCCTACTCATATTATACAGCGACGGTATACAGGCTGACAACCAGTAACCATCCTACTCATATTATACAGCGACGGTATACAGACAGCGAGTAACCATCCTACTCATATTATACAGCGACGGTATACAGACAGCGAGTAACCATCCTACTCATATTATACAGCGACGGTATACAGACAGCGAGTAACCATCCTACTCATATTATACAGCGACGGTATACAGACAGCGAGTAACCATCCTACTCATATTATACAGTGACGGTATACAGGCAGCGAGTAACCATCCTACTCATATTATACAGCGACGGTATACAGGCAGCGAGTAACCATCCTACTCATATATACAGCGACGGTATACAGACAGCGAGTAACCATCCTACTCATATATACAGCGACGGTATACAGGCAGCGAGTAACCATCCTACTCATATATACAGCGACGGTATCCAGGCGGACAACGAGTAACCATCCTACTCATATTATAGGCTAGCGACCCGCCCCGGCTCCGCACGGGAAAATGGTTATTGTGGGTTATCCTTAAGTATATTATGCATGTATTATACATATAAACGTTCCTCTTAAATCACTCTATCTATTAAAAAAAACCGCATCAAAATCCGTTGCGTAGTTTTAAAGATTTAAGCATACGGACATAGGGACAGAGAAAGCGACTTTGTTTTATACTATGTAGTGATTTGTATTGGTGTTGTTACAGGGTCGCGGGGTGCCTAAGGACACGAACGCGGCGTACAAGTACTTCTCGATGGCGGCCAACCAGGGCTGGGTGGAGGGGCAGCTACACCTCGGCTTCATGTACTTCGGTGAGACCAGCCATCATCGCACTAATCACAGGAACACGCATTGTAGTAGGACAATTGACAGTCCTCTCGAGTATATTGTTCCATGGTCTTACTCATGGTCTAAGAAAACAAGGTCTAACCACTAGACCACGTGACTGACAAAAATCTACGTCATCTTGCGCTGTTCGTCCTTGTCGAATGCGTGTTGTGTCAGTCACGTGGTCTAACGGTTAGACCTTGTTTTCTTGGACCATGGTCTTACTATGGTTGTATTTTCACTGTGGTAAAAGAGGTGCTTTTGAGCATCTCTTTGCCGCCCTAATTTTGGTTCGTTCCTAATCCTAATCTAAATCCTATAAATCAATGTACCCAGTGGTCAAAACAAACCAAAACAAAGTCATTCGGGTTCGAATCCCGGCGGAAAAAACAAACGACAATCAATATTATTCTTTGCTCCAACTTTGTTTTTTTTTTTCTTATAATAAATAACGAAGTTAAGGAAGTTCCCTAAATGATATTAATTACTATCATAAATTTAAGATGCATTCTGAAGTTTCCCAACATCATTCAAAGCTCACATATGTCACTGAGGGGCTCGAGCGTACCCTGAAATTAGGGTGAATAAGCCTAGTCGACCACGCGCCACGCTGGCCCAGTGCGGGTTGGTCAACTTCACACACAACCCTTGAATTACTTCGCAGGTGTGTGCAGGTTTCCTCGCGTTGTGTTTCTTCACCGTAAGAGCGTCGAATAAACGTATTGCCGAGATTCGAAGCCGCGAACTTCCGAATGGAAGTCAAAGGCCCTAGCCACTTGGCCACCAAAGTTTCCCATGTGGGGTATTAAATGAATAGGCATCATAAGTGGAGGCTTAAAAACTAAACAAAATTTAAATTTGTGTCCTGTGGGATTTGTCATTGTCATCGTCCTGCCCTGCTTGCCCTGCCACCTGCTCGCAGCAGGACCTGATGGATGCCACAGATAATGCAGTTGAAGTAGCTAGGTTCTGGGCCAAAATTATCTAAGCAATTTGTCATCGACACGATAAGAAGAAGAAGAATTTGTGTCCTAAACTATTTGTATAAACGTTTGGCAGGCGGCATCGGGTTGCGTCGCGACTTCAAGCAAGCCAACAAGTACTTCTCGCTGGCGTCCCAGACCGGCCACGTGTTGGCTCTGTACCACCTCGGGCAGATGCATGCGCAGGGGCTGGGCGTGCTAAGATCCTGCACAACCGCCGTCGAGGTCTGTACACTCCTCACTGCCCACTTCTGGGACACTAGCTCTGTAACGCCTGACCAAAGATATAACAAACCTGCTCTAGGGGCGCCACGTGTATATTTTTACGACTCATCATGTCAGCCTGTAGACGTCCCCTGCTGGACTGCTGCCTCCCCCTGTGATCTCCACAACGATCGGTCCTGCGCTGCCCGCATCTAGCGGCTTCCCGCGACCCTCACCAGATCGTCGGTCCACCTCGTGGGGAGCCTGCCCACGCTACGTCTTCCGGCGCGGTCGCCATTCGAGAACCTTTTTGCCCCAACGGCCGTCGGTTCTATGCGCAATGTGCCCAGCCCACTGCCACTTAAGTTTCGAGATTCTTCTACGACTATGGCAACAATTTCCCTTATAAAATTAGTTCCATTTAAATTCCGCAATATGGCGAGGTTTCTTATTTCTTTGGTCGGGCTTTACCTGCCCCTCTAACATGCCCGGTCCACGCGTGACAGACATAATTTTGTCGTGCGTATTTTCTTATCCTATTGGAGGATATTTCAATATGGCGAGTTTGTCGCAAATTTTTTGACAGTTAAATGTGCGAGTGCGACAAACTTGTCATAGCACTGCATGTTACGGAGGCAGTCCACTGTTGGGATTGGGACACGTATGATAGTTTTCTTTCTTTTTAACCCCCGAAAAAAAGGGGTGTTATAAGTTTGATGTGTATGTCTGTCTGTCTGTGGCATCGTAGCTCCTAAACGGATGGGCCGAATTTGATCTAGTTTTTTGTTTGCAAGGTGTCACAATCGAGTGTTCTTAGCTATGAACAAAAAATATCTTCAACCATTTAAAGATTTTTTTTTTTTCATTATCAGCTTTTTTCTAATTGTTGAAAGAATCAAGTAACGGTTTTGTGGCGGGGGCTATTTAAATTTTTAATTTAATGTTATGTAATAGAAATATATTATGAAAAAAAAACTGAAACCAGGCGTACTACCATCTAGCTTGATGTAGGACTTGATGAAGGCTACTGACGACGCTATTCGTGTGGCTGGTTTTTGGGCCGAGACTGTCTGAGTTTGCTGTCGACTCGAAAAGAAGAAGAAGACCATCTAGCTAGGCAACGGCGCCGTCTAATAGTTTTGTCTTTTGTCTGACTTCAAATATAACCTTTTGAATTCTCGCTTTCATTTAGATTAGTAAAATTATGTTATTAAATTCATTTATGTCTGAAAAAAAAAAAAAAAAAAAAAAAAAATCAATAAGGCCGCTATTGACTACTTGTTTCACTTCTGAAAACTGTAACTATTCTATTTATTATTAGTATAACTAATGTCAATAAAGAATAATAAAATTGTATTCTAAAATATCTGTGTTGTTTGATTCAGCTATTCAAGAACGTGTGCGAGCGCGGCGGCTGGGCGTCCCGACTAATGTTGGCGCACGCGGCGTGGCGCGCTCGCGACTCCGACTCCTCGTTCCTGCAGTACCTGGCGCTGGCCGAGCGAGGGTATGAAGTGGCGCAGAGCAACGCCGCCTTCCTGCTCGATAACGGTATGATACACTCATAATAACGGTATATGATACAACACGTAACGGTATATGATACTCCATACACCACATAACAGAATATGATACACTACATAACGGTATATGATACACTCATAACGGTATATTATTCACCACATAACGGAATATGATATACCGCATAACGGTATATGATACACCACGTAACGGTATATGATACACCACGTAACGGTATATGATACACTGCATAACGGTATATGATTCACCACATAACAGAATATGATTCACCACACAAAGGAAGAAAGAAATAAAACTAATTTATTCGTTCTGATGTGACATATTAAAATGTACACACAAACTTAATTATGTAATTACACTATAGCATGCAATAGGGTACAACAGTAAAAGGGTCACGACTCAGCATTATGTCTACCTCAAGAGAGATAGACGCTGTTTTTCAGTCGAGCCCATTCGACAACGGTATATGGTACACTACATCACTACATAGTATAAAATAAAGTCGCTTTCTCTGTCCTTATGTCCCTATGTATGCTTTAAACTTTAAAATTACGCCACGGATTTTGATGCGGTTTCAAGAGGAAGGTTTATATGTATAATACATGCATAATTTACTTAGGGATAACACACAATAACCATTTTCCTGTGCGAAGCCGGGGCGGGTCGCTAGTAACGGTATATGATACACCACATAACGGTATATGATATACCACATAACGGTATTATGATACACCACATAACGGTATATGATACACCACGTAACGGTATATGACACACCATATTTAACGGTATATGATACACCACATAACGGTATATGATACACCACGTAACGGTATATTTTGGTTTTAAGTCCTTATAGACCGGAGGGGATACGCCACATAGGAATATGATACACCACATATTGGTATATGATACACTCATAATAACGGTTTATTATATAATATATCATTTAATGGTATATGATACACCACATAACGGTATATGATACACCACTTAAAGGTATATGATACAACACGTAACGGTATATGATACACCACATAACGGTATACGATATACCACATAACGGTATATGATACACCTATAAATAAATAAAAATAAAATAGAAATTGTTACCAGAAACATAAAAATATAGGACAAGAATTTTACTTGTCTAATCACTCTTTATAGACAACTTTTTTAGATTGACTCTGTGTTTGTGTAGGCGAGGTTCGCCTATTCGAGTCTGATGAGCGGTGGCGGCGCGCGCTGCAGCTGTGGGGCCGCGCCGCCGCGCAGGGGTGCTCCGCCGCGCGCGTCAAGCTGGGCGACTACCACTACTACGGACAGGGCACGCCGCAGGACCTGGAACAGGCGGCACACCATTACAGGTAACCACACCACGCTTGCTTGCTTATCGTGTAGGTTCCGAGGTTAACCTACCTCACAAACCCTGGTGTCGGAGATATAGAACCGCCTTAGGCTCATCATCATGTCGTATGGCAGCTACCGCAATGGATCCTATATAGAAATTTTTAGATTTTTCAACCACTCCTCGGCGGCCGGGGTGAGACAATGCAGCTCGGTAATGCCACCGGAAAATGAGTAGAGTGGACAGTCGTTCACAATGTGGGCCAGAGTCTGGTCGGACTCCCCACACTCGCAGGCTGGTGACTCTCTGAGCCCCCATTTGTGCAGAAGACTTCCGACATGGCTCCTATAATGACTACATCCGTAGATACTAGCCGGGACCAACGGCTTTACGTGCCTTCCGAAGCACGGAATCATCTTTCTTTTCGGACAATCATGTGATTCAGCCTGCAATGTCCTAACCAAACTGGGGAAAGTCGCACAAAGTGATATTTGTTCGACGAGTTCCCACCGGGATTCGAACCCGGAACCTCCGTAACGTCAGGTGAACCACGTCATTAACATTCTAATATATTTGATACCGTTACAACAAGCCCGCGCGCCATTTCAGTTTGTGTCTCGCGGACTGCCATGCGCCTGATGCACGCAACGTGTTCCATTGCGTCTGCGACACTGAAGTGTCAATTTCGTATTTCAGGTTAATAGATTACAGATCGTGTCGCACGTAGACGCAACGCAATGCGTCTGTGACACCTTTTGGTGTGTGGCAGTCTTAGTTGCTAACCATAGACAGTCTGGTACTTAGAATTTATTAGCTTTAATAATAATAATAGCCTTTATTCCACATTCATACAACATTTTAAAATACAGTTCACAATAATAAAAACATGCAATTTACAATGATTAATTAATGATAATAATTTCTAAAATAAGAAAAATAATAATAATTCAATTTAATTTAATTTGTGGAATAAGATAATAATTCAATTAAATTAATTTTCTAATATTAATAATGAATAGTTGGACTAGTGGCGCCCCGTTGGGTAAAGGCCTCACTCTCTCGCTCCCATCCCATCCTGTCGCGGACTCTCCTCCATCAATAAAACCCTCTAATTAGCTTCCGTAGCTCAACGTAGAAAAATGTTTGTCACGATTGTTTGTTAAGTGTAGGTGTATTATTTCCCAGGATCGCATCGGAGCAGCTCCACAACGCGCAGGCGACGTTCAACCTGGGCTACATGCACGAGCGCGGGCTGGGGCTGACGCGCGACCTGCACCTGGCGAAGCGCTGCTACGACCTCGCCGCGGACACCTCCCCCTCCGCCCGCCTGCCCGCCGCCCTCGCCCTCGCCCGCCTCAACGCGCTCACTACGCTACAAGGACTCTACCAGGTCAGTTGATTGTCATAGCGCGGGCTGGGGCTGACGCGCGACCTGCACCTGGCCAAGCGCTGCTACGACCTCGCCGCGGACACCTCCCCCTCCGCCCGCCTGCCCGCCGCCCTCGCCCTCGCCCGCCTCAACGCGCTCACTACGCTACAAGGACTCTACCAGGTCAGTTGATTGTCATAGCGCGGGCTGGGGCTGACGCGCGACCTGCACCTGGCGAAGCGCTGCTACGACCTCGCCGCGGACACCTCCCCCTCCGCCCGCCTGCCCGCCGCCCTCGCCCTCGCCCGCCTCAACGCGCTCACTACGCTACAAGGACTCTACCAGGTCAGTTGATTGTCATAGCGCGGGCTGGGGCTGACGCGCGACCTGCACCTGGCCAAGCGCTGCTACGACCTCGCCGCGGACACCTCCCCCTCCGCCCGCCTGCCCGCCGCCCTCGCCCTCGCCCGCCTCAACGCGCTCACTACGCTACAAGGACTCTACCAGGTCAGTTGATTGTCATAGCGCGGGCTGGGGCTGACGCGCGACCTGCACCTGGCGAAGCGCTGCTACGACCTCGCCGCGGACACCTCCCCCTCCGCCCGCCTGCCCGCCGCCCTCGCCCTCGCCCGCCTCAACGCGCTCACTACGCTACAAGGACTCTACCAGCGGGCCTAGCATACGCGTTTACGTGGGACTTGAGAAATGAAAGACAAAAAATGTCCATTTGGGGGATTTTATCATTTGTTGCGAACATACCGGGCGTTTTGAGAAACTCAATAATCGTGAAATCATTTTGTCAATTTTTGTCACTCCAATTGTTGCCATTTTACAACAGTTACTCGTGGAACTAGTAAATACTATGAAATACTATGGTTACCTAATACCGTTCATTCAATACTAGCCGATCCGTGCTTTTGACAGATATTAAAATAACACTGTTTTACGAAAGAAAGAGATCGCGCTATACAAAAGTTGATGATGTTGTCTTTATCTAAATTTGCTGTTTATTTTCATTTAGTGAGTTATTAATCACACCGGACGTATAAAAAAAAAAAGTTACAAAAAAAGTAAACAAACAAAATCAAATTTTATTTTATACATTAGCACGATTTATTCGTGTTTAAACAAAAAAACAGCTAAAAACAATAAGTAAGTACACACACATGGTACATTTACCGTAATCTAACTAGTTAAATGCAATGATATTCATCTAACTTTGTTTGTTTCAGAGGAAAATACTTCGTGTTGAACCATTATTCAAAAATCTTGTTCTACCCGTTTCAATAGGAAGATTTCCTGAAGTTGACTCTCTGACCGATTTAAATGGCCCTCGAGAAAAGCTGCAAAATAAGTAGCAGCAGTGGAAAAAGCTTCGAATAATCTTTGTGTAAGCAACGCTACTCAACGAGTTCTACTTGTTGTTGTTGGAACCCTAAGGTACCCAGGGGATACATAGGGCCTTCAAGAGATTCTTCCAGTTCCCCCTGCCCTGCGCCGTGGCCTTGGCTTCGCTCCATGTAACTCCGAGTTCTACTTGGCGTGATCTCAACCGAAACCCAAGCAAAAGATGAAGAATTGCGTGTCAGAAAGTCAACATAATGCATACATGCAAAGTGCCTAGTCAAAAGCCTGATTCTTCGGCAGTGGCTTGATGTTTTGTGGTTCTTTCTCAAATAAACTGCTGTAAGAAATCCTTAAATTGTGTTAGTAAATTAGTGTTAAGCATAGTGCAATGTGCCTTAGGTTTCTGGAAGTGAGGAAACTGGGATAAATATTATTTAGTAGTAGGTACCAAAAAGATACAATTTTAACAATTATGTGTAACGAAGATAAGGTAGGTGTAATGAAGATGAGGAGTGCTATACTTACTTCTTACTCTTACTTTTATTATGTTATCAGACTACTATAATACTCATGTATTGTAGTTAAATATTTATAACCATTATATACTTAGTATGCTAGTTCCTCATAGTTAAAAGAAAGCTAAATTAGTAACTATAACGGCTGCAGTTGTAACTGAATCAACAAATTTAGTGTTTAGGTTTTAAAAAGAGGGAAAGGTGACATGATTTTTTATTTTTTTAGTTATGTAAGACCACATTTATTATGCATTGTTGAAATAATAAATAAACAATTTACTTTGTAATAATGTTGACTATGTTAATTTGTTTACTAGAATAGAAGTAATAGTTGATAAATAAATAATGTATCAAAAAATATTATTTTATTTCATCGGATTGATATTGATTTCTAACTAGACTTGTTTAGTTATTTACTTACATCTAGTTAGATTATATAGTATTGAACCGCTTGTAGTTTTAAATTCCCTATAACCAGGGACAAAGATTCTTTACCCATGCTATAACTATATGCGCAGGGAAGTAATTAAATCTCTGAATGTGGCTCATGCATTTCTTTCTAACCCCCGATGTGAGGCAAAGATACTTTATGGGCAAAAACTCGATTTAGCCAGTCATATTGGCAAAGGCATACTAGAGACTTAGCCCAGCGTTGGGTTTTACTAGATTATTGATGAAGGAAAGTTAATAAAAGTATGTCAGCTTATTTACTTCATGGACTAAGCGTAGGTAAGTAGTACTAAGCTTGGGTTGTGATCGGTTCCAAACTTCTGAGTCTCCGACAAAGTCCTTACAAACGAAGTTTACAAAGATCTCTTGAATGAGCACTTCCTTTCTATCGCTGTTCTTTTTCTAAATTTAATAGAAGCATGCTGATTAAAACTCTTTATTACTTTGTCTGCAATCTATGAATGTTGTTGTTGTTGTCCTATGGTACCCCAGTGGTACAGAGGGCCTTCGTGAGAAGTTTCGAATCTATGAATAGGTAGTGTAATATTAATTACTTACAACTATAACATATCTATTGTTTGTTTGTTTGCATTGAATAGGCTCCAAAACTACTGAACCGATTTTAATGAAACTTGGTACACCCCAGTATAGACTTTGGGGAAGAACATAGGCTACCTTTTACCACGGAAATAATCCTCATTACCACGGGAAAAGCTGTTAACGCCAGCGGAGCCGCGGGCGGAAACCTAGTAAAATAGCAAAAGCTAACGGAAGAGAACATCTTTCAATTACTTTAGTTTAGTGTGTACAAACATCCTTATAGGCAAACAATGAAGAAAATACGATTTTTCAGCCAATATTACAGTCCCATAAAACCCACAAAGAATCTCACGCTCCGTAATTGAGGTTGATAAATATTGACAAATTAGCCTTATGAAACTGTCATTTTGCGACAAATGAGTCGTAAAAAGTGGTGGTATGTTCGCAATTCTGAGAAAAACAAAAAAAAAAAAAAATTGTCAACCCACATGGAGTTTGATAAAACACTGACGTCACAACGTGCATCCATATTCGCTAAATTGACAAAATTTCAACATGGCGGCGTTTTCGTGACATTTTGACAGCTCCGTAAGGGATTTAGAGTTTGTCACAACTGGCGTGTTAGCCCCGCAGGTCAGTTGATTGTCATAGCGCGGGCTGGGGCTGACGCGCGACCTGCACCTGGCGAAGCGCTGCTACGACCTCGCCGCGGACACCTCCCCCTCCGCCCGCCTGCCCGCCGCCCTCGCCCTCGCCCGCCTCAACGCGCTCACTACGCTACAAGGACTCTACCAGGTCAGTTGATTGTCATAGCGCGGGCTGGGGCTGACGCGCGACCTGCACCTGGCGAAGCGCTGCTACGACCTCGCCGCGGACACCTCCCCCTCCGCCCGCCTGCCCGCCGCCCTCGCCCTCGCCCGCCTCAACGCGCTCACTACGCTACAAGGACTCTACCAGGTCAGTTGATTGTCATAGCGCGGGCTGGGGCTGACGCGCGACCTGCACCTGGCGAAGCGCTGCTACGACCTCGCCGCGGACACCTCCCCCTCCGCCCGCCTGCCCGCCGCCCTCGCCCTCGCCCGCCTCAACGCGCTCACTACGCTACAAGGACTCTACCAGGTCAGTTGATTGTCATAAAGATAGAATAAATCTTGAGAAAGAACATAAGCTAAGATTTACCGCGAGAAAATTTTACATTTCCACGGGAAAAATTGTTAAAGCGGGCGGAGTTGGCACAAAGATAGAATAAACCTTGCGGAAGAACATAGGCTAACTTTTACTGCGGGAAAATTTCTCATTCCTCTGGGTCTGATGTAAGATTTCTTTAGAGATAAGCAGACCTGTTGTGTTGTCTCTCTAGTGTACAATAAACTTTTAAATAAATAAATAAATTCCACAGGGAAACACTATTAACGCTGGCGGAGCCGCAGTGGGAAGCTAGTATAAAATATTATTTATATTCTAAAGAGTAATATTAGTTAATAGTAAGCGTTTTGCTAAACACTAGCAAAACATATGCTGAGCTGTGGCCTTTTTAGCACTGTTTGGTACACACACGTTTTTTTAAATTGTTAGCTTGCCCGTGAACTTACCCGTGAACGTGTTGCTGCTTGGGGGGACTGGTCTGCTCTAGTCGATTGCCGGTTGTTTTATTGGTTGTATAGTTTAGTTGTATAGTTTAGTTTTTCTACTTTGACTGGTTACCTTCTTCAAATTGCATATTTTCGTTTGCACTCTTTGTTATCACTACATAGTATAAAACAAAGTCGCTTTCTCTGTCCCTATGTCCCTCCCTTTGTACGCTTAAATCTTTAAAACTACGCAACGGATTTTGATGCGGTTTTTTTTAATAGATAGAGGGATTCAAGAGGAAGGTTTATATGTATAATACATGCATAATATACTTAAGAATAATCCACAATAACCATTTTCCCGTGCGGAGCCGGGGCGGGTCGCTAGTACATATATATTAATCAAATTGTATAAAATAATAATTTTGTAAAATATTTTGAAAAGATGCAATGCCTGTGAAGTTTCTTCCGGCGAGTTCTTCTCCACAGACGACAGCCAAATCGTGAACTCGCCTCGACGACGTCGAAAAGTGATTTGTAAAATCTTACTTCGAATAAAACATATTTCATTTCATTTCTTGTCTTTCTTTTTATTTTTATTTTATGACTGTAATATGACAAATTTTGTTATTTTTTATCTTTTAATTATTATTTCGATGTGTTGTGTGTCAATTTTGCTGAATATTTTTTTAAATCTATCTATCTATTTGTTGCAGTCAATGTTCGAGTCCCCCCTAGCGCTGGTGTTCCTATCGGGTGACTCTCTGCTCGCTTCAAACTGGGATCTCTACCTGATAACCGGCCTGCTGGGAGCCCTAGGGCTCGTGCTGTATCTGCGGAGGCCCCAGCCCGTCGCCTGAAGCTGAAAACTCAGAGGGACATGTCCAAGTCAGAAAATGACAAATTAAAATCTATACAATACACTAAAGCGTGACCAAACAAATAAAAAACCCCGCCATATTGCGGAATTTTAGTAGAACTAATTTTATAATGGAAATTGTTGCCATAAACATAAAAATATACACGTGCCCCCCCCAGAGCAGTAAGGCCTACTATGTAAGTAGCGACAGGCTCGAGAAGCTGTCAAACGCGACATAGTGACATTAGAGCCATAGCAGTTCTGTCAATATGTCGCGTTTGACAGCTTCTCGAGCCTGTCGCTACTTACATAGTAGGCCTTCTGGTTTTCTATTTCTTTGGACAGGCTTTATATTGACACCAAAATGCACAGTACCATGGTCTAAGAAAACAAGGTCTAACACTCCGACCACGTGACTGACACAAGCCTAGGCGTGCGAATGCATGTAATAGACAAGGATGAACAGCGAAAATGACGTAGGCTTGTGTCAGTCACGTGGTCACCTTATTTTCTTGAACCATGCACAGTACAGAAACGATACAGAAACACAAGAGTCGAAAAGCGGCCTTATTTATAAGTTAGCAATATCTATACCAAGCAGCCTTAATTAAATTTAATATAGATTTTATAAAAACACCTAATTACGTTTAAAGTTAAAGAAGTTTTGCTCAAAACAAAGGCCGGTTTTCGTCTCAAGCGAATGTACGGGGAAAGTTATTCAGTTTCATTGAGAGCTAATTTATTTACACTATATGTATATGAATAAATACGTGGGTACATCTCACACACACAGCCTTCTGACCCCAAATCAGACGGAGCTTGGACCAAGGGTGACAACATCCGGACTTAGTGCTCATCACATGAATGTTTGCCCTATGCGGGATTCGAACCCGCGACCCCGTGTACGAAGGCAGACGTACCAACTAGGCTACGGGGCCCTCAATACCCCTTATTTATTTATTTTGTAAACATTTTCTGACTTAAATTACGGTTGTAAGAAAGGAAGTCGCACCGAGAACTATTACCAGTTGAATTATTTTTAGTTTGGTATTTAAATAATATTGACATATTCTTTTTATTTTATGCATTATATTGTAGCTGCCAAAGAATTTCGAATAACATTTTTTTTGTTAGAAGCTTTCATTACTAAACGACCTTCCACTGATTTGCCTGCGTTGTCATTCTACTTTCCCCATTAAAAAACGTAATAGTTTTATAGCAGAAAAAAAAATTCTGTAAAGCAATTTTTGTTTGAATCATCTATTAAATTAAAGCGTGAAAAAGTGAGTCGCAAAAATTTGATAACTTGTAAAAAGAATCTTTGTATCTGTTGGTCTAAATACATCTTGGATACTTACTTTATTCCTAAGGGTAAAATAATATTCGTGCGAAGTCACAGGGTAGAAACCTACTTTATAAATATTAGTATGGATGTATAATATATAATGTCATTCCCAACCGATTGAAATAAACAATTCCATATGCTTTTGGGTGACAATTTGTGGGTCAAAACACACTAAACCGAATTTACGCCACCAAAGTTCCGCGTGATTACGGCCGCAATGCTATTTGAATTACTGACGACACACAATGCAGAAATTACGTTGCGTATAGCGTACAGACTTCCGTCGGGCAGATTCGGTCGTAAGTTCGGCGCCACCTTATTCTATAGAGCACACATTATTTAGCCGCGTAAATTCGGCGCTTATGGTGTGTCATATCAGCTGAATACGTCGGAACGTAAATTCAGCCGCCGAACTACGGTTGCGTCATTTCGGTATAGTGATAATTAGCTAAGAAAATATTATACAACATTAGTTTTCTGTTCACGGTGCGATGTAGTTTTAACAAAGTAAGACGAAGAGACTATCCTAGCAGTCGTTTTTTTTTGCATATTTTGCATTATATAATTATGTATAATTAATTACTTAAAATGTATATGATGCTATATGTATATGTCGTCGGAATGTATCAGCATTTTATAAACGCTCGCTATTTTGTAATATGCCACAGCCCAGATTTGTAACATTGTCCCGTAAGCAGATATAATAATGTAAGTTTAGTTTTTCCATTGTTGATGAGAATATCTTTGGGAGCGGCCTTTGTCCAGCAGCGGGCGCCTGTCGGCTGAATCATAGTTATATGTTATCACGTTTCACTTTTATGAGCAGGCCCGGCGCACTCCGCGCCAGAGCTCCAAAATGTACCTACGCCGGGCGGCCTTATATATGAGGCCAGTTAGTAGGAAACGCGCGCGCTTGTGACGACGCTATTATTTATTCTGTGGTAATACGGACTCTCGCGGCGCGGTCTTAAGGTGCATTTTGTTTTAATACGAGCGCAGCGACTAACGGTAGGCTATTATAGCTAAGGTCACGTTCGACGCGTTCAAAGTAATTTGAACGTTAGTCGCGTGGTAGCTAGAATTAAATTCGCACGCTTGCTATCAGAGAGTGCCCCTTCTGTACCTAGTACTATTATTTTTTCTGTGAAATGAGGGAATTTGTACCAGAAAATATTTCTTGTTAGTATATTTTTCATTACAACATATTTCAACAATCATAATGTATTCCTTCTTTTAAATATTATGTATCTTAAGTATTTATAGATAATCATTAAATTATTTCTATCATAATGTAAATATGTCCTAATTCATTGGGTGCTTGACCATAGATGGCTTTAATTTGAAATGTAAAAACAAAGAGATTTGAAGAGCCGCAAGCGAAGCTGGCTCTTCAAAACTCTTTGTGTAAAAACAACATTTTAGGAAAATTAAGGGAATAAATAGTAATAGGTGACGGACGTCACATTTTACATTGACCGTTTTTGTACGATTTTTATTTAATTTCGCAATAATAAATCTGAATTGTTAAAAATAGTTCTTGATTTTATACATAAACTAAAATAATTTATTTTGTATACAATCAAGTACCCAATTATAGTACATGCACATAAAATAAGTTCCTAACTTATTCTAACAAATTGGTTCAACTGTAAATAAAAATTGTAGAACTGGGCAGTTTGCGGAATTTAATGGCAACACTTCAACTTTCAGCCACTCACGTTCACTTCCGGTAGATGTTCGACCAATCGCTGTGATGTGGCTATTGGTGAATTTTAGTTCTATATTCAAAGTTAAAACTCCTGTACGGATTCCCGTACTTAGGAACACTTTGAACAGTGTTGTTTGTAATGCTTAAGTTTAGATTTAATAAATTAAAATCTGTACTTTTATTTTTGTTCCGACTTCTTTCGTGCACAGTGTGTAATCGAAATAGTCATAAATGTTGTTGTTTTAATTAATTTAAAGGTGATCTACATAGGTTAAATCGAGTCTGTAAAAATTATCTATCCTTAATACAAATATAGGTTTCTTAAATTGAATCGTACTGTGTTTTTATTTGGCATGCACCTATTTTTAAATACGCTCGTTATTTCCCGAAGAGTTTTTTTTCTGCGGCAATAAGTAGGTATTTAGTACTTTGAACTTGACATGCTAGAATAATATATTCATCCCTCAATTTTTTTTACCCTTCGTCCACCGTGGTACGTTATCTCAAGTCTGAATGATTGCGACCTTTTAACAATTTTTTCTCTACACATTCATAATACCTATAAAATTTTACGTATCATATTTAATCCTGAATGTGAGAAAGTTGGCAGAGGTCCCACAGATCGTAGCGCAAGCAATATCTGACAGATGATATCTAGTCAGAATCAATCTACAAAAAAAAAATTGGCGGTCAGATTTTGAGATTTGTGAAGGTTTGTTCCTTGAGGAAAGTTATTCAGTATCATGAATAGGTTCCTCCCTTAAAATGTTGTGCGTTAATTTAATTACACCTTGCATAGGTAGGAATATAAATAAAAAAGTGTAAGCTTTTAAACTGAATAAATTGTATTATTATTATTTTTATTTTATTGTGTTGGTATCCCGTGTGGCGCAGTGCAGGTGTGCAGTAGTGTGCAGGTGTTAGGCAGCGCCCTCTCTCTCCAGCTGTTCGATCTTGCGCGCGATGTCTTCGGCCGAGAACTGGTAGGTGGCGCAACGATCGACATTCTCTTCCGGATCCTTGTTGCGCTGCAAACAGAAGTTTAAATAAATAAGAAAAATAATTGAAATTGAAATATAAGTAACTAAACCTTCGTTAAAGAACTAAGGCGACGCCTGTGGAAACTGCCGGAAACTGGAAACGCCTGGCTTTAGTAGCCGTGTATCCGCAGGCGTCTACTTCACGTTCACTTTTCACCACTAGCTGTCGCTTTTGTCAGTTATAAGTTTGTTTGTTTGTTTGGACGCCCCCCGGCTAGATGAAGTGACGATCTGCGTAATGTGGCTGGCAGCAGGTGGGTGCGTGCGGCCGAAGTGAGGGTCAAATGGCGCGCCTTGGGAGAGGCCTATGTGCAGCAGTGGACTGCCGCAAGCTGTAAATCTCTGCCCGCACCCCCTCCCACTGGGGACACCCGCTGTCGTACAATAGGCTATTTGACAATGCGAAAAATAAAGTGTTAATTACTGTAATCAGTATGTAATGTAAGTTTAAAAATGGATATTTACTATGGGAAGTTGAAAATAATAATTATTTTTTGTAAAAATCCGTAAATAAAAATGTATTTTTTTTTGGCGTTTGTCACGTGACTCAAAACGCTCCTGATCGGTCGGGTATAGGACATATGTCACTAGCCAGTAAACATCGTTTTCTACTTAAGCAACTTGTAGTAGTAGTACTAACTAGTGACGTCACCGATGCCACAGATAATATAATACTTGCCGATGCCATTGCGACGTCATATTGTCAAAGTAGCGTTTTGGCGCGCTACTTAAATATTGAATTTTTATTTTGATATTTTTCAGGAAATATGTACCAGAATTAAAAAATACAACTATTACTGGGATCCACAAACTCTACTGAATAATAAAAAATATATTTTAAAAACCAGTCAAATAGCCTATTAACGTAAGAAAGCATTCTCTCTAGTCCGTGGCTGTGACCCCGCTCCGGATCATACCTGGTTCAGCACATTTCGCTGGCCATCCAACGCGGTTGGCGTGATGGCACTGGGCGGTCACTCCATACAGAAAACGCATTTTGACAACCTTTAGTAAACTGAATATCCGCTACAAGTCAATGGCGCTAGGCGCTATGTAAAACACCCCCGAACACCACCGGCGGAGTCCCGCGGTGCCTGCGGTGTGCGGGGCGTGGGGCGCTATATCGGGCGGGGACTCATTTTGGCGCGGGGGGGTGAGTGTCCTTTCTGTACGGGTTAGTACTATTATTTTCTTCTGTGGTGATGAGGATATTTGAGCCGAGTATGCTCCGAGGTGGGCTGTTTGACTAGCAGGAATTCAATTGTTTGTACATTGTATTGTATACTAGTTTCCTGCCGAGGTTCCGCCCGCTTTAATAGTTTTAAGAAATAAGGAATAAGTTTTAGGAAATAAGGCATTTTCCCGCCGTAAAAGGTAAATGGTGAAAGAATTTTTGAAATTGGCACAGTAGTTTTTGAGTTTATTCATTACAACCATACACACTCACACACACAAATAAAGATCTTTCCTTTTTATAATTACGAGTAGGACTACCTATAGATAGATTTGTTGTAATTTTTCATAATTAAAATAAATGTTAACTGTCATAAGTAATGAAATAAGTGAAGAAAAAGAACTTGTTTTCATCAACCAAAATCAACTAAATCAGATGAAAATAAACTTTTTTTTTTTTCATTCCTTTTTTCCGCCTGTAGTAAAGATACAGATATAGCACTCACCCAAAAATGCTTATACTCTGGCGAGACCGCTTGCAGGCTGGCGATCCTGTCTTCAATGGCCTTGAGCCTCCGGTACACGTCGGGAGCCACGGGCCCCAGGCTCAGGAACCCCTCGGCCGCCAAAACGCGCTCCGCCACGCCGGGGGGCAGCCCTGGTAAAGGGGCTTGCAACTCCGCAGTGTTTACCGTTTGCGGACCCCACTCGTTGTTCACTTTGCGGACTGGGAGTAGGATTTTTTTTATTAATTTCTATTTTATTTCCAAAATTATAAGTAAGTCTAAAATACATGCCATCAAAAACACAACTTGTTAAAAAACCAAGTCTCGCAATTCAGTTCTTCTACCGTAAAAAGTTGTGAGATCCATGTAATACCAAGTCGGTTAATTTATTCAGTCCCTACTTAAGGGTCCTTCTGTCTTAAGTTATTACGTAATTAGCTAACCTAACAACATCAAAAATCTTTTATGTTTTAAATAAATAGATTATTTGAGGTATTTTCCCGCGGTAGCCTATATTAATCCATGGTGTCATAGGCACGGACAGGATAGAAACGAACGAACTAGCTGAACTAACGTTAGAAAACATCCTAAGATTTTGTAGGGCTACCGGCAGGCTTGAGGGGATGACGCAGGGGCAGCAGTAAAACCAGAGCCCCTTGATGGTGCCATGATGCTGAGTGGTAGCAGAACCACTAGTCTTCGCGAACCTGATAGAGGTGGAAAAACTGGGTGGCAAGCTCTCGAATAGAACCCCTTGGATGCGGGGCCGGGCGGTGCGGCGGGCCTGCGAGGCGAGGGCCCGGTAGAAAGGGGCGGGGGCCCGGAACCAAGCCGACACCGTGGCCATCCGCCCGCGGCTCGCTCTTCCGCGCATCTCCGGTTACCGTACTTAACAACGCGAGCGTAGCAGCGGGCAAACAGCTAGTAAAACAATAATCATAATGTGCTCACTCTTCAAGAGTCCCTTGGAGTCGCTGCGGCGCACGAACTGTGTCCGCACTCGCGCGCACGTCTCCCCCTCCCCCTCCACACCCCCCTCCCCTGCCCCCTCACCGCCCCCGCCCGCAGCGGCGCCCGGGATGAAGTCTTGGATGTTACTCATGTTTACCTGTATCAGAACACTACATATGAACAACATACAAACAAATATATTGTTTATTTACTACACGATGCGACACGTGTATAACCGTATAGCCTATGTTACTCAGGGTGAATGTAGCTTCCTAATGGTGAAAGAATTTTTGAAATCGGTACAGAAGTTTTTGAGTTTGTTCATTACAAACACACACACTCACACTTCATCACAAACACACTACACACTTCTATCTAAGATAGCAGAAAAAATACTCTTTGTACGAAACCAGTTAATAACCAAAAGATTTTTTTATTTACTAGATACTGATCCAGAAGTTCGTAACTAGTTACGATGGAAGAGAACACCTTCCTTGTACGATACCAGTGACTATACCTTTACTCTACTTCAGCCGCCTAAAATATTGAATGTGTTAGGAGAATATACTATAAAGTAAGCTTTACTATGAAGTCATTAAAAGGTTTCGTATTTAAACATTTTTAACACTCAAAATGTTGATAATTCCTCTTTATAATATTAGTATGCTGTTACTGTAAAGTTTCATTTAACTACATTCAGTAGTTATTGCGCGAAAGAGTAACAAACATACATCCATTCTCACTAACTTTCACGTTTATAATATTAGTAGTATTCCTGACCTGGTCCCGTTTGCGTTGTATGAAGTTCTGTATGCGCTGGTCGAGCTCCTCCGCGGTCACGTTGAGTTGCACGAGGCTCTTGTCCACGGTCGGGGCTGGGGTAGGGCCTGCCAACACCCTTACCATCAGTCCACGATTAACGGAAAACGCCAAGGCAATAGGGAGCGCCATGCATTGAAACTATTTAATTAAGGGGCCCACAGGAGCTACGTGGCGCCCTCACATTTAAAAAAATAATAACTCGTAAAATAATCAAAATTTCAAAAATCTAAAACGGCGAAGATCTAGACGTTGTTTTGTAGGATATATTGAAGCCATTAACTTTATTTATTTTAACTCGCTAGTACTTATTGATGGAAACATTGCGAAAAGTGGCCGTTTTCCGCAATCTTTCCATCAATAACTTCTAGCGAGATATAATTAATAAAGTTAATGGCTTCAATATATCCTACAAAACACCTTCTAGATCTTCGCCGTTTTAGATTTTTGAAATTTTATTTATTTTTTGAGTTATTATTTTTTTAAATGTGGGGGCGCGACTTAGCACCTGTAGGCCCCTTCCTACAGGAGCTAAGAGGCGCCCCCACCCTTTAAAAAATAACTCGATAAATAATCAATATTTCAAAAATCTAAAACGGCGAGGAACTAGACGGTGTTCTGTAGGATATAGAAGCCATTAACTTTATTTATTATATCTCGCTAGTAGTTAAAGATGGAACAATTGCGAAAACCGTTTTCAAATAGAAATAAAAAAAAACCCGCCTCCTTTCAACTACTACAAAAGAACATTCTTAGATTTTCGCGGTTGTGTTAGTACTACAAAAGAGCTGATTTTCAAATTACTAAAGATATTTTCTTGGATCATAGCTAAGAACACTCTCGATTGTTACAACTTGCAAACAAAAAAACTAGATCAATAACGCAACGGTTTTTTTAAACAGATAGAGTGATCCAAGACGAAGGTTTAATATGTATAATACCTACATGCATAATATACCTAGGGATAACAAAACCAATTTCCCGTGCGAAGTCGGGGCGAGCCGCTAGTTCGATTAAAAATAGAATTAAACAAAAGATTTTCCGTATGTGCTGGCTCCAGCTTTGATTTATAATGACGGCGGTCGATAACCTTTCACCCAACACGATAAAATAAAAATATTTATTAATTATAGGACTGAAGAGCGTCGGTAGTTAAGTGGCTAGGGCCGTTGACTTCCGATCTCGGTAGGCGCAGATTCTACGCTTCGCATTTTCGAATTCTTATGTAGGTAGGTATACGTTTATTCGGCGCTCCGGTTAATGAAAAAAATATATATGTGAAGTAAAAACGCAACGAAATTACCGTCATAATTTAAAAATATTTTACTTTTAAATTGCAGTATTGGGATGCATGCAGTAATGAAGAGGAATATAAATAAAAAGCGATAGACTAACAAGATAAATATTTATTTAAAATATGTATTGCAAAACAGTGTACTTCAAACTTAATCTCTACCATACCCTGTGCTGTAAAAAATATATAAAAAAAGACACATTATTACATAACTAGATAGGTACTATGTATATTAAAGCACAAAAGTTTATTTAACAACAAAGTAAATATAAATAGAAATTTCGCAAAAACAGCATATTTGATATTATGCACAGCACATAGGTCCCGATGGCTACAACGGGTTTTTATATTGATACAACCAACATTCCAGAATAATTTAGTCTTTTACAGGCAAAAAATATATATAGGAGTTTGCCTAAAATCAAGGCGTTTACGATTTGTAAATATGTATTTAAAGAAATACCTTTAAGAAGATCTATGCACTTCGAAAAAACTCAACAAAAGCAAATATAATATAATTTAGCTACCTACTAATTAGAAAAAAAAAGCTTTTAAAAATTTCGAGCAGGATTCCAACCTGTTTTTTTTTTTTGCGAAAGCTACTAAATAAATATAATAATAGTCTAACAAAATATCACTCGTGTACCGTAGTGGCTAAAATAAAATATATTTTGCTAAATTTTCTAATAAAATAGAAAATAAATACTAAACAATTACAACCTAATATATTAAAACTACAACCATCTCGAAACTCAAAACCATACGTGATAACTACCCACAGGAAGTTAGGTTGTTCAAAAAAAATTGAGTCGGAAACCACACGGCACACTTAATTTTTATATGTATGTAATCTATATGAAGTATTATATTCTTTGTTCACTAGGTAACATGATATTTAAGTAAGCTTGCAACCAAAGGTATACCTTAACAAGACTTCCCCTTTGTTACGACATAATCAATATCGTTTGCGTAGCACCAGTAATTTAATCTCTAGTTCCAAACGCAATGTATGTACGCTGATCATTTCATATGGCTCCACCAAATTTGGCAATGCTTTGACACCCCAGACCAAAGTCAATCTTGGATTGGTGGAAGCCTCTCACCAATCTAAGATTGAAAAACTATAAAATAAATTGCTATTACGAATTTTTTTCTTGTTTTGTTTTCGTATTTTTGTGAGCAAATGTAAAATGTAAATGTTATTCTATTTTCCGTACATTGTGAAATTTCAGTTCGTAAAACAATGATGCTTTTGTTTTTGTTGTCGTTATTTTAACACTGTTTAGCTAGCTAATAAATTTCATAATTGTATTTTTTTTATATGAACAATAAGCTACTGTAATAATAGTATAGAAGTATAAATAGGATAATGTTATTTTTCGTCAATTATGCCGGTAATTTCGCTGTTTAGTTTGCTTTAATCATAGTGTTTAAATCAACTCTAACTGCATTTCCCAAATAAAGAGATTTAAAAATAATGATAATAGTGGTTCATCTCTTTTAATTTTGCGGCGCGCTTTAGGAAAAGCCTTTCTTGTGTCTAGCAGAAAACTGCCGCAAGTTGTTAAAGCCCGATTTACGATGATTTTTTTAATCGACTGTTTTAGATATTTTACTTATTGTAAAATTTCATCTACTTCAAACAGCCCTGCTACCTTACAGAACCGACCGTCTACGGTTTACACTTTCTGTCCGTTACAGGGCGGGACCTGGTTACCGACTCTATGTGTACTGGACCACGCACATTCTATGTTCTCCTTCCATGCTGGCGCAGCGCCGTCGTACACCTCTCTTTTCCAGATGGGTACGCTCGCTTTCAGCCGGTCGATGCACGCCGAGACCGCGGCTAGAGACTCCCGCCTGTGGGGGCTCGACACCGCGATCACTACTGACGCCTCGCGACACGGCACGTTGCCTAGTCTGGAATTTTAAAAAAAAGTTTTTTATTTTTTATAGCACTAGTAAGTTTTGTGCCAGTGTCAAATTGTAAAAGTTTTATTTTTATTTTTATACTAGCTGTCTGCCCGTCTGTTTTTCGACTTTTTCGTAGTAATTTTTAACTATTCCACGAAAACTCTTTAATATTCCGTGATTAAAAGGAGGATGTTTACCGCGGATATAAGGTACCACCATGCAAAATTTCATTCCAATCGGTCTAACAGTTTCGGGAGACAATCCCGTACAAATTACAATGAGCCGAGCCGTATGAGTTACTAGTTTTTTAGCTATCCCACGGTAAATTTAAAATTTTTCGGGATTAAAAGTATCTAAGATGTTGGCCGGGGATATAAGGTACGACCATGCAAAAATTCATTCAAATCGGTTCAACAGTTTCGGAGATTACAGACAACCAGAGACACAAAAAAATTAAAAAATTCTGGATAATATGTTCAATAACGCTTCTTACATCCCCCTGACTCGTTTCTTTTTCTATGTACAGATTTTCGACCTCTACAGTTTTATTAATAGATTTGGGGCCGCCCGCCGGTACGGGCACGTACGGGTAGGCTACGGTAAAATACGGTCGGACTTATCTACGAAAATACTAGGTGCGAGTACTTGACCAAAACTTTTGAAAATAATACTGAAATTGATCTTTTTTACCTATTTAATATGGTATTCAAAGTGATATAAGCATGGTCCAAGAAAACAAGGTCTAACCGTTAGACCACGTGACTTGACACAAGCCTACGTCATCATGCTGTTCATCCTTGCCGAATGCGTGTTAATAGACAAGGATGATCAGCATGATGACGTAGGCTTGTGTCAAGTCACGTGGTCTAACGGTTAGACCTTGTTTTCTTGGACCATGGATATAAGCCTCAGCCCAGTAGTTTCGGTGATAAGGAGGGGGGGAGGGGAGCGCAATGGCAATTTTTCCCCGTCGTAATCACCTGAGTCTAATCAAATCACCTAGGTTCGCCTATTATCTTTTATTTACATAAGTATCAAACAACTAAATTATTCCAGCAGTTTCGAAGTTTTTGCTTTTTGAAGTACGACGTTTTAAAAAATACAAATACCTACTGTTATTATTTAAAAATTGTAAGGCGAAGTATGTTTTAGTTTGTGTAAGGCAGGCGTGTAAATTGATGTGGTAATTACGTTATCATAGTCAAACACTTTCTAAACCGGTTAATTGTTTCGTGCCAGCGATTCGGCTCATTAATTAATTCACTATCAGTACCTGCGGTTTACTACCTAAGTAGTTATGCCAAATAGGTTTGCTGGTAGTGTTTGTTTTCTAAATACCAGTAACCTTCATTCCTTAAAATCCACCCGTTCCTTTCATCCTTTAGAAAACCGAAAAGGATAGAATAATAACACGAGTTTATCATTTGCTAAATTGCCAGTCTTGCTCTACAAATAAACAAATTTTAAGAAAGAATTTTCGAAAAAACTATTAGTTTTCCAGAATAATTTTTACGTAAGTATAAAAGACTTAACAGATGGCGATGAAAAATCAAGATCAGTATCACGGAAATGGTCATACTCATGGCTTTAAGGGTTGACTGGTAGAAATTGCTACCTTAGCAATAAGGCCATTTTTAGGGTTCCGTACCTCAAAAGGAAAAAACGGAACCCTTATAGGATCACTTTGTTGTCCGTCTGTCCGTCCGTCCGTCTGTCAAGACCCTTTTTCTCAGGAACGCGTGGAGGTATGAAGCTGAAATTTATATCAATTACTCAGGTCTACTGTCCCTTGAAGCTGTGAAAAAATCAAACTTCTAAGCCAACGCAATCAAAAGATACAGCCGTTTATGCCGCAAATTTTCGACACTTGCAAGGGAATCAAAACCTACAGGGTGCTTCCCGTGAACTCAGAATCTTGAAATTTGGTACCAAGCAACGTCTTATAGCATAGATAAAGGAAAAATTACGAAAACCATAAATTTTTAGTTACATCACATAATATATATTTTTTTTAATAATTTTAACCTTACTACCCATTTCCTCATAAACGCGTAGAGGTATTAAATTGAAATTCATACCAAATACTCAGGTCTATAATACCTTTAAGCTGTAACAAAATCAAACTTCTATGTCAACGCAATCAAAAGAAACAGCAATTTAAGCTGCATATTTTGAAACTCGCAAGTACTCGCAAGGGAATCAAAACCTAAAGGGTACTTCCAGTCGACCTAGAATCTTGAAATATGGCATGAAGCAACGTTTTATAGCACACATAAAGGAAAAATTCCGAAAACCTTAAATTTTTAGTTACATTACAAAATATATATTTTTTAATAAATATAAACATTACTTTTTTCCTCATGAACGCGTAGAGCTATCAAGTTGAAATACTTACTTAGTACTTAGTTACTTAAACGATAAAGAGATCTTTGTCTTAAATTTATGCTCCTCCATCTTTCCCCATTGTAATGTTATGAATTTCATTTTGCAATAAGATTACCATAGTTATGACTCGATTGTCGTAATGAACGAACTTTGTAAACCTTGCAGGTTTGTACGGAACCCTCGGTGCGCGAGTCCGACTCGCACTTGGCCGGTTTTTGTTGTATTCTCTTGTGTGCAATAAAGTATATTCTATTCTATTCCATGCTTTAATCAGTAAGTACTACCGTGCCGTAAGTCCGTTGTAAATACAAATTCGTAATGGACATTCATACTGTCATAGAGTACTTTTTTAGAAGACTAGTTGGTACTTAATGACAAGTAGGTTACCTAAAAAGCATATATACGGTCGAATTGAGCAACCTTCTCCTTTTTTGAAGTCGGTTTAAAAATAGGCATTTGACAAAAACAATACCTACCTACAACCTTCGACCTACAATACAACACGACAAAAGATACCTACATGAGGTAATTTTTAATAATAATACACTATTAGAGGGGGCTTGACTTCAAGGTTACCTACGTACTTGAGTATTATGGTATAATTATACTTGCATTATCAAAAACGACCTTGTATCGTAATGTAAGACGCGACTTGATAAAAACAGATGAATAAACATCTTGCTTGACGCAATATTTGGATGCTGTTGTTATATTAAGTGTTAAGAAATCTTATCATACTTCATTTCTTTCTTATAAAGAGGAAAGATTTGTATTTGTGTGTGTGTGTGTGTGTGCGTGTGTGTGTGTTTGTGTGTATGTTTGTAATGTAATGAATAAACTCAAAAACTACTAAACCGATTTCAAAAATTACTATAGGTACCATTAGAAAGCTACATTCACCTTGAGTAACATAGGCTACCTTTTACCGCGGGAAATGCCTCATCCCCACGGAATTTATTTAAATTAGTACATTGGTTCATTTTAGTTACAGCTTTCAGGTCATAACGGACTTTGCTAGTGAAGTTTCAATTTTATTTAGAGTGTAATTCAATATGTACTTGTAATTATTTTTTAAATTAAATGTTTGTAAATTGGTAATGTTGGTATGGATAAACGATTATTGCCTGTACTTCTCTATAGAATAAATCAATTCGTTACATTTTAAATTTAGAAATAGCACACGGGTTTTTTATTACGACAGTAAAACACCAGATTTCTACAAGAAAATAAAAGATTTAAAAAAATAACGTGGGCGTAGCATCTAGTGCGAAAATCTAGTGTTGATAATGCGAAATTAAATCTGTCGACTAGTTGTTACACTTTCACTCCTAAAAGCTGATCAGATTTCGGAAAATAGCGATGCCCACCTGCGGTAAATAGTGATGCCCACCTTTGGTAAATAGCGATGCACACCTGTGGTAAATAGCGATGCTTATCTGAGGTAAACTGCGATGCCCACCTGTGATAAATAGTGATGCCCACCTGTGATAAATAGCGATGCCCACCTGTGGTAAATAGCAATGCCATGGACTGCCGGCCACTGTTGCCGGACTTCTTCGCAGATGCTTTTCATGGCTTTCAGTGCCATTGGCTCGTACGCTTCATACTCAAGACGCACCACCTGAAATAAATAGGTTATTTATTATTTAAAACCTCGAAGCTCATAGGCGCAGAACGCACATTATTACACGGGCCTATACTTTTCAGAAGTAACATTTTTCTCAGGAGAAAAGAGCATAAATACTCCACCAATTACAATGTAGCTTTTAAATCACAAGCGAGAGCATTTTTATTAAAAATCTCTGCTAGATATTAAAATTATTAAAATGGGAGATTTTTACTTGCTGTTTTACTAGTATGTGTCACAATTTCAAAAATTTCTGATAAATTAATTTTTTTTTATCTTCCAATTTTGATCCCTCATTCATATTATTTTTACACTATAAAAAAAAGCTCTTCCCTTTATCATAAACATAACTTTTATTTCTTGATGTTTTGACCCATGATCTATTTTTATCCAGCCCTATAATGATAACAGTAAAAAATAAGATATGAATGAAAAGAAAACAAGCTGCTTCGTAATGGAAAAATAAATATGTATAATTACTTTGAGATATCGAATGGCAAAGATTTGTACAATAAACACTTTCTTATATAAGTAGATTTTTTTTAAATCAATCTAAGCAAAAATTTTAAAAGTAAAAAAAAAAAGTGTAAACAATCTGTATAGTAAATATTGTGAGATCTCTCCATGTATTTATATTTATTTATTTAAACGTGAGATACCAACCTTCTTACCCTCAAAATTGTCTCTTGTTGTCCCAACAAACATGGAGACAGCTCCACAGCTGTCGTCCACCACTAGCTGACTAATAGCATCTACTGACAATGCATCCACAGTCAATTTCAAGTGATCCATTTTAATAAACTAAATAATTGGCTGTTAAAAACAAATCCTTTGCCTTAAAAATACAAGCTTTATAACTTTTCCCAAAGTTCACTTGGATCAGCAAAAGCTCAACAGCCAATAGTGTAATTTTAATCTATCCTCCACTAAGTGGTGGTATCACTGCAATACTATCTTTTTCACTTATTTCAATATCTCTGCTCTCTTCGCAAACTTCCTCGTTTTTGGCTAGCAGAATATTATTTTTTATGGCATCTAAATTGTATCTTTCAGTTATGATTTCTAATAGACGTTGGTAAGATAGTTTTTTCGGTAACAAAATTGTTGCCTCTCTTGTCCCAGCTAATTCTTTAGATCTTGCAAAAAATAATAGCTTCACGGTCACTGCATGCTCAATTTCCATAACTCATTCTGAAAGCAAAATGACAGAAGTATGTATTCTTTTAAGTACTGAATGTTGCACTCCAAGTATTTGCAAGTAATTGTAATAGATGCGAAATAATTAACCTTTTTAATATTTTGCACTGATGTAAAGGGCGCGTCTTCTTGCGACAGCGTCAATGTTTGAACTGAATGATACTGCGGGGTATGAAATTAATTATACTCGTACCTACGTAACAATGTAGCGTATAGGTACATACCGAGTACAATACGTATACAATCGGCAATCGCGTGCGCCTAGACAGACGGAGTTTTTGTAACAAAAATTATCAGCTGATCCGGTCGACCGTAACACTTGGGAAATTTTGGTCTAATTTACGACTAAGGTGGACGGCGCAGTATCCTGTACACGTAGTACTGTTCACCGAAGTTGACTCTCTGACCGTACTTTCACAAAAAACAACGACAAAAACCAAGGTTTTATCAGCCGAAATAAATGGTTATGATTTGAGGTTATACATTCTAAAGCTGAATAAAATATATTACCGATTCATGTTTTCGCAGTCAAGAGCTCTGTTTTCACATTTCTTTTAAGTAATCCTTTTCAAAGGAAGAAATCAATCGAAATTGAAAAACAACACGACACACACCACGAACAAATTGTCAACAAAAATATTTACGAAGATAGTTATGCACCGCACCGCACGCACCATATACATAAAAGAACGAATCCATCATTTCATTCATTTAATCAATCAGTCATCGCTTGATAAAAAAAAAAAGATATATCTATAAACGCACCTCAATTATGATTGGTTCGTTTCATAACCAAGCACCATTATCATTGGTTATAAAATTTTGGTAGAAAAGTGCTTTCTGAAACTGAGTCGCACTTGCACAGCCGGAAAGTAGGAGACTAATTTAACTATGTACTTACCTTATTATAATTTGTTTTAATTAATTATCAGATCACGATTTTAGAGGGTTTCAGGCTCTAGTATTGAATTAAGACTTAAGATTTTAGTTATACATAGGCTTTTAATTTCATGAATGAAATCCGGAAGCATGAATAAATAAAGCATACCTATTTACGAACACACTTATTTTGACAATATACAATATAAACCAAACAAATTGAATTGTCATAGCTACCATACAAGATGAAGAAATTTGCTCATATTTTTAAATTGTCATCTATATAGCAAAAAAAACCAGGCAGATGGGAAACTGTTGAAATTTTTCTAAAATAAAGTTTTCTTTCTTCCATTCCCATTACAAATTATCTTCCAAAATGAATGTCCGATCTTTTGTAAAGAAAAACATTGTCGCGATTGTTATGGTACCGGTAATAATAGGGGGACACTACACTTGGTTCAAACTGCAAAAAGATGATAGATTAGTCAGCGCTGAAGATCGAAAACGATTGCCATTTTCATCGGTAAGATATGTATTTTTATATTTTTCTCATCTCAACACTAAGGAAACGAATTTCATAATAATAGAAATAACCTCTAACCAATACTAAACTACCAAGCGATTGTGAACCTTATTGCGCAATATTTACATGTACCTACCTATGCTATGGTAGCCTGGCCTTCCTGTTTTTATTCTTTGCCTTTGCTTTCAGTTTGTCTTTCATTATGTAAAGATTATGTAATAATGGTCATCCAAATACCTAGGGAATGACCAGTACGCACAGTTTGATATTGTAGGTTAAAATTCGCCTTTTAAAACATTAAGTAAATCTGAAATTGCTGTGTCAAAAAAGAATATTTCTTTCCATTCATTTTTAAATTCCTAATTACTTTATTTATTTACAACTACATAATTATATTCAACTTTAACACTCACACAGAAAATTAAAGAAAAATATCAAAACTTGATTGTGTTAATTTTTTTTTTGGTTAAAAATTATACTTTGATATTCATTTAATTTTGGCACAAGCAAAATAAATACTGTTTTCAACTTATGCCACTCTACTAACCATATTTTTCATTTGTTTGCTGCTGTGTTTGTTTTTACTGGTGTAGCATAGTAACTAACTCATGAATGTTTTCATTTCATCCCATTCTGTTTTGCATGAATATTGAATATCCTAGAGGAAGTATTTACACAAAAGTCACCTTGTATTGTCAAACTTTTTCAAGTCCGGTGAAGCTTGATTGGTCGTACCTTTTCGACACAAGCATAGGTCAATTCAAAAAAAGAAAAAAAAAAGTCAAACTTGTATGGCACAAGGGACAACAGATGTACAGTGCTATAAATAATGATATCCTTCAGTAACATAACTGTATAACACACGCTTTAAGTGTCTAAACACACTCACTATACCGAATTTACGCGACCGAAATTCGGCATTATTACGCCCGCAATGCTAATTGAATGACAAACAGTGCCGAAAAAATAAAAAAAAAATCAAAATGTGATTCGAAGTAAGATTTAACAAATCACTTTTCGACGTCGAGGCGAGTTCACAATTTGGCTGTCTTCTGTGGAGAAGAACTCGCCGGAAGAAACTCCACAGGCGTTGCATCTTTTAATTATTTTTTTACAAAATCGCCGCACACCATGGCCCACCTATTGTCGTGTCCTGCATGCCCTGAGTCTTGCACGCCGGAGGAGCTCATGGAGGCCTCAGAAAGAGCAATCAGGGTGGCAGGATATTGGGCAACAAAAATTTAAAACTAGCCATCGACACGACAGAAGAAGTGCCGAAATTACGTTGCGTTACCACACTAAATTGAATTGCGGGCGTAATCACGGCGAACTATGGTCGCGTAAATTCGGCATAAATATAAAATATAAATATAAATATTACCTACTAAATATTGGGCTCAATTCTGCGTGGCCGCTAAAATATTTAAATTTAAGTTGTTTTGTCTCTTTCACGTTCTTAAGAACGAAAAGGAACAGGTGATTGCCAACCTACCTATATTTAGACACGTCAAATTTAGATTTTACGTGTAATTTAGCAGGAATTTAAAAACATCCCAACTAAATTAAGCTGAATTTGACAGCTGTGCTGCTTATTTTAGCGGTCACACTGAATTGAGCCCATTGTGTAATAAACACATTCTTTTTTTTATTCTAAAAACCTGACAAACAAGGCATTATTTTCAAACAGAGCCAATTTAAATTGTTTGGTAAATACTTAATGAAAAGCAAGATGATGGTGCAAGTTCGTGTGTGAATACTTCCTGACTGCTTTTGCACTACTAATGCTTGTCCTGCTAACCATAATGTTTTTCCAGCTTTTGTTTGGCAATAAGCCGTTTTACGTGAATTTGGTTACGGCTTACAATGACCGATCTGAAATGTCGCAGTTAGATGAACAAATGCAGATTCCTCGATACACCGGAGAAGACTTTTTATACTATTTCTCATAATTTCTTTTCCAGTTTTTCACCAACGATTAGTTTAGGAGCAGGCAGGCAGGATGCAGTTTTTTAGCATTTTTGTACATTATAAAATATAGCATGTAGAAATGATACTAAATATAAATTAAGTGGGAGTTTTATAATGAATACTGTTTATTGTAATTAGGCTAAACGCCTATCAAATTATTGTTTGTAAACATAATTTTAATTTCATTTAAATTCTTGCAACTCCTAGCTTAAAGCAAAATAATGTAAAACAATGTAATATGTACAAAATTATTTAACTATAAAATTTAATATTCAAACTTTAAATTAATAAACTTAAGTTATTACATAGTCTCTATGTTTGTTGTTGTTACCTATTTAGCATAAGAACTAAAGCAGTGGTGTAGTGATAGCGATATTAACGATCACATTGTAGCCTTTTGCGTTTTGTACATTTTGCGATTTGTACATTTTCCCTCACGCAGAGTAAGTTAAGACTATATAGTCGGAAATACTACTATAGAAACTATGATGATCCTCAATAGTAGGTATCTATTGATAATTAAAATCTGTCGACTGTGTCGATAGTATTGTGTAAAACTTGGTCAAAAGTAATCTCACGCATGATGACACATTTTGAGTACGCGAAATGGCATATTCGCGGATAGACTGACACGCGGACCGACACACGCTATCGACAAAATTTTGAATGAACAAAACGTAACTCCCGACTCTCGCGAAAGGGACACAAAACTGTTACTTGATCCTTTCAACAACTAGAAAAGAGCTGATAATGCTTCAAATGGTGTCAATGGTGTCAATGCAAAAAAGGTGTCAAACAAAAAAACTAGATCATAATCGGCGCATCCGTTTAGGAGCTACGACGCCACAGACATACACACACACGTCAAACTTACAACACCCCTTTTTTCGTCGGGGGTTAAAAAGGAACAAACAACAGTGGACATGTACAGAGCTAGCGTCCCAGCTGTGGGCAGTGGGCAGTGGTACATACATCGACGACATAGCCTATAGACGGCACATGCAAGGCGAACACTTTCTAGCAACACGTTAGATCAACATGAGAATAAAACTCGTGATAAAGTAAAGAGTATAGTTTATTGAAATGTCAATCAGTAGCGCGGCGCGCGGTGTGGGGGCGGGTGCGGGGGCGCGGGTCAGATGGTGGGCAGGTGTGCGCGCGCCTGCAGCTCCTGCTTCTTGCCCTTGGCCGGCGCGCGCTCGCTCACGATCAGCTGCGGCAGCAGGGGCGAACACTGCACCTGCGTCACAACATCATCATCATTTCAGCCAGTAGACGTCCACTGCTGAACAAAGGCTTCCCCAAAAGATCTCCACAACACCAGGCCTTCCATCCCGGAAGGCACGCGTTCTCGAAGAATAGACCAGTAACTTAATGACAGCGCACATATCCCAACTAAATAATTGGACACCGATCATATCAGAACTGAGATTTCCTTCCGATTACGCCCAATAAAACCACTGTCGCACACTTTAATTGCAAGTTGCCCGATTAAATTGTAAAAGTACCTACGCAATTTAATTGTTATATTGTCAGCCAACTCGAAATTAGAAGTCTGCGGGAGCTCTAAATCATAAAGGGCATAGCATAATAAAATAGTAAATAAAGACAGTTAATATATGATAAAATTCAAGCTAACCAAATGGATTATAATTTTCTGTATCTCGTTCTATCTAACGTCTTCAAATCTAGCTCTCCTCTCTACTTCATTTCTCCCTTCTAATTCAAGCTCCAGCTTAGTTTTCTAAATTATAACGTTCCTTTTCCAAATTAATTCTTATGTTCATAATATTTTGACTTCTTCATTATTTTCAAATTAAGATTGATTATTATTTCTAAGTCAAGCTTCTTTACTCGTCTTCTCAATCAAGCTTCAGCTGCTTATGCATCTAAAATTGGTATTCACTTTCTGAATCTGTTAAGAGAGATTTTTTCATCTTCTGTGTGAAGATCAAAGTGTTCCATCGCTTCGGGCTAGAAATCGCTCTTCAGCTTTTTATAACCACTTGCTAAAAAAAAGGAGAATATTTCTTTAAGAGATGGTTAAAACAAATCTATTGTAAAGTTAGAACCATTTTACTGGCACTAAACCTTTTAAAATGTATAATCGGAGAGTCTTCGGATGGAAATAGAAGCTAAAATCTGCTATTTCTTCAAGCACCTGCTATTTCTTACGTTAGGTTTACCTAGGTCAGGCTAGGGTTATTAGTCCGATCAATAAACTAATGTAAAGTTAATTCATCCTTAGCTGTCTTATTTTGTAAACAAACATGGCGATAGGCGGCCATCTTGAGGCCATGGATACAAAATAGTGCTGCCAAATAATAAATTTCATTGAATTAATTGAATGTAATTGAATTTGTGATTGATTGTAATTGGTAATTACAAGCATTTCGGAATATCCTATAAATTGGTAATAAAAAGTGTACGATTATATTATATAACATATCTTTTCATCTGGCAGCTCTGATCTGATTTATGAAGTCGCGCAAATAAAGGAATCGATGTCATTCATTCAAAGATATTTTAATTTCAATTCTGAAAAATTCAATTACCTTGCGTTCCGAAACGCGCTGAAATCGATTTGAGCGCACTCAAAGCGCGAACCGAATTACAACAGTGTTATCTATCAATTCATACAGTGGTCAAACGCCTTTGATGTCGTCCGATACTGCCGTCGAGCGCGGCATGACAGAAATATGCTAGGGTGGTCACAAAATGAGGAATACAGCAATTGAGATTTATTATTGTCATCATTATTTACAAATGAAATGTAATATTACGTAATAATACTTAGTGTTTATTATATTTACAAATGTTGTACTGCCAAATATTTCCGCGATACTTTATTTCTACTAGATTTGAGCTGACGGCGCTGACAGTTTGATTCGAAAGTAATTTAAGCGCATATCGGAACGCAGCTCCGATAAAATAATTGAATTGTGTACGAGTGCATGATTATACCTCATCCCTAAAATCCACAGACAGTCTAAAAATTACCGATTGAAATATAGTTTGAGGTTAGAGCGATTTGTTAATAATTTTGCGAAATACTTAGGTTTTTGATGATTAATTCCAACAGAATCGTGAGTGAATGCTTGATAAGTGTTTGCGTGAGGTGTATGTGTATTTTCAGCTAGTTCTATAGTGTGATTAGCACGTAAACTTGAGATTTTGTCGAGGTGAGTGGTTTGTTTACAAAATAAGACAGCTAAGGATGAATTATCTTTAGTGTGTTGGACTCTGCTTTGAGGTTAGTGCTTGATACAAGTGTTTTCGTGTGTCTGGCTACTGTTCTTTCAGATTTGAGAGTCTTTTCCACTGTCTGGTTCATTATTTGGTGGTATTTGTGTTGTCTTTGTGTGTGTTTATTATTATTGTAAGTATTTATTCCTTTTTTGTGTGTTAATTGTGTATTATATACCAGTGAAGTAAATGGATGGTGACCCCCCCGATCCCGGGGGTGGATATTCCCCTATCCCTCTTTCAGGCCCCATTTTCACAATAAATAATGTTCAGGCTCAGGTTCACGCTCCTCCCCTAGATATGGAGGTTGATCAACAGCCTCGCAAACGGCAATCATCGCCCTCAGGTGCAGCCCAACCTCAAAAAAAGTCCATTCCATCTCAAATATCAGGCTCCATGCAATCAACTTATGTGCACCCTGACTTTTCTGATAACAAGAAGACTTATTCTGCTGAAGATACTGCTCCTTTCATTGTCCATGTGAGCAAAATTACCCAGGATCCAGCTGCTGGTTCTACCCTACGCCCTATTAAATTCGGCCATTTTTTGTATTCCCATAAAATTCAAAATGTCACCCAGGATGGTGTGAAACGGATTGGAAGAAATAGGATTTCGGTTGAGTTCAGATCAGCTAATGATGCAAATGCCTTTTTGGATCATCCTGCCCTTTCCGCTGAGAAGTATGAGGCGACTATCCCATCGTATATTGTTACTCGCATGGGCATTGTTCGTTCCGTCCCAGTTGAATGGACTTTGGAGGAACTAGTTGCATCAATTACTGTCCCTGCTGGCTTTGGCCAAGTAATTAAGGCTCGGCGAATAAACAGAAAAACTACTGACAACAATTCAACAGTCTGGGTTCCCACCCAAACAGTTGTTTTAACTTTTTTGGGTCAACGTTTGCCGGAACGTGTATTCTGCTTTTACACCTCTCTTCCTGTCTCAACATACGTTCTCCCTACGATCCAGTGCAACAAATGTTGTAAGTTTGGCCATGTTTTGTCGCAGTGTCGCTCCGATGCCCGTTGCTTTATCTGTGCCCAACCTCACCTTGGTACTGAGTGTGTCAGTGCATCTCAGACTCCTACATGCCTCTCGTGCTCGGGCTCTCATAAAGCCACTGATCCATCATGTCCTGAACACTCCCGCCAAAAGTTGATAAAACTGGTGATGTCCGAGGAAAACATCTCTTTTATGGAAGCCTCAGTTAGATTTCCAAAAGCAAGAAGATCATTTGCTGATTCGGTTCGTGCTTCTCCCGTTCCAAGTCAAATTCTAAATTCTCCTGTTAATCGTCCTCCCAATACTTCTTCCAGAAGGACTATTTTCTCGCCAAGGCACTCTCCTGCTCCAGCTTCCGGCCCAGGATATGATAGACAAGCTCACCGTTCCATTGTTAGTACTCCTCCCCCGTCTCTCCCTAATGGTAGGGCTCTTTGCGGCTCTCCTTCCCCTAACGATAATCTCCTGGAACTTTTAGTTTCCACTTTGATCTCTTTTGTTTCTCGTTTTGAGGAATCAGAATTACCGTACAACGTCAATTCCAAACTGACTCAGCTTTTTAATAAACTCAATCATGGCCAAGTTCCTTCAATGGAATTGTCATAGTATACGTCATAAGAAAAATGAATTAATTTACCTTATAAACAAATATAATCCTAAAGTTCTAGCTGTCCAGGAGACGTGGCTGAGGCCGGGATCCTATTTTAGGGTTTCTGGCTTCTCATGTCTCCGGGATGACAGAGCTGATGGCTATGCTGGTTCAGCCATCTTGGTTTCTAAATCCATCTCGTTTTCTCAGTTGTCTCTGCCAGCCCATAGCCCTGCTATCAATGCAGTTGCTATTAGAGCCTTCAATTATTCAATTCTTTCAGTATATATCCCTGACCCTAACTCTAATATCCTCCTAGAATTAAAATCAATCATATCTTCTCTTCCTTCTCCTGTTTTAATTCTAGGTGATTTCAACATCCATCATACTTCTTGGGGTTGTCATTTCAGTGACTCAATTTCTCCTTCCTTTTTAGACTTATGTGATGAGCTTGATCTTTGCATCCTTAATGATGGCACTCCTACCCGAAGAGTCTCTCCATTACAGAACTACAAAAGTGCCGTTGATCTTTCTATTGTTTCTCCTTCTCTTGCTTCCTTATTATCCTGGTGTGTTCTTCCAAATTCTCATGGCAGTGATCACTTCCCCATTATCCTCTCCGCTCCTGGTCCTCCTGTTATAGACTGTCAATCCAGTCCATTGCTAAAATATAATATTTCAAAAGCTGATTGGCCAGAGTTTAGTTCTGTTTTGGACCAAGAACTATCAAATTTTCCTTCTGTGGGTCCTGATAATATTTCCTCTGCCTATCTGCTTTTTAAAAATGCAATTTTGACAGCTGCTGACAGATCTATTCCACCTAAAAACAGCTTTAAAAATAAAGTTCCATCCCCCCCTTGGTGGGACTCTGAATGCACTGAGGCATGCAAGGCCAGAAAACAAGCAGAATTGAATTATTCCACTGCAATGAATATGGATAACTATATTCTTTTCAAGCAGGCTTCTGCAAAGGCTGCTAAAGTTTTATCGGAAAAAAAGAAGTCTGGTTGGCTTGGTTTCTGTCAATCGCTTTCCCCTACTTCCCCTCCTTCAGTTGTTTGGAAGAATATGAGGAGATTTCGTGGTGCTCTGTCTCATGAAAATGTGTCTTCAAACGACCCTTCTGGTTGGTTTGATCAATTTTGCCAGAAAATCTCTCCTCCCTCTGTACCTAATTTTAATGAATTACCCTCTCCACCTCCAACTGGTGACTCCAGTGATAAATTTGAAGCCCCTTTTTCTTGGGAGGAGTTCTTGACAGTGTTAGAAGGGCTTAAAGATTCCTCTCCCGGTGTTGATGGAATACCTTACTCATTTATTTTAAAAAGCAGTACTTCTGCTAAACGTATCTTGCTCTCCATCCTTAATGCCATCTTTCTGTCGGGTTCACCTCCTGATGATTGGAAAACACAGTTGATTTTACCTATTCTCAAACCGGGTAAGCCCGCTAACGATCCAAATAGTTATCGTCCCATTGCTCTATCTTGCACTTTGGCTAAAATCCTTGAACATCTGATCAAGAATAGACTCGAATGGGTGGTTGAAAGTAAGGGTATTCTTGCTGGTAGCCAATTTGGTTTCCGTAAAGGTATGAGCACTATGGACAGTTTAAGTATTTTTACTACTGATATTCAAATAGCTCTATCGAAACGGGAATCAATGGTCGCTTTGTTTTTGGATATATCCGCTGCGTATGATAATGTGCTACTTCCGGTGCTCAGGCAGAAAATGCTCAATCTGAGTATCCCTGTGAGGCTAGTGAACATGGTTTCGAGTCTATTCTTGTCTAGGTCAGTTTCCTTTAAATTCCAAAACTATTTTCACCCTTCTAGATCTGTCTGGAAGGGTCTCCCTCAAGGGTCGGTTCTTAGTCCTCTACTATACAGCATTTATACTTATGACCTGGAGCTCTCTGTTAAATCATTCTGTAATATTTTACAGTACGCGGATGACATTGCTCTTTATATTTCTTGCACTGACCTTAATGATGCCTGTGCTCGACTCAACTCAGCAGTTCGCTACCTTAATGATTGGCTTGATAATCATGGCCTTGCCATCTCTGTCGCAAAAAGCAATGTTGTTGTCTTTTCACGTTCTAGACCTACCCCTCATGTCTCAATTTTCCATAATCGACAGGAGTTTCCCGTGGAGGACCGTGCTAAATTCTTGGGCTTAATTCTGGATTCCAAAATGTCTGGGGTCCATCATATCAATCATGTTGTCAAAAAGTGCGAGAAAAACATACATGTTCTTCGGTCCTTATCTGGTGTTTGGTGGGGTTCACACCCTTATACACAAAAACTTTTATATAATGCGTTGGTAAGAAGTCATTTGGACTACGGCTCTTTTCTTTTGGAACCTTGTAATAAGGCTGCTTTAAATTCCTTAGATAAGATTCAGTCCAAATGTTTGCGTATTATAACTGGCGCCATGAAATCATCTCCTATTAATTCCCTTCAAGTAGAATGCTGTGACCCACCCCTTCTATTGAGAAGGCAATATTTGTCTGATAGGTTCTTTTTTAAAGTAGTTCAATCCCCCTCTCATCCTCTTGTCCATAAATTACACCAACTCTCGGAATTTATTTCTTTTAATAAATATTGGGTTCACAAGGATATTCCTTGCCTTTTTAATAGTTTTCGTAAATATATTAGCCTTCCTTGCCCCGTTTATCAATGTAAACTGTTTCCTCTTTTTGAGACTCCTTTTGATGCCCTAGTTTTTAAACCCAACATTCTTCTGGATATTGGAATCGAAAAGAATACTCCGGATGCTGACTCTAAGCTTAAAAAAATTATTTCCAAACATTGGGCTGATTACCTTATTATGTACATACACGGATGCCTCTAAGATTTCTGAGAATGGGTGTGTTGGTTCTGCTGTATGGATTCCCAAATACCGTATTATTCTGAATTTTAAATGCCCTTCCTTTTCTTCGGTTTTTACAGGTGAAGCCATAGCCATTCTCGAAGCTATTTCATATATCCTTTCCCATAAACTTAATAAATCTGTTATTCTATCTGACTCTAAAAGCTGCCTTCAAGCTATTTTATCCAATCAGTTTAGATGCAAAACTAAATTTCCCTTTATTTTAAAAATTAAAGAACTTCTTTTAAATTGTCAATATCAAGGTTTGCAAGTCACCCTGGCCTGGATCCCTGGTCACTCTGGAATTAATGGCAACGAAACTGTCGATCTCTGTGCTAAGGAAGCTACAGTGTCTGGTTCCCTTTGCCATTTCAAAGTTTATCCCAGTGACCTGTCACCTTTGGCTAAGCAAGGAATGTTGGCTCGTTGGGATATTCAATGGAAGAAAGTTTGCTCCTCTAAGGGTAAATATTATGCGGATATTCAGGTCGCCATCCCTCCGGTGCCATGGTTTTTCAGGTTTAGGCAGGCTTCTAAGCGATCTACCTCCATTGTCTGCAGACTGAGATTGGGCCATACCTGCTCCCCTGTCCATCTTGCTAAACTCCACATTAAAGACAGCTCTCTGTGTGAGTGTGGTCTGGACGAGGGTACGGTGGATCACATTTTCTTTAACTGCCCCAAAATTTCTTCCTCTCTGTATGATGTTCTCCCCTCCGAATTTCCTCGCCCCATTAACATGAAATCTCTCCTATCCCTCGTAAATACTCCCCTTGTTTATACTTTATGTGATTTTATTAACAACAATAATATTAGATTATAAGTTGTCTGTTCTTTTTAACCCTACTAACCTTATTTATAACCATGTGATTGTCTTTTGTTCTAGGTGATTCAGGCAGCGGTGTGTAAGCTTCTTACTGATTCATGCGTTTTAATTTCATAGTTTCTTGTTCTTTCACGAAGCCTTATTACATGCAGAGTCTATAAACACTCGACATTGGCGAAATCATAAAGGAAGCGCCATACAATAAGAAATTGAATTGAATTAGTGTGTGAGCGGGAGCCTAAGCGATTTCTTCAGAAACTTATTCAGGGTGCTTAGAATAAAACATACTAAAAGTCCCGACGTCTAGGAGGGGAGCTTTCATTTCATCTTAGATCATATTTTGCTACAACGCTCCGTCTGTAATATTGGCGAAATACCTAAAAATGAGACTTTAGACACTCCCCTCCCCCTGGCTCACCTCCTAGACGTCGGGACTTTTAGTGTGTTTTATCCCTAAGCACTCTGAATAAGTTTCTGAAGAAATCGCTTGGGCTCCCTCCCACTCACGCACTCTACACCATCCCTTGGGACATTCGGTAATCGAACTACATAGTTTTCCTGCAGTCTACATATCGTGGTTTGTACACTTTTTACCTGTGTCCTCCTCGCCCTCTCGAACTCTTCATGGTCGGTGTGCGGGACGGTAAAGAGAAAGTTCTCGAAGATTGGATGCCGTAGCAGCTGCTCGCAAGTCCACCGCACCATAGGGTCTTTGTCCAGGCATTTCTGCAACCAACCGTTATGAGATTGTATACCTACCTAGTCGTTTCGTTACCGCTTAAGCCTCGGTCACACACACGGATTAATCGCTGCGAATTGGCACTCGCAGCAAGGATTCGCTCAGACAGGGCTATTCGCTGCGAATTCCATACTAACCGTGTTCATTTTTAGTTGCAACGAATGCAATCGCAGCGACTATTCGCTGTGTGTGACAGAGGCTTTAAAGAATCAGGTTCCGCTTTCGTCTTTCCCTTACCTGCAAAAAATCTACAATCAGTTCGTTGTTGGCGTATCTTTGGGGGATCTTCTTCTCCAGGGGCTCGAAGCTCGTTGGCTCTGGGAGAACCATGCCCTGGAAAATAGAAAATTCAAGTTAAACGTAAACATTACCTCATTACCTACATAATGATAGCGTCAACAGTTTGGTGGTGTAGCATCAAACAATTTTGATGGGAATATGGAGCACCTTAGCCACCGTGATTAAGTACAGTAAGGCAGCACATGCGGCTGAAAACTCGCACTACGAATCTCACTTCTACCGCCTACTCTCAAGGTCAATATGTCCAGCCGCATGTGCTGTCTACTGTACATCAATGAACGGCAGTCTCCATAGATAGTGCTTGATCAAACTTGGAGTTGCCGGTCTGCTTACGCGTGAAGTTAGCCTCATTCTACCAAAGCGAGTCACCCAGGGTCCTCATGATAATCTTATATACCTACCTACATCTGGTCCAGGGCTTGAGCCACAGTTACTAGCCTTTAGATGGATGGCCAGATTATCATATCATCATCATCTCAAGACGTCTGTAGACGTCCACTGCTGGACTGCTGCCTCCCCCAAGGATCTCCACAATGATCGGTCTTGCGCTGCCCGCATCCAGCAGCTTCCCGCGACCCTCACCAGATCGTCGGTCCACCATTCAAGAAACTTTCTGCCTTAACGGCCGTCGGGATTATCATTACCTGGAAGAAAGTGTTCTGCGAGAAGATGGTCATGTGCCTCGGCAGCAGGTCGCCCAGGGTCCGGCGGATCAGGTACAGCTGGTCCAGGTCGCTCTTGCCCGGCCACAGTGCCTCGCTCGACAGCAGCTCCGCGAACACGCAGCCTGAACACCCACGTAATGTATGGGTGGGTACCATGGTCTAAGAAAACTCATCCTTGTCTACTACACGCATTCGACAAGGATGAACAGGCAAAATGACGTAGGCTTGTGTCAATCACGTGGCCGGAGTGTTAGACCTTGTTTTCTTAGACCATGGTGGGTACTCACTTAGCCTGTAGCATGGTCTAAGAAAACAAGGTCTTCTATTTGGACCACGTGACTGACACAAGTCAAGTCATCTTGCGCTGTTCATCCTAGTCGAAATGCGTGTTAATAGTGTTATCTATTAACACGCATTCGACAAGGATGAATAGCATGATGAAATAGGCTTGTGTTTAGTCACGTGGTCCGAATGCAAGACCTTGTTTTCTTAGACCATGGTGACAAACAAAACTTTAACGCTTTGAATCGCCGTTCGTAGTCAGTTCAGTAGTCACTCCAGTCTGTCCAGAGTTAGGTAACATTGTAAGAGTAATGGAACCCAAAAAACAACCTCTCCACTTCACTTATCGTGTGGGTTTCGAAGTTAACCTACCTCACAAACCCTGGGGCAGAATCATTGAGCCGTTTATGGCTTCTGACATGGCTCAGCCGTAGATAGTAACTAGGACCAACGGCTTTACGTGCCTTCCGAAGCAATCTTTATTTTCGGTCAGTGATTCAGCCTGCTATGTCTACCACTGGGGAAAGTCTCATAAAGCGATACGATCGACGAGTCCTAACCGGGATTCGAACCCGGAACCTCAGTAACGTGAGGCGAGTATTTGACCACTCGACCACAGAGGCTGTTCCGCACTTTCTGCTATTGTATGTGTGTTATTGTATCACGCAAAATGCAGTTTTCAACGTGTTCCTTCCTACATGTCTTAAAATTTGGGCCAATAAAATGTTGTTACACCTAAAAATACCTTATGCTAACAGAGAATATGTAACACTAATAAAAACTGATTCACACAAAATAGTGTAGTAAATAAAAGATTTATATTTACAAAACGCCTGACCAAATTTTTATAGCAACGCGCAATCGCTATTGCTCCTAAAATGGTCGCAGGCGTTATTCTGTTAAAATTAAATAATATCGTTTACTAATAAAAGTGTCGATGGCCAAGTGGCTAGGGCCGTTGACTTCCATTCAGAAGTTCGCGGGTTTAAGCCTCGGCACTTACCAATGTGTTTTCGATTTTCGAATTCATATGTACGTTTTTTGACGCTCTAACTGTGAAGAAAAAACATGTTTTTTTTTTTTTTAATTGACCTATGCTTGTGTCGAAAAGGTACGACAAATCAAGCTTCACCGGACTGGCGGGGGAGGAAAAAAAAAAACATCGTGAGGAAACCTGCACATACTTGCAAATTCAAGGGTTGTGTGTTCGTGACCAACCCGGACTGGGCCTGCGTGGTCGACTAAGGCCTATTCACCCTGAGGGTAGGCTCGAGAGATTTGAATATTTTAATGACTGTACTTACACATGGACTATCCAGAAAGTAACGTAGGTACTCAGAAAGTGACTTAGTCAGAAAATGACCTACAAAGAAAGTGACATCCATAGAATGTGACCTAGGTCGCCTTAATGAGCCTCAAGGTATACATATTGTGAGCTGTTAATGATGTTTACCAATAGCCCAGACGTCAACAGGAGTGCTGTACTGCGTGTCTCCCACCAAAAGCTCTGGCGCGCGGTACCATCTCGTCGCCACGTAGTCTGTGTAGCTCTCCCCAGGGCCTGGACATGTATATCACAAATATTCCTGTTAGTCAAAGGCATCCGCACTTAGTTACTCTTGGATAATATAGGTCTAGCAGAATCTGATGGCAAAAAAAAGTTGAAAAATAGCGATTTTCATTATAAGAACAAAAAAAATTACGTCTGTCAACTGAAATTTCGAGGAATTGTTTTTGGTTTGGCTTCCCTTTAAAAAGTGGTGAAAATGTCGAAGAAACTATGCTAGCGTCAATTCTTTTTCCATTTTTGCCATCAGATTCTGGTAGACCTTAGTCATCCGCGTGCTCGTAAGCGCTTTGGATTATATTGTACACAAACAAGTTATGGAACGGTACGTCGATCGACGTCTGTACCTATTCCCAAATCAAATCGAAATGTAGATTAATTAAAAAGCCTAACCTAATACCTAATAATTAAAAAGTATGTGGGGTATTGGTAGGTACCCTTTGTTCGCAAAAGGACAGGTACAGTCTGAGCCCAAACTAGGCTTGAAAACTCTACTACTGAAATGTCAACATGATGATCTCTCCTATGTCTAGGAGTATTTTAGGTATCATCATCTCAGCCGAAAGACGTCCACTGCTGAACAAAGGCCTCACCCAAGGATCTTCACATTGATCGGTCTGCGCTGCCCGGTTTTAGGTAAGTATATAGACATAAAAAATTAATAAGGTGCAATTCTTTATTTATCGTATTTAATATTTAAAAAATGAAATAACCCCAGTTTATGCACGTTTAATATGGGAAAAAAAATATTTTGCACTATTATCCTTGAAACTTAAAAACAATTGCGAGCGGAGCCGTGGGCCGAAAAGCTAAGTGTGACCTGACCAGTAGCAAGCAGTTTAGGTATAAGTACATATTAAGTACATGTTGTCATTTATACCATCAATCACCGTAATATTCCTCGGTTATTATTATTAGTAACAAGTAGGTCATCGGGTTACCCTACGAAGGCGATGACATAGTGAGAATCCATTAATAGATGGAAAGCATGTGACTTAAATATTTTTTATAAGTATACCTATCATCATGGTCTAAGAAAAAAAGGTCTAACCATTAGACCACGTGACTGACACGAGCCTACGTCATTTCTACGTCATTTTGCCTATTCATCCTTGTCGAAAGCGTGTATAATAGACAAGGATGAACAGCGCAAAATGACGTAGGCTTGTGTCAATCACCTGGTCTAACGGTTAGACCATGTTTTCTTAGACCATACCTATCATTTAAAAAACTAGATGCGTGGCGTATATTTTAGTTTGTATAATCACCAAACTTAATCATTGAATTTAGTTAGATAATAAAAACAATTAGCAATGGCTAATTGGGTGGATTAGTTTGTTTTCAATAGGTACAGAAGTCAGCACATGCGGTTGGACATTCGCACTACGAAATTCATCCCCACCGCTACGGAATACGGTCGCTTTAAAGGTCAACTTGTCCAGCCGCATGTTGGCTACTGTACATTAATTTAAAGAATTGTTATGTCTATAGGTCTAATAATGGTGAACGTTTTTTGCTCTAAAGATTTGTTGAAAAGTCATGATCGTTTAAATATCGTCGCCCGTAATTTTAATAGGCGTAGGTAAGGGACCTCGCCAGAAGGGACAAGAAATGGCTATATGAGTTAGGTAGGAATATAGGTAGGTAACTACAATTCTTGTTAAGCTCGCTGAGCTAACTCAACATTTTTAATACAAGGTACTAAAAATAAAATGACCTTTTAAGAAATAATGGGTGCTTAGAGCAAAAAACATGGCAGAGTTTTCACGATCCTATAAAAGTTAGCTATCGCAATGATAGTACGAAATATTTCAGCGAATTCAGTACAAAAGACGGTAGGCACGCAAAGGGCTAATGGAGGCTTCAATGCCATTCTATAAATAGAAAAGAAAGCTAACAAGACATTATGAAAGAAGTTGATATTTATAGGTAGGTTGGAAAATGTATTGGCGTCATAATAATAACCTAGCCAGGAAGTAGGTTAGGTAGGTACTGTACGAACCGGCCCTAATGGTGGAGGACAAAGGAAAACAACGTATGCTTTTAAATTAAGGAATTATATATTAGAAACTTATTAACGAAACATTACAAAAGATCTGGGAATTATAAAGATGGCGTCAGGCTCATAGCACGGGCTACGGCCATCTCACTCTCATCAACCAAATTCAAACTGCTATTACTTTACATCTTTATAAAGCCTCAAACGCAAAAAGAGGCTGCCAGCATGAAAAAACGGCGTGCATGAAGGACACATGCACACTACAGTACCTACCTACCTATTCTCAAATCGAATTCAAAATCATTCATTTACCGTAAAGAGGAAAGATTTGATTGTTTGTTTGTTTGTATGTTTGTTTGCATTGAATAGGCTCCGAAATACTGGTAACTAAGTTAGGGAGTAACATAGGCTACCTTTTACCGCAGGAAAATTCCCCATCGCGGGTGCGGAGCCGCAAGGCGGAAAGATAGTAAAAAATAAATTGGCTATTTTGCTCAATCCAAGGCTGACTCTTGTTGTGTCAGACAAATGAATCATATTAGGTCCTTACATATGAAATTGCCGTTCAGTATCAAAAAAGTGAAACAAGTTTTTTTTTATGAAATTATTATTTAATCAATCGAAGTATGCGCCGTTGTTATCGATACACTTCCGCCATTTTATAGGCAGATCATTGATACCTTTGGAAAAAAAATCCTGGGAGCGAGAGTCTATGAACTGTTTGAAGGCGGTTTTGACTGCCTCATCAGATTTGAAATTTTTTCCTTGTAAAAAGTTATCCAAATTTTGAAAAAAGTGGTAATCGGTTGGGGCAAGATCTGGAGAGTATGGTGGGTGACGCAGATCTTGCCCCAACCGACACAAGGAAAAAATTTCAAATCTGATGAGGCAAACAGTTCATAGACTCTCGCTCCCAGGATTTTTTTCCAAAGGTATCAATGATCTGCCTATAAAATGGCGGAAGTGTATCGATAACAACGGCGCATACTTCGATTGATTAAATAATAATTTCATTAAAAAAAACTTGTTTCACTTTTTTGATACTGAACGGCAATTTCATATGTAAGGACCTAATATAATTAAGATTTGCGACTTAGGTGCGCTACATTAACATATAGTTCAAGAAAATTAAATTCAAATGTATGGAAAATTTGGCAAAATTAGTGGGCGACTTTTTTCTATCAGGATATGTAGGTTATAGAGCGAAGTTAAATTTTATCAACTCTCCCCCCCCCTCCGGGGCGAGCGTCACCCCCCCGCGCCCCCAAATGTGTCCCGGCGCGCGGTATTTTTCATTTTGTAAGGAAACCGTACAAGATACATAAAAAGTGTGTAGGAGAGAAAACATCTCTGATAAATTTCCTATAAACCTTGCATACATATAAAAGCGATATCACTTATAGTTTCAGCACAATCCGCCACCAAATATGAACGTTTTTAATAATTTATCTTTTTTTTCTGCTAAAAGGTTAGATCTCTCAAAAACTTCACAATGTACCGCCAAGATATGTATGACAAAAGTGAAGAATAGAATATGTTCTTTATAAAATGGTATAATTCATTTGTAAACTCTTTTATATACCGTTACTATGCTATTTTCTTAAATTAATTAATTTGGCCATTGGGCGAAATATAAATATTTGTAGTGGTTAAACGGTGTTACTGTAAATACCATAGACTTCTTATATATTTTCCTGTAATTTATAAGTATAGAACTATTTTCTGTATTTTTATTTTATTTTTAGGCCCAATATTTTAAGAGATAAAGGGGGGAGAGGAGAAAGGTCCATTTTCACAAAATTTCTATAAAAAAAATCAAAATTGATCAATTTAAAATAAGGAAAAATATATATTTGAGATTTTCATAACGTACACTTTCTTTTGATATATCACACGATATAGTTTGTAATATTTTTTTCTAATATAACCCTTCTTTTTTTTTTCTTTTTGAGGTACGGAACCTTAAATAGCTCTAAAAATTTAGCTAAAAACGGGACTAAGTATGATACGTGGTGAATGATGTGTCCAAGTGTGGTCTGGAGAGTTCTTTTGGTGCATTTTTTGTTTAGCTTACTTCTCATATATTGAAAATTGCTTACCTTACTTACTTTACCTGTGCTTTACCTGCTAGCAAATTTTCTGCCTGAGAGAGATTGTAAATTTCAAATAAAACCAGCTAACTTATCTTTATTTAAACATGCGTTTATTTTATCTTAGGTAGGTATTTACTGATACTTAGTATTATTATTAATTATAATCAGCATTTTCGTCTTCAATGTCTAATTCAACTACGTTCATGCAACTCTGACCTCTACAATTTTAAATACGGAGCCGCCAGCACCAGCCTCTATATTAAAACTAATAACATGTGCTTGCAAACAAGGCTGTGGGAGACGATGTGGATGTGTGAAAGCCGATTTACGATGTACCACTATGTGCAAAAATTGTAGAGGCCAGAGTTGCATGAACGTAGTTGAATTAGACATTGAAGAAGAAAATGCTGATTGTAATTAATAATAATACTAAGTACCTATTAGTAAATACCGAAGATAAAATAAACGCATGTTTAAATAAAGATAAGTTAGCTGGTTTTATTTGAAATTTACAATCTCTCTCAGGCAGAAAATTTGCTAGCAGGTAAAGCACAGGTAAAGTAAGTAAGGTAAGCAATTTTCAATATATGAGAAGTAAGCTAAACAAAAAATGCACCAAAAGAACTCTCCAGACCACACTTGGACACATCATTCACCACGTATCATACTTAGTCCCGTTTTTAGCTAAATTTTTAGAGCTATTTAAGGTTCCGTACCTCAAAAAGAAAAAAAAAAGAAGGGTTATATTAGAAAAAAATGTTACAAACTATATCGTGTGATATATCAAAAGAAAGTGTACGTTATGAAAATCTCAAATATATATTTTTCCTTATTTTAAATTGATCAATTTTGATTTTTTTTATAGAAATTTTGTGAAAATGGACCTTTCTCCTCTCCCCCCTTTAACTCTTAAAATATTGGGCCTAAAAATAAAAAAAAAATACAGAAAATAGTTCTATACTTATAAATTACAGGAAAATATATAAGAAGTCTATGGTATTTACAGTAACACCGTTTAACCACTACGAATATTTATATTTCGCCCAATGGCCAAATTAATTAATTTAAGAAAATAGCATAGTAACGGTATATAAAAGAGTTTACAAATGAATTATACCATTTTATAAAGAACATATTCTATTCTTCACTTTTGTCATACATATCTTGGCGGTACATTGTGAAGTTTTTGAGAGATCTAACCTTTTAGCAGAAAAAAAAGATAAATTATTAAAAACGTTCATATTTGGTGGCGGATTGTGCTGAAACTATAAGTGATATCGCTTTTATATGTATGCAAGGTTTATAGGAAATTTATCAGAGATGTTTTCTCTCCTACACACTTTTTATGTATCTTGTACGGTTTCCTTACAAAATGAAAAATACCGCGCGCCGGGACACATTTGGGGGCGCGGGGGGGTGACGCTCGCCCCGGAGGGGTGGGGAGAGTTGATAAAATTTAACTTCGCTCTATAACCTACATATCCTGATAGAAAAAAGTCGCCCACTAATTTTGCCAAATTTTCATCTAATTTTCTTGAACTAATAAATTTAAACCCTAATTACTAATCATAGTCCGGTGAAGCTTGCTCGATAAACTGATTTGCGACACTATCTATCCATCTTAATGTTCTGCAAATGTTTGCAAGAAATCAATATAAGTAGGTATCTAAGGGTAGAGTATGTAAATAATAGTCATCATCATCATCATCATCATCTCAGCCTGTAGACGTCCACTGCTGGACTGCTGCCTCCCCCAAGGATCTCCACAATGATCGGTCCTGCGCTGACTGCACCCAGCGGCTTCCCGCAACCCTTACCAGCCCCCATAACATGTAGACTACTACATTACTAGCACAAGTGCTGTGACAAAAGTTTGTCGCATATTTAACTGTCAAAAAGTTGCGAGAAAACCGCCATATTGAAATATCCTCCAATAGGATCAGAGAATACGCACGACAAAATTATGTCTGTCACGTGTGGACGGGCATCGTCGGGTGCCCTCGTGTGGGCAGGCCCACGAGGTGGACCGACGATCTGGTGAATAATAGTCATGATCATGAATAATATAAACCCCATTCGATTTACCATTTTACCCCAAAGACCTCGTGCGATGAATTGGTGCATTTTCTCTGCAATTTTAGCTCATTAAGAATGCAAATTAATAGCCGTTTTTGTTCCAAGAACTCCATTATAATATCTGAAAATTGCTGCTAGGTACGAGGTATGTTTATATTGCAAGAATAGGTATTATTTTTATTCGTTTAAAAGTATGTTAATCCTTGAAAGCACGCTGATCTCTACCTGTCCTTTTTGCTTTCGAGGAAAAAGAAAGAGATATCTTAATTTTAGATACTCGTTAAAATGATCAATTATTTAATGGGTTATAGCTACTCGTATTTTGTTGAAAATTCTACTAATAATACTTATTATAAACGCGATAGTTTGGATGGATGTTTTCATGCAAAAAGTGGAATGAACGGATTTTTATTTTTAATAAAATTTTACATGTAGCTTACATACATCTGAATAACACAAGCTACCTTCTACCGCGGGAAAATACCTCATTCCCACGGGAAAACTGTTGACACGGGCGGAGCCGTGAAGCTGAAAGCTAGTATATAATTAAGGGTTTAGGTCCACGGGTTCAAGCCTCAGTGCCGTACACCAATAAGGTTTCGATTTTCGAAATTCATTTATTCGACGCTGTTACGTACGGTGCGGTGGCGAGGAAACCTGCACACACTTGCGAAGCAATCCAAAGGTTGTGTGTTCGTGACCAACCCGACTGCGCCAGCGTGGTCGACTAAGGCCTATTCACCCTGATTTCAGGGTAGGCTCGATCCCCTCGATAGGTTCCGGGTTCGAATCCCGGTGGGGACTCTTCGACCAAATACATATCATTTTGTGAGTCTTTCTCCAGTTTGGTTAGGACATTGCATGCTGAATCACCTGATTATCCGAAAATAAAGATAATTCCGTGCTTCGGAAGGCACGTAAAGCCGTTGATTCCGGTTACTATCTACGGATGTAGTCATTACATGAGCCATGTCAGAAGCCATAGGTGGCTCAATGATTCTGACACCAGGGTTTGTGAGGTAGGTTAACCTTGAAAGCCACACGATAAGTGAAGTGAACGGGGAGATAATATCTATCAAGCCTCGTCTACACTACCGTAGGAATATTTAGGTCATTAGTACCAAGTGCGTTGGCTAGGTTGCGACTGGCTCAACCAGTCTTAGTACTTAGGTTGCAAAAGCCACATCATACCTACACATTACTGGAATATCTTGAATCTAGTTCTGGTCCTAAAGCATTAATCCGGGCCACGGTCGACGACGTAGGTTCTATAGTTATCTATTTACTAGATCTTTCTAAACTAATATTATAAAGTGGAAAGAGATGTATCTTTGTATTTTTGTGTATGTTTTTTATGAATAAACTCAAAAAGTACTGTGCCGATCTCAAAAATTCTTTCAACATTAGAAAGGTACATGCAACCTGAGTAACATAGGCTACCTTTTACCGCGAGAAAATTCCTTATTCCTACGGGAAAAACTGTTAACGCGGGTGAGCCGCGGCGGAGAGCTAGTACTTTATATTTGCAGAATTTGCTAAGTTCTTAATAAATAAGGAGTTTATAGTTTATCGTACCTAAAATTTGACGTGGGAATTTTCCCTAAGTTAAAGTATTTAAAGGAAAATCTACATCTAATACAATTTTCCTTAAAATCTGATGTGAAATAACACTGTTAATACTGTCATCCGTCGATTAGTTTTCGTCTGACAAATCTATACATGTCATGTCATATATTATATAATACTAGCTTTCCGCCGCGACTCCGTCCGCGTTAACAGTTTTTTCCCATGGGAATGAGGCATTTTCCCGCGGTAAAAGGTAGCCTATGTTACTCAGGGTGAATGCAGCTTTCTAATGGTGAAAGAATTTTTGAAATCGGCACAGTAGTTTTTGAGTTTATTCATTAGAAACATACACACAAAAATACAAATCTTTCCTTTTTAGAATAATTAGTATGATGTATAAAACTGTAGAGCGTGAAAATTTGTACATAGAAAAAAATAGCTAAAAACCAAGTCAGATTAAGAAAGAAGTGATACAGATTATATCCAGATTTTTTTAAATTTTTTGTTTCTCTGTTTATTTGTTTGTCTGATTGTACGGGCCATCCAACAGTTACGGATATTAATCCGTAATTGTTGGACCGATTTGAATGAAATTTTACATGATGGTACCTTATACCCTGGTCAACTACTTAGATAAACATCTATTCATAATTTCATCCTATCATCACGAATATTTTATCTTGATTGAATTTCGATACAATATTTTGTTAAATAAAATTGAAGAGGGTTGGGTTTCTAGGTTAACCTACTTTGTAAGCCCTTATTAGGCTGCCTAGGGCTGACGGGGTGATTGATAATAATTAACGAAACGAAAAAAAAATACCTCCCCCTTGCCCCCCCCATAGACGGGTAGGGTACAGTCCAGAACGCTACGAGGTCGATCTCCTGATAACAGTTCACCCGACAGTATCTACGTATACAATCTACCACGCCTCGGCGAACTCCAAAACCAATTTATTTTGTTCTCTACTTTATTATAGTTGCTAATAATTTGTAAAATTTTAATCTACAAATCCTAACTAATGTCTAATCATATTATTATTATCATACTAATCACTACATAGTATAAAATAAAGTCGCTTTCTCCGTCCCTATGTCCCTATGTCCCTCCCTTTGTACGCTTAAATCTTTAAAACTACGCAACGGATTTTGATGCGGTTTTTTTTAATAGATAGAGTGATTCAACACAGATTAATAAATAGTTACTAATATGTTGTTTGTTAAGACATGAGAGCCGGTCTTGGTTTCAACAAAGCTTTTCAACTTCTGAAGTGTCATTTTCTATGTTTTTTAAAAGTGCGGGACAACGGTAATAAAAAGACCCGCGGGGAACAACTCCGGGAATAACCATTTAAAAAAGGCTGGAAAGTCGAAAGTAAAGGCTGAAAAGTCGCAAAAACTTTTCTAAGTGTGTCGTTCCCTTAACCCTGCAGAGGCGAGAGTTGAGCTTTGGCGGAATAGTGTCTCCCTCCCTAACCCATTTGTCCCGATAGCTGAGGGTCTCCCCCCTGGTTATAAACAGCCATGGCCTATCTGGAAATCCCTCAACAGACTCCGGACCAAGGTGGGTCGGACTAGGGATAACTTATACCGATGGGGTTTCATAGGGGACTCTAACTTGGAGTGTAGGTGTGGTATGGTTCCCCAGAAAATGGACCATCTCATTAGCTGCCCATCTTGTCCTGTCACCTGCACGCGAGAGGACTTGATGAAGGCTACTGACGACGCTATTCGTGTGGCTGGTTTTTGGGCCGAGACTGTCTGAGTTTGCTGTCGACTCGAAAAGAAGAAGAAGACCATTTAAAATTGGAAATCTTCGGGAGCTCTTAGATTTATAGCCGTGTACATGCACTTAAATCCACTCAAATCAAATTCGCTTACAAATCGCTATCGACAAAGTGTCCGTATTACCATAACAGGGTAGTAGTACTTATAGAATTTACATAAGTATTTGAACATATCGTGGGTTCGGAGCTGGCTGAATGAGGGTATCGACCCCAGCAATGGTATTGCTATTTATGTATGCCGTCGATATTGAATCGACCTATATGGAGTTATGTTTATGCACGATAAATATCTCACATAGGTATCCAAATTACGAATAGGTTAGCTCATTTCAGATTAAATGAGGTCAGTTGACGATCTACAACAAACCTAAAATAATAAGAATAGCTCAATATGCGCTATATAATATTAAGGCCTATTAACCCTAAATTCAGGGTTAATAGGCCTTAATCGACCCTGTAGGCAAAATACCAAAGTTGACAACCGAGTAGTTGTAGGTATATAATCAAAGACCGAGGGTTTCGATACTAAGTACCTAGTACCTATACCTGAAATAAAAATGATAAAGTATTATTCTTAATGTCAATTTAATCTCGTGAGGAAATTAATCGTGAATAAATAAAAAACTAACAAAAATACGAAATCGTCAAATACATTAAAATAGTTAGAGACTTTACCTGTTAATAATACCTACCTACATGATTCTAAAATGATTAAAATGATTTTCTATTCATAGTACGGCTTGTTAACCTGAATTACGGTCCCATCTGGCAGAAAGCATGAAACTTAGCATACATGTAGCTTTTATATATGTGCTTCAATCTCGATATGGAAACACGCTGAGAAATGATTACCCCCCCCTTTTTCCCTCATTTTACCTCCCTCATTTTGGTTTTTTTCATTTTCTACAAAAACGGTAGGACTGATGAGTTTACTTTTCAAGAACCAAATAGTTGTCGATAAATTACCTACAAAATGATACTACATTTTATAGTGCTAAGATTAATATATTTCTATATACAGCCATCAACGTATTATGAAATTTTAAAAACAGGCACACTTTTTTCTTCCTTACTTCATTTATAGGAAAACGACAAGAGTGGTGATAAAATGGACTAAAGAAGTCGACTACCTTATACATCAAGCTAAAAAAAGACATTTATTTCATAGTCGTAAAGGCATTACTTCTAGAGTTACAGCTCACCGCGTCTGACTCAAGTACTCTTTTTTTTACCTTTTTAGAATACATCTTTCTGTTAACTTTGTTTAGCGTAGATTAGATTCAGATTTTCCAATTAGAAATAAAACAGTCCATGTACTAATCCAGGCCACAGTCTATTTACATGTAAAACTAGCTGTCTGCCCGCGGCTACGCTTGCGTTGTGTTTCGACATTTCCGTATTAATTTTTAACTATCCCACTTTTTTCCGTGATTTTAAAGTATCCAACATGTTGACCGAGTATATAAGGTACCACCATGCAAAATTTCGTTTCAATAGGTCTAACAGTTTCGGAGATAAGCCCGTAGAATATACTGCGCCGTATGAGTTACTAAAGTTTTTTAACTATCCCACGGGAACATTTTAATTTTCTGGGATTAAAAGTATCTAAGATGTTGACCGGGGTTATAAGGTACCACTATACAAAATTTCATTCAAATCGGTCGAATAGTTTCGGAGATTAGCCCGTGCAAAGAAAAACAAAAAAAAATCTATAAAATCTGTACATAGAAAAAAAATGCTATAAACCTATTCAAGGGGATGTAAGAAGCGATATAGTACATACCCAGATTTTTTTTTAATATTTTTGTTTCTCTGTTTGTCTGTTTGTACGGGCTAATCTCCGAAACTATTCGACCAATTTGAATTAAATTTTGTATAGTAGGTACCTTATATCCCCGGTCAACATCTTAGATACTTTTAATCCCAGAAAATTAAAAAGTTCCCGTGGGATAGTTAAAAAACTTTAGTAACTCATACGGCGCAGTACATTCTACGGGCTTATCTCCGAAACTGTTAGACCTATTGAAACGAAATTTTGCATGGTGGTACCTTATATACTCGGTCAACATGTTGGATACTTTAAAATCACGGAAAAAAGTGGGATAGTTAAAAATTAATACGGAAATGTCGAAACACAACGCAAGCGTAGCCGCGGGCACACAGCTAGTTTTACATGTAAATAGACTGTGGCCTGGATTAGTACATGGACTGTTTTATTTCTAATTGGAAAATCTGAATCTAATCTACGCTAAACAAAGTTAACAGAAAGATGTATTCTAAAAAGGTAAAAAAAAGAGTACTTGAGTCAGACGCGGTGAGCTGTAACTCTAGAAGTAATGCCTTTACGACTATGAAGTAAATGTCATTTTTTAGCTTAATGTATAAGGTAGTTGACTTCTTTAGTCCATTTTATCACCACTCTTGTCGTTTTCCTATAAATGAAGTAAGGAAGAAAAAAGTGTGCCTGTTTTTAAAATTTCATAAAACGTTGATGGCTGTATATAGAAATATATTAATCTTAGCACTATAAAATGTAGTATCGTTTTGTAGGCAATTTATCGACGATGATTTGATCTCTGAAAAGTAAACTCCTCAGACGTACTGTTTTAGTATAAAATTCAAAAAACCAGAATGAGGGAGATAAAAGGGGGGGGAAAGGGGGGAAACAATAATTTATCGAAGTGTTTCCATATCGATATTGAAGCACATATATGACAGCTACATTCATGCCAAGTTTCGTACTTTCTGCCAGATGGGACCGATATCCTTATATTTTTTAGCTAGCAAGCCGTACTATCACAAAACAAATCTAAGTAAGATTTCTCAAACTTTAGAAAATTGTACAGTTACGTGATCGATCTATCTAAACCAGTCTCTAATGCAATATAGGTAAGGGTAGGTAAGTATTTACTACAGTTAAATGGCAGGGTGTTTCAATTCATACAAATGGGTAGGTATCAGAATAAATAGTTACTAGCTCTTCTCCTGACGTCGACTCCGAAGGGGATCATGGTGTGGACTGAGTATTCGGAAGAGCAGCTGCCACCTAGGAAACATAGGATTGGGTTAGGAAGGGAGGGGAGGAGAGGATCCAGGATACAGGTTCAAGGAATATTAGCTTGGATAGATAGGGAAATAATGGTCTGATTCCCTTATTCCATGGCAGTTTTAAATTGACAAAATGCTTTTTTAACCCTGATTAGGACGCCTTAATATTCAAGAAAATGAAGGTTTTGTTAATGATGCTGACAAAATTCGTCTCGCGTTTAGGTTCACGAAAGTTTACGTATGGAACCGATATGCCTTATTGATTAGTCAGCAGTATGTTCTCTTACTTCACGTCAGCATCGCTGCGGCTGAAAAACCAATCATTTTTTTTTTCGCATAAAAATGAAATTGATGGATACGCACTGATCATCCTGGCGAAGCGGAAGTCACAATACTTGACCACTTCCTTATTAGTCGGAAGTTTTTCTTATAATTCTCGTCAATAATCGTTAAACTGATGAAAAACTAATCCTATGTCCTTGTACATAAGACTAAAATTGTCGGTTCCGTCCTGACTCGAACTCGAATTTCGAAACTGAAATCGTAGAGCTACACCTAGTACTATTATTTATTCTGTGGAGCTACTAGAGCTTGAACACTCCCAAAATGCAACCCTATGACATTGTACATAAGACTTAAATTGTTGGATACGCACTGATCATCCTGGCGAAGCCGAAGTCGCAGAGCTTGACTACTCCCTCATTGGTCAGCAGTATGTTCTCTGGTTTGACGTCACGATGGATGCAGTTGTGTCGGTGACAGTACGCCACGCCCTGAAGAGTCTGCCAGATAATCTGCTTCGACAGCAGCTCTGGACAACCCTGGGGAATACAATTATGCTAGAATCATAGACAGACTAGTACAGGTGCGGTCAGCCGGTGTGATTGAAAATTATTATATTAGCACGCCTGGTCTCAGTACTTGGTGATTTATGCCGGTAGATACCTAACCAACTGCTACTTTTCGAACCACAGTGATGGAAAATCTGGTTGCTCCAAATCACCGAACTACTAAGATTAGACTGTGTACTTTATTTTATTGACCTATTTATGCTTGTGTCGAAAAAGTACGACGAATCAAGCTTCACCGGACTTAATACCGTACGCGTGATAATGGCGACAACACCTGTTATATGTGCCTGTAGTTACATACTTGCGAAGAAATTTAACAAGAAAAAAGTCAACCAGTTTTATCGACCAAGATCTATTCATATTGTTTCAGGATAGGCTCAAATCTCTCGTGCTCGAAAAAAATATTCGCTTCGTTGGAATCAAACCAACCAACCAATTTCTTGTATCTGACAGCTAAGGCCTAGTCCCTTAAAATAGCCAAAGCGAATCCTCTCGGTGACTTCGTATAAAAAGAGACCAATCATAATGACGTATTAGTAACGATGACGACGTAAATTCTACATCTACCGCAAGTCTACCGCCATTGTACCGCCCCGCCACGCGAACGGTTGCCAAAAATAGTTTGAATTTAACCGAAGTTGGCAATATACTTTCAGGTCTGTTCGGATAACTTTTTCCGACATTAATTTTGTGACATTAACCTTCTAAAGTTCATGGTCGAAGAAAATAATCCTTGGTATACAGCTTGAATAAGGAAAATTATTTCATCGCCAGTTTGTCTTGGATTACACGATACCTATACATTACTGGCTGCCTTTAAGCTAACAATTTTAAGCTAAGCGCTACTGGAACGAAAGTAATGTAATTATTGTAATAAATAGAATTTCCTGAAAGTGGTCTTAATTGTCCGGTCAATAATTTATACCACTTTTTACTTTGCCGATGGTCTAGGTAGGTATTTTTAATATTTCATTAAAATCCGTTCAGCTGTTTCAGTTTGGAAATGGAATAAACTGATATTTACGTACTGAATCATACCTACATCAGTAAGATCCTATGTTCGATAGATAATACCTAGTTATTTCTGATCTTTAATAAAAAGGAGAAAAAGCTACAGAAGCCAGCACATGTGGCTGGATATATTGACGTTGAGAGCGTCCGTATTCCGTAGGGTTGAATTTCGTAGTGCAAATGTCCAACCGCATGAGCTGGCTTCTATACTTTTTACAGGTTGATTTTTATAGTATTTGGGTAAGGAAAATGGAACAGGCAATGTACTCAATCCTTAAAAAGTTAACAGAATTGAACCGACGTTTCACAACACGCGACGACTGGGTACCTATTATTATAGTGAACAAAATAAATGAACTGTAATTACAATGACTCCAGCTATGAATTTTCCAATATTCGTGCCGCATAAGCTGTTGAAAAGAAACAGCTGAACCTACAGCCAGTTATTTACATATTTTTAATCACGCGATGGGTTTCAAGTTCATAGGGTTTTATTGTTCCAAATTGCTCAAATAAAGGTTCAAGCAGTAATTAGTAAAATAACACAATTCGCTCGGAGAACCGACACGGCCGTTGAGGCAAAAAGGTTCTTTAATGGCGGCCGCGCCGGATGATGTAGCGTGGGCAGGCTCCCACAAAGTGGACCGACTATCTGTTGAGGGTCGTGGTTTACCGCTGGATGCTGGCAGCGCAGGACTGATCGTCGTGGAAATCTTTGAGGGAGGTCTTTATCTAGCAGTGGAACGCTTTCGGCTAAAATAATAGACAACGTCCTTAGATAGATATACCTACCACAAAAACATTTATTGCATTGCGAAATTCGAACTAGAGAACCGAGCCAACCCGGTCCACATCTAGCTAGTTTAAACAGCTCGTTGGGAATATTCCTGGGAACGGAAATTTCCCGGGAATGGTGGAAATGTTCCCCGGAACGGCACATCACTGTTTAGGCCTCCTTCAGGTCCGCCGGCGGGGGCGCGGCCATAACCAAAATCAGAATTGATAATCAGAGACAGAGCCCCTTAGGCGTCGTCTCCTTCACGATGTTTTTTAATATCAACGCGCTAGGCCGTGGCCCGAGGCTCCCTTGAGCCGCCCCTAGACGCGTTGGTATATGACTTTTTTGGGGTAGAGTCTTCCACTCCCCCGCAATTCCGGTGAAGCTTGATCCGTCGTACTTATTCGACTCAAGCATAGGTCTATTCAAAATAAAAATAAAAGAACTGTTTAGGACACTTACCGCCGGATATTTCTCTAGCTCGTGCAGCACAGTATGGTCGCAGAACTCGAACACGAGGTGCAGCTTGCGCTTGCGCCGAAATACTTCGATCAGGTTCACTAGGTTAGGGTGTTTTAAATTCTGTGGACAAAAGCCTCAAATCAAGATGCTTTCAGTGGAAAGGGAAAGGCACTAAATATATAAAGACCACTGAGACCCAAGGTGGATCTATTGAAGTCAGCCCTGTTGTGGCTGTATGTATAGCCTCTTCCAAACCTACAGTTTTGAAGAAGGATCCGGGCTTCTTGTAGGGCAAGTTTGTGCGCTTCTAGCACTCGACTCCTTTTGTCAACAAAACACGAAACAACAACTCCAATCATTAATTAGAAACCTATGTTTTCTTATCTCAGTGACTCAATATTACTAAACATAGAATTGTAACGTGGATGGATAGGAACCCTGGAGGCAGACAAAAATTTGTAATTTGTAGGAGTTTTGTATAGTTGCATGTTTTCTCACGATGATTTCGTTTTCCTTCACTGTAAGAGCGAGGTTCCGGGTTCGAATCCCGGTGGGTGTAAGAGCGTTGTATAAACGTGCTTAGGAATTCGAAAATCGAAAACACATGGTACGTGTCAAAGTTTGAACCCGCGAACTTCCGAATGGAAGTCACCGGCCCTTTAGCTACCGACGCTCGATAGATATTATTTGATAATTATATGACTATTACATTACTAAATAGTCGAATCTACCTATGACTCATATAATTATCAAATCGATTGATTGGAAATATTGTCGGTGGTCAACACGCATCAAATATTGACTCCATTATGTAGTCCGTAGGTATCATGAATCATGCGAACTCACTTCATGTCAAAACATTATCGATATTCAATCGTTTCACCTAATTATACTAGTACCTATTTGATGTAGGTAATATTAATACAAAATAATAAGGGGTAATAAATTCCCATACAGTTGTTTGTTTTACCTTGAAATTAAAGGTCACATCGATTGCTAATCCTTCATAACAACTGTTGGATAAATCGACGCTCAAGTTTTTTAATTGACTTGAAAAAAATGGTAGGAAGCTAAGATGAAAAACAAACGCTTCAGCTTGGAGGAAGAACAAAAATGGGGGACTGGTTTTCAAGTTATGTAGGTAATAAAAGCATTATGGATAATAACATTATGGTTTTCGTTTGTTGATAATGTAGAAATGGGTTCAAACTGTTAACGCATCGCCTCTAGATTGTTTAATTTATTTATTTATTTATTTATTTATTTATTGTACACACACAAACATACAGAAAATTACAAAGTAAAGTTGATATTATACATTAGGTAAGCTTAACTCATAATGAGTTCTCTGCCAGCTAACCTGGTGAGAAAAAGATGCTATAGGAGGCAGCAGGTAGACCTGTGTACTACGCTAGTTTCAAAACTTAACGTTAACTTACGTTGTTCTTTTTATTGCTTACACTTGTACCTTATTTTTATTGCTTACATAGAATACCAGCGTCGTCGCGGTTCACGATCGCGGCATAAGCTGAATGTGGTCCTTTTATTGTGACGTCATGCATGACGCATCGTTCGGCACTTTTCTTTTTTTGTTGTTAATTTGTACTGTTTTTTTTTAATTTCTATTATTATTGTGCAAATTTTTTGTATTTTATTATTGTTGTGGCGTCATTAATAATAAATGTTTCTTTCTTTCTTTCTTTCTTTCTTTACTTGTACATTCGTTCGAGACTAGAGCCGGTCTTAGTTCGAGCAAAGCTTTTTAGCTTCTTAGATGACGTCGTTAAGTGTTCTGAGGGAGCTTTATTAATGAATAAAAATATTTTGAGTTTGAGGATCAGTTTTTGTCCAATAAAAGGTTTTGAAAGCAATGGGACATTTTCTGACTACTTGAAAAACGAGGTTATTTAAAAAAAACGAGCGTTCTTTAAGATTTCCATAGATGATGCTAGTAAAATGATTAGAAGATTGTAGACTTTTTTACTTTCTTTTTGGTCTAATTGTACATAGTTCTGACAGAAATTAATTTTAGAATAATTAGTTGATTAATTTGAATGTTTTTTTATAATCTTATATTTTTGTATTTATTACCTCACTATTTACGAGTGCCATCTGTTGAGTAGTTTTGTAACGATTTTTTTTCTTATTTGGCTACTGGAAAACTTCCCATTGTCGCCGAATACCTTCTTCATTATCAAACTATCAAAAAGACAGCCCATTATTTTGTTACAAAGAAAATCATTGATACTTTTCAATTTTCAATGTTTAGAATAGGGCTTTATTCACGCTCCGTGCTACCTACTTCCATTATTACTAGAAAGTGGAACCTATAAAATTGTATTTGATTGAAATGCTGCCCTAGATTACCATTGTACTAGTTCAAGCTTAACCTGACCTGTAGACCTGTAGTGAACAATGTAACAATAGGCTTCGTGCTAATGAATCTAATACTTTTTTCAGGAAACTGGGTCTTAGTTTTTACCGATTTTAATAAAAGACGTAGAACCGACGACCGTTTGGGGCCGAAAGGTTCTTGAATGGCAGCCGCGCGCCGGAAGACGTAGTGTGGGCAGGCTCTCCACGAGGTGGACCGACGATCTGGTGAGGGTCGCGGTAAGCCGCTGGATGCGGGCAGCGCAGGACCGATCATTGTAGAGATCCTTGGGGGAGGCCTTTGTCCAGCAGTGGTCGTCTACAGGCTGAGATGATGATGCCGCATTTGCCGCTAATATGATCTATTTGTAGTTACTCTTCTCACCACATTCATTGCATTTTTTTTAATCTGTCAAAAAAGCTTCTTTGAAGCCCGCATCAGGGACTTACCTAATCCCCACGGTCCAAGAAAAAAAGGTCTTGCAATTAGACCACGTGACTGACACGAGCCTACGTCATTTTGCCTATTCATCCTTGTCTTTTTTTTTTTAATTGACCTATGATTGATTGTGTGGAAAAGGTACGACCAATCAAGCTTCACCGGACTTGTGGGGGAGTGGAAGACTCTACCTAAAATAAAAAAGTCATATACCAACGCGTCTAGGGGCGGCTCAAGGGAGCCTCGGACCACGGCCTAGCGCGTTGATATTGAAAAACATCGTGAAGGAGACTCATCCTTGTCGAATGCGTGTAATAGATGACTTGTGTCAGTCACGTGGTCTAATTGCAAGACCTTGTTTTCTTGGACCATGCTAATCCCAGATCGTGTCGGTGCACCTATATATTCTACTTCTAGAAGAACACGCTAACTTTGAGCATACGAATCTCGCGCAACGCAATCTTCCTTATAAGCGGGTCGTCCTCGTTCTCCACAAACTTCTTGATGGCGACGATCTCGCCCGTGTCCCGGTTCCTGCACTTGTACACCAGCCCATAGGAACCCTCGCCAAGCTTGGCCAGCTTCTCGTATCGCTCCATCGCGCGGCTACTCGCGCGGGACCTGCAAAGGTTAAACAACTTTTGTATTTATTTCTCTCCACAAACAATGCTTAAAATCTTCAGGTACATAACATAATTACTATTACGTTTGTGGGGTAGCTGGAGCCTATATTTTAGGATATTTGTTTCGGACGGTTGGTTCTACCGTTAGGTTCTACTAGTGGGTCCACTTGGATTTTCAAGCCGGCTACACATGTTTGCCGTGTTTGCCAAACAGAGCGATTAGCTTTTCATACTAATATTATAAAGAGGAAAGATTTGTTATTTTGTGTGTGTGTCTACGATCGCGATCTGCGACACTTTATCATTTCATGTTTATTTATCTACTTTGTAATTTTGTATACATTCATACCTATCTATTAGTGTTGTATAGAATCATTTCATACTATAGGCAGGTAAAGCTATTGTAATGTATAAAAATCACCTCATTTTAACGTCATACGAGTACTAGCCAATAGTAATAACATTTGTACGTTTTGAGTTTGGTAGGAGCAGTTACAGTGTTAACCTGCGCTTAGTTAACTATGACGGAGAGCTTATTTCTATGTAAGTAAGATCTATTTTTGGTTTATATAACTCTTTGCAAATTTAAATATTATTTTGGCCTTTTTGATCTCCGCCACTTCACATCCTCATCTCGATAATCGCACACGGTCGCACTGTCCCTGTCAAATATATTTTTTATTCTAATAGAGAGTTTAAAATTTAATTTATATTTTATTTGCTCTCCCCTTGTTCCCGTCGGGAACAGTGTGTGTGTTTGTAACAAATAAACTCAAAAACTACTGAACCGATTTCGAAAATTATTTTACCATTAGAAAGCTACATTCACCCTGAGTAACATAGGCTACCTTTTACCGCGGGAAAATGCCTCATTCCTATGGTAAAAACTGTAAACACGGGTGGAGCCGCAGCGGAAAGCTAGTCGATGATAATTTTGTTTCGTCCTTTCTATAAATAAACAACTTATTTTGGTTTGCCTATATTCTAGAGACCTACCTATTCGTTATGTTGAGGAATATAAATTATGGCTATATTTAGCAAACGACAGCCAACAAGCAAGGTATATTCATGCGTGGGTATCATCATTATTGAACTGGGCTCAGTTTTGGCGTAGTTTTGGCTAATGCCAGGAGTTTCATGATGAAATTATTGAAAATATTATATGGCTGACATAATGTTGATGTCTTGTATTACTGGGAGAAGGTAAATGTTTTTAAAATAGTCCTTTAGTATCAGAGATCAATGTAGGACCTCCGTGTAAGAATTCGCTAAAACTTCCTAGTGTTTTTTTTTATATAACTGACTCAAGTAAGGCTGCGCACGATTACAAAGTTTATTTGCAGTCAAGACCGCACAAATAACAAACAGTGCGAAAGAAAATTATAGGTAGTAGGTACCATCGAAGCTGCAAAAATACCTTTGATTCGCGTTTTTTCTGCCACTCTACAACCACAATCATACTATTATTATAAAGAGCAAAGATTTGTATTTTTGTGTGTGTGTATGTTTGTAATGAATAAACTCAAAAACTACTGAACTGTTTTCAATCATTCTTTCACCATTAGAAATTTTGCAAGCGGGAAAATACCTCATTCCCACGGGAAAAACTGTCAACGAGGGCGGAAAGCTAATGTACTTACTATTAAAAAAAAAGACGGCCTCGTAGCCTAGTTGGTTGGTAGTACATCTGCCTACGAAGCACAAGGTCGCGGGTTCGAATCCCGCCCAGGTCAAACATTCGTGTGATGAGCACTTGTGTTTGTCTTGTGCCTGGATGTTGTATATTTATATATGTATGTATATCAGCTGTCTGACACCCATAGTACAGGCTCTGCCTAGTTTGGGGTCAGATGGCCGTGTGTGAGATGTCCCACATATAAAAAAAAGAATAATGTGATTGTGTGCATCCTTAGGTACTTGAGACGCGGATTAAGCTAGTATTTATTGTAGGTACTTCCGAAACGCGCTAAAAGTAATTTTAATTTTCATGGATGTCGTCGATGTTTCATGGGCTCTGTGCGTAACCATGTTGGTAGCGTACGCTTGCATACGAAGCTCAGGGTTTCAAGTTCTCTAGTCTCCCAGTCATGTTATGTTAATCCAGGACTTGAACAAGTTTCAGCTTATGAATTTAGTCCTTTGGGCGTGAAAGCAAAATAAACAAACAGCTATACTGTACTCTTTATTCACATTTACCTATTTATTTATTTACATATATAATTAGTGATATAATTTCCAAACCTGTACGGAATCACGTCCGGCGCTCTGATTGACCTATTAATTTCACCCTTCATATTGTACTGAACTTGCAAATTTTAGCCATAAAATGTTAAGAAAAGGGTTGGTTTCTCTTTGCACTATTTACTTAGAAAACATAATTTTTTAAAATATAGTAAAACTAGTAAGAAAAATCCGATAAAATCTGTTAAAAAAATGTATAATTTTATACCTGAAACCGGTCACGATTTGACAGATTCCGGGCTGACAGAAGTTACACTTGTCAGGTTGTCAGATCCATAGAAAATCCATGGATCTATACTTCATATTAGAAGATCTGCCAAAAATATAGTTTGTAAAAGTAAAAGAAGTAGAGTTATGTTATGAAAATAAATTATTTTCCTTTGCACTTAGCATGACCATAAATACCTCATTAAATCTACATGAACCAAGGATTTTACATGATAAGTACAACCAAGGCAAATCAATCCTTGAGTACAACATAAAGATCCTTAAGGCCGAGACTCCACCAAAGCGGAGATGTCTCATTTTTGTATGCCGCGCTGTGCCGCTTAGCTCGCGCGCGGCACAAGATTCTATTGAAAAATGAGACATCTCCGCTCCGCTCCGCTTTGGTGGAGTCTCGGCCTAACATGGACATAAACATAGAGGTTTTTTTTTACCTTTAAGCCGCGTACCCAGAGCATCCGTGTTTATATGCCGTCTGTCCCATATAATGCAGGCGCAAACTATGTAACAGGCTGCATATAAACTCTCCCGCGTCAGTGCGTTCGCTCCTATCTATGTGCGTGCACGACACGTAGATCTATCTACGTCTATTAGACATTTAACATTTCTAAAAGGAAAAATAGAACTTTACACTAGTTAGTAGTAGTCTAGTTATTACTTACTACCGTATTAAAGTTATTTTTCTCTTTGCTTACTACGAGAGTGCTACGAAGTGGCTACGAAGGACTGTTCTCCTTGCTACGCAACTGCTACGGTGATACTACGGCGGCGTGCTACGGCGTAGATAAAAAATAATACCGTTATCGCTCGCTTTGCTCGCTACAATAGATTTTTATTCACCTTTTTTTTATAAAGTGACAATAGTGTAATAAAAAAATAAGATTTACTGTCTTTATCTATCTAGCAGTGGCGAAGGGTGGAATTTTGACAAAGGTAACCCGTTCCACAAAAAAGAATAAAATTCTTAACGCGCGTGCATACTTTGATTTTAAAAATCTATACTAATATCATAAAGAGGAAACGTTTGTTTGTTTGTTTGTTTGTTTGCATCGAATACGCTCCGAAACTACTGAACCGATTTTTATGAAACTTGGTACGAATCTAGGTACCGTAAAAGAAGTCATGAATTTGATTTACATTCAAAGATTATTATTTTAAAATGTATCTTATCTTAAATGTATCTTATTTAGAATCTAAGCAATTTATGCATTTTTTAATTTAGACTTATAAGTTTGAGTTGATTTACTCCTTATTCAATTATTTATTGAAACCAAAATAGAATTAATGAGCTAGAAATTGTAATAATACCTATACCTACACATATTTTACATGTGAGATGTATTTATCGTTTAATTAAAACTGCAGTCTTAAACTTGTTTCTGTTTCAAAAGCAATGAACTATAGAAATGTTGGATTGTTTGCAAACATAGCGTTACGTACTTGTTACTAACTATCGATAATTATGTAGTAAGTAATAGTAGAGCAATAGTTACTTACGTGTTGCTTTTTAAATACCCTATGCACAGTATTGCACAGCCCGACAGTTTTATCAATTTATCCAAGTCGACCTACTTTAGAAATATTTGCTATTTTCAAAACATAACAAAATATGACTGTCTATAAAATAATGTTAATTAGGATAGGTTGTGTCCTTACCTCCTGGTGAAACCCAGAATCTACGTGCCGATTGAAAGTCGACTCTATGACGAGTGGTAAAAAAACTACACAAAGTTTTGATATATTTACCTCCTCGGTAACAGCGGCAGGTTGTTCCCAAATAACCACAGCCGTTTATCACCGAACCATTTCTCCATGCAGGACGCCACGTTGTTCCACAGTTTGAAAACCGAACTCTACACTCCAAAAAAATTGAATTCAACATTCGCGTTCCTGAACGAATGACGCCGCGCTCATCTCCCGCCTTTTTAGAAGCGCGAAATTTTTCTTTTTACTTTTTTCTAGGCAAATGTTCGTAAATTCAGCCAGTTTATTTTCGGCCAGGCAGTTGAAAGTTCGACAGAGATGTTGTCGTTGTGAAGGCCGCAAAGCTTTTAGTTGTAGTCGGGGGAATATCGATCAGACTTTTGTTTACACTTTGTGTCGTTCTGTATACATGACAACCGCGGTGGTAGGGCGAACTGTAGAAAAGCATAATTTTCCGTTATTTACGAGTATTACTAGCTTTACGTCCCGCTTAATAGTTTTCCCGTAGGAATGAGGTATTTTCCAGCTGTAAAAGGAAGCTTATGTCCTTCACCGAAGTCTATTCTATCTACAGAGGTAATTTGGTACACTCCAAGTTTCATCAAAATCGGTTCAGTGTTTTTTTTTTGGTCTTTCCGTAGTATTTTTAACTATCCCACAGGAACTCTATAATTTTCCGTAATTACAGTTTCGGGGATTAGCAGGTATGCACGTACAAATAGACAAATAAAAAAAATCTGGATAATGTTCTATGTCGTTTCTTATATCATCCCCCTGACTCGGTATTTAGCAAATAAAAAACACATTTTTGACCTCTACAGTTTTATTATTAGAAGATAGATAAGACAAATGTTTGCCAGTTTCTCTTTCACGCCAAAATTGCTGAACAGATTTTGATATTTCGCAGATAGACTAGTTTATAGCTACTATAAGTGCGGGTCTATTTTTTGTACACTCTAAATGACACTGTTTGTAAACTTATAAAATTAAGAAAGGTTATATTTTACTCTTTATTTTAGTATATCCGCTCTTGGTCTAGATCTAGACACTTTCTTTTTCTACGCAATCAGAAATAAAAAGTTCTTGAATTTTCAGCAATGTCAATAAACGAAAAAATTTATTACTTACGTTCTGCATTACAATACAATAGAATATATACCTATTTATTTTATTGCACACAACAAGTACATTTTTTTAAATAAAAAACATATGTAATACATATAAACATATAAATATATCACATCTTTAATTTTTAAATTTAGCAATACATACAAGTGTAGAAAAGCGATCTTATTGCTGAGGTAACAATTTCTACCTGGCAACCCTTTTATCGCGTGAAAACCTAATTTAGAGGGAAAAGAGGAAATATAGACACACTCTAAGTTGATTTACGGGTATGTTTACCATCGCGTCGGTGGCCCAATGGCTAGGGCCGTTGTCTTCCATACAGAAAGCACAAGTTCGATCCCGGATCGGAACGTAGATACCAACCGTACCAAATTACCAATGGTTTTCGAATTCATAATGTGTAAGGTACTTTTATTCGACGCTCTTACGGTGATGGAGAATATCGTGAAAAAAATTCAAAAACTTCAAAAGTTGTGTTCGAAGTTGACCAATCCGCACTGGGCCAGCGTGGTCGACAGCCTATTCACTCTAAGGTATTCTCGAGCCCCTCGGTGGAGACTATATAATGATTTGTTACCGATACAGATTAAAATTTATGGCCTACCTATACTATTATACTGACTGAAGATTTAAGTATAGTCTAGCTAGACTATAGCCTAGACGTATGTTTGGTATATTAATTAATTTAAAGGTTACATAGATTTATTATTAATAAGTTAAAGCCCGACCAAAGAAATAAGAAACCTCGCCATATTGCGGAATTTCAATGGAACTAATTTTATAAGGAAAATTGTTGCCATAGTCGTAAAAATATACACGTGGCGCCCCCAGAGCAGGTTTCTTATTTCTTTGGTCAGGCTTTATATATATTTACTCGTATTAAACAAACAATAAAGAAATATAAGTACTTAATCAATTTCGTACAACCAACTTGTAACCAACCAATTAAAAAAATGGCGCTTAAAATATAAATCTTGCCATCAGTAAAAATAAATCTACCATTTCTACCAAATGGGAGGTTATTTATAATACAGCCTGACAAAGACATAAATAGGCTGTAATAGCTATATTCATATGCCTTTCTCTGTAGAATGACAAAAAAAATCTTTCCTTCCTTTTCTTTCTCATTCTGTCAAAATATTTCGCGTAGAACGGTGGTGTTCTGTCGTCTCGTCTCTTTGTTTGCCCTTTTGCGATCAATGATCATTGTTTTTGTTGTGATCCCGTGACCGTGCATCTGCAATGAAAACATATTGATCAGTGGTTCGTCATTTTCAATAAATTCCACGTCCAAGCGAGAGAAACAGTTATGGCACACCGGTGGTGATTTGTGATGAAATTCTGCTCCCTTTTCGCTACGCAAATACCGTTTCGGCAAGGTCGTGATGATTTGAGATAAAGAAATAGACCGCGCGAGGACTGACGCGTATTTTAGCAAATCGATGTGTTAGTTTAATGATCTAATAGTGATAGAAAGTGTGGTGCAAAAATGGGTAATTCTGGCTTGACCCTGGCAGATTTGCCGAACATTTTTATAATGATAGGAGCACTAGTGGCTCTCTTCGTCATGCTGGTCATTCTTCTCAGGTGAGACATATTTTAATGATAATTTTATTTTTATTTCCACTATTTCTGTTTGAATAATATTTCGCCTTAGGCCATACTGATAATACCAACCAGAGTACCTAGTGTATTTCAGGCTGACCAAAAAGCAAAACCTGACTTTATAACTATATTCAATGCTTTATGAAAACTGCTTTTGCAATGTAAATTCTTCATAATATTTCAATTAACATTACAAAGGAAGCTGTCTAGAATATTCCTCAAATCTTTTAGTGTACTCACTCACAATGACCATCATTAAAGTAACCTCTTTTTATAAGGCTATATTATAGCAAATTGTAAGCGACTTGACATAACATCACACATGGTAAAAGCAATACCGATAATGCTTCGCAGACTACCTAAAATTAGGCAGAGGTTGAAATGTACAATTTCTTTTGATTCTCTACTTTATAGCCAAGCAGTAAGATGAGTAAGCATTCTCCTATGTTATTTTTTATTAAAAGAAAAAAAAACGGCTAAAATTTCCATTAGCAGTTCAGGCTTTGGCGGTTCATGATTTTATGGCTAAGAGGTCTATATTTAAGAGGCATTTATGCAAAGTTTCAAGTCTAGGAGACTCATAGTTTTCGAGAAATTAATTTTCGAAAATCAACAAATTTGGTTAGATAAAGGCCACGTTTTTTTTTTTTTTTGCGAGGTAGGGCGTTCGTACCGATTTCATACAGCCAAGTTTAAAGTTTCTTTTTTTCTTACTACTTTATTTTGCTTTACAATATATTAGAATTTTTATTTTTGTTAATGAAAACAATTTTACTTCATAATTTACGTGAATAAAACAAGTAAATAAGCAATTATTTTTTTAATTTTTGGCTTTCTGACCGAAATTTTTAACTACATCAAATTATACTTAGGCCAAACAGTCTGTCGTTCATTTGGGGTTGTGAACACGGGAGTTCGGAGCACCCCGACACGGACTTGTTAGGTTCCGAAGGCTAAGGCGGGAACGGAGCGAGCGCAGCGAGCGAGAGACCGCCTTAGCCTTCGGGGTGTTAGTAAATTTTTTTTTGTTGCCACCCAGAAAGAAAAGTGGATCAAAATCTACTTCGGGGCACTCCGACATCAAAGCAGGAAGACTGGGGAGGGTAACCAACCCCCCCCCCAAGTCCCCCCCCCTCCTAGTTGTGGTATAATTAACCTAAAAATGGTTATAAAACTGGACATAACCTCAAAACTTTGATCTTAAATATCTTGAAAACTATGCACGTCCTAGGGGGGGGGGTGGTATCGGGGGACACCCCCCTCCCCCCTCCCCCAAAATCGTGGGATGCTAATGGAAATTTTTACCGAGACATATATTCAAAATGATTCAATACCATCATTCTTTTAAAACTTAGAGCTCATTTAACTATTCTATTACTATACTAGGCAACAGCTGGCAACATGATTGCTTCTTCAATCATGACAGCATTTCTAAACAAAATTCTTTTAAACAGGTTTTATTGTTACTTTGCTTCAATGAAATGTTTAGAAAATACAACATTTTTGCAATAGCCATTTATTCACAGCAACACTCAGCGTTTTAAAAATTTTCTGGCAATAAGAATTTTCATATGGCATAAACTTACCTGATTATATTAATATCGAATGTCTGATTTGCTAGGTAACAATTTCCATTGATATTTAGAAAAAGACAGCCCCATAGCCCAGGCAGACAGGCTTTGAGACACAAGGTGGGTTCAAATCCCACCCAGGGCAAACATTGTGTGATGAACACTTGTGTTTGTCTTGTGTCTGGATGTTGTAAATTATAGATAAGATAATATTATTCACTACTAATTAATACTGCTCCCCTTGTAATACATACTACTAAAATGCTTTACTTATTATGATTATTTACAAATTACACAACCACTAATTACATATGTATGAGACACCCATTGAAAGTAATGAATGAAAAGGTTTTACCTACCAATAAAACCGGCATTGTGCTCCGAAGCCCTGTCCAGGCCTAGAGTGAGAAGCTATTGCTGACTTTTTAGTGTAAACGTGTTTTTAACTACTGGCAACACCAATATTACCCACATAATTTTCAATATTATGGCACTTACCCTCGTTTTGGTGTATATTTACCACTACTCGTCCACGCCGGGTGGGGGCGCGCGCGCTCACCGCAGAGCGCCGCAGCGCACCTTGCCTCATTGCTTCTCACCAGGTAGAACTAAAATTGGCCTGGACAGGGCTTCGGAGCACAATGCCGGTTTTATTGGTAGGTAAAACCTTTTCATTGTGCATTCCTCGCCCTGTCCAGGCCTAGAGTGAGAAGTGTCTGTTATCACCTGGTGTAGGTAGAGTAGTGATCAAAGGAATAATACCTATTGATGAAAATAAATTTCAGTATAATGTGAGTAATTGATTAAGCAATACAGATTAAGTTCATAAACATTATTACATGTACATACATGTAGTTACATGTAGTATAATCTGTATGTAGTTAACTAATTAGTTAAAAAGAAACAAAACCTATTAAGGTTGAAAGGTTAATAAAGTTACAGTGATATAATAAAATTTGTATCTACATAAATTGTATAATATTACAAACAAAGCCATATAAAGAACTTTAATTATAGAAGATAAGGTTTTATTAATTAATAGGTCCTTAATGAGGATTCTAATGAGAAAAAAGAAAGGATCGGTCGATACCTTCTGCTAGTTATAAAACAGGTAAACAGGAGACTTCCATAGATAACGACAGTAGCGCTTTTTAAAATTGGGGTTATTATTCTAGAAAAACAAGTGGGCTTTGGCGAAAAATTGACCTATGTTAATGTTGAAAAAGCACAACCCATTTAAGCTTCACCGGACTTGACGAAATGTTGTAATAATACATTCCAATATAAATACTACTAATAGGCAATAATTTAATCTGTCATGTGTTCAACAAATCTATCAAAATAATATAAAAAAAAAAAGAAAAAATTAAACGGATGTGGTTTCGTGAAACTCGCTTATCCGTTATACCTTATTGGCTGGTAGGAAACCCTCGCAGCATTACCTACTTTCTCTTCAATTAATTGTGTTAGCAAAATCTGGTTTGGATCTGAGTCTCACAGATTTTCCCAGATAACTGATCCGAATTCTGTATACATGCCATAAATAAAAACTCTGTAAAAACACCTGCCTTGAAAAAAAAAAAAAATTTGATTAACTTATCAATAAAAGGAAAAAATAAAATAAATAAAAAATGTAATTATTTCACATAAGCAAATGAAATCCCCTTGCATATTGTGTGGCGGCAAATTGATATCTTACACACAACCACAACCTGTCAATTTCCGTTAATTACCTGAGTAAAGTTACTAATCCGGTTGATTTGAATCTGAAAATTCATTATGCATTTTGTTTTAAAGGCTTGCATAAACTAAAAATCTATAAGGGTTCCGTTTTTTGCCATTTGGCTACGGAACCCTAAAAACTAGGAGACGTAAAAATCAATTAAGTATTATAGTTATATTGACTGCAGCGTCGCTCATATGGTAGTATACCTGCCTTTGAAGCTTAGCGATGCGGGTTTTAATTGACACAAGGCCAAACCTTAATTTGTGCGATGAGTAGGTAGGTACTTAATGTTAGTTTTGCTATGATGTAATGTAGCTTACTAGTTTGTCTGAAGTATGTTAAATAATTATTCCTTAGAAAAGGGTCAACATCTATAATATACCTACAGGTTGATCGATTGTCGATTACTATACATAATACCAATTCTTAGTCTTTCCAAAGCGGCGTCTGGAGTCCAAACCAGCTCAACGTCGACGATTTACGTCGTTTGGGTGCGGGCAAGACGGTTACCCGCGGTTAGTAGACACGTTTCGCTGCGCCCCACGGCGTCGTCGTGCTGCTACGATTATATGATGCGCCTCGCGACGTTGCGATGCGTGCATCACGCGGCGGGGGAAAAGATATACAATATTAAATTGGTCTGAAAGTGAGAACGATATTCTGTACACAATATGTTAATGTGTGAGTACAATAGTGTTAAGTCTGCCACACGATTGCGATTGCGCGGCGACGCCGTGTCTATCTTCTGTTTGCTTTTCACCTTCCAGGTTCAGCTCAGTTTGGGGCTCATGGCTGATGTGAAATGTCGAGAGCCACATCCACAGTCCCACAAAATTGTTATGATGTTGACCAATCGGGCTGCACATTGTTGCACAGACAGACTTTTGCACTCAAATCAGATGAAATAACAAACAGCTGCTGTATTATCTGAAAAACTATCGTTGCATTTAAAAGAGCTCTCTAGTTGTGGGCAAAATGCATGTCACCAAAAATTTGGTTACGGTTAGCGCGGCTCTTAAGTGTGAAGAAGAAGAATTTTGTTAATTGAAATAAAATAGAATAGAATACACCATATACAGACTTTCAGTACCTATATCGTTTGATACAGGAAGCTGTCTTGGCTGAACGCTGGAGACTAGCTGAAGAAACGAATGAAAAATTTTACTATATAAAAATTTACATAATGCAATGCAATACATTTGCATAACCCTTCTCGAAGAATTACCATTAAAGTTATGTAAATAAAATACCTCAGATGCCTTGCGCGGTTTCCCCGGCTACTCGACCGGAAACTCAAGCGCCTTGCGCAGCCTCGGCCGGAAACCCCTGCGCAGCTCACCCGGTCGCTCGACCGGAAACCCCTGCGCAGCTCACCAGGTCGCTCGACCAGAACCCCGCTGCGCAGCTCACCCGGTCGCTCGACCGGAACCCGCTGCGCAGCTCACCCGGTCGCTCGACCGGAACCCCGCTGCGCAGCTCACCCGGTCGCTCGACCGGAACCCCGCTGCGCAGCTCACCCGGTCGCTCGACCGGAACCCGCTGCGCAGCTCACTCGGCCGCTCAACCGGAACCCGCCGCGCCGCTCGACCGGAAGCCGCTGCGCCGCTGAGGCGTCTGAGCACACGCCTTGCGCAGCTCACCCCGCTGCTTGACCGGAACCCGCTGCGCAGCTCACCCCGACGCTCGACCGGAACCCGCTGCGCAGCTCGCTCGGCCGCTCGACCGGAACCCGCTGCGCCGCTCGACTGGAAGCTACTGCGCCGCTGAGGCGTCTGAGCACAAGCCTCGCGCAGCTCACCCGGTCACTCGACTGGAAGCTACTGCGCCGCTGAGGCGTCTGAGCACAAGCCTCGCGCAGCTCACCCGGTCACTCGACCGGAACTAGTTAGGCTCTTTGCTGAAACCAACGCTCGAAAAATTTCCATTAAAGTTTGCTGTTGAAGCATTTTTTATGAATTCAAGGCCTTACACCTTAGGGTCATTCCATGTAACGGGTGTAACAGGTCGTACACCTTCAACTGGTAATTTAGTAATGTTTTATAAGGAAAGCATATTCGTTTTATAGTTTAATAAGTCGCATTTTACTCTGTATTAAATTACTATCAATTAAAATTTTTCATATGTCTTCTAGTTTTTGAGCAAATCAGCCACAAGTACCCGTAACGGGCGTAACTTGATTTTGCCTCTCACTTTCGGGTAGCGCGACGTATTCTCGAAACTCTGCGAAATGTCTTTATTATATGAATAAAAATTATTGTTGGGTTGTAGCTAGTTTAATAACCCACCACTTACAAACTTCATTTAAGAAAAATTGGCAGCTATTAAAAAGTTACGCATTTTTTAAAACGTAACGGGCGTAACAGGCTTTTGTAACGGGTGTAACGAGTACGAATGGGAATCAGTATTTTATGAAAAAAACTACATTTTCGAGAACATTTTGAATAACAAAGCAAACCAAATGATCTAGGAACTCAATAAATGTAATTAATTGTTAAATTTCACCATTAATATAAAAAGATACCCAAATTGTAAAAGAAAATTGTAGTATGTTTTGAAATACTTATTTTGTGTATTAGATTTAGTTAAATCTACTATTTTAATAAAAATGTTATCCGGAAATGTATTTACGTGTATCATCTCAGAATATCTGCATCAAATTGGATATTAATATTTTTTGTGTTCGTCATTATCAGGACAAAGTTATAGATATAATGCTGGTGAAGCTCAGAATCAGACAACTTGTATTAATAAAGTAAATATTCGTTAACAGCTCATATATGTCCCCACCGAGGGGCTCGAGCCTACCCTGATACCAGGGTGAATAGGCCTTAGTCGACCACGCTGGCCCAGTGCGGGTTGGTCAACTTCACACACAACCTTTGAATTTCTTCGCAGGTGTGTGCAGGTTTCCTCACGATGTTTTCCTTCACCGTAAGAGCGTCGAATAAACGTACATATGAATTCGAAAATCGAAAACACATTGGTACGTGCCGAGGTTTGAACCCGCGAACTTCGGAATGGAAGTCAACGGGCCTAGCCACTAGGCCACCGACGCTCTCTAAAGTAAATAAATAAAATATAATTACGCACATTGCTTCAAAACGGCTGAAAAAAAGTAATACAAAACATCTAACAGCAAACCAAGTTACATAAAAGCAACTAAAACTAACATTCTTCATAAATGAACTAAAATTTTTAAAATTTACGTGTTACTAGGCTATAATGAAAGTAGAAATGACAGTTAACACTTTATTATTTTAGATAAAATCCAATACCTCTTTATTTTTACTTGAAGTCATTTTTTTGCATCTGCAAAGCTTCATCGAATAAGGTTTGTAACGGGTGTAACAGAATTTGATTAACGAATTTATCATAATTTACAAAGTTTAGTACAAAATCTAATGCGTAGGCCATTAGTTTGCAGACATATTTTTACTTTCCCAAAGTCATGAAGCCGTTAGTGCAATAAGTTAGCTACAGATAAAACTTTTTCCTTATTTTCGTAACGGGCGTAACATGCAAATTCCCCTATAAAAAAGTATTATAAACTAGAGAAATCTTGCTAATTTACGAAAAATTTTATGTTTATCTCGAAGTTCATATATCACTGATTAACATAGTGTGCAGTTAACGTTGACAATTAACGTCATAATAATTTTACAGTTGTTGTAAACTTTCGCTTCAAAAGCTCCATCACTAGGCGACTATTTTCTCATACTTCAAGATGTAAAAAAAAATGTTTAAAAAAATATTTTGTTGAAAACTTTAGTCAATTCATATGATTTCATGTATTTAGGCTTACTTAAGCAAGTGCTTGTGTAAAAAAGAAGGACTTTAATTTTTTTGGCGTGGTAGCGTTTGACATGGAACGACCCCTTAGGAACAACCTTGGGGCACAAGTTATTCATACAATATCAAATTCTGAAAATCAAGCTCAGGTAGCCAGGGAGCAGGAAACCATGGGCGCACTTAAGTAATAAGTACCACTTTTATTGCTCAATGCTGGTGTGTCGCAAGATTTACATGTAGGTACCAAGTTTCACGGATCTTGGGGGGAGTAGACAGCTCAAACCCCGAGGCATTCATAATCGAAGGGAATCCGGAAACATAGGTAATGAGTGGAAGATAAATGAATGTTGTTCAAAACCAGGAACCCACTAATACCTTGCTTTCTCCTCACTCGGTATCAGATTGGCTGCGCCAGCTATTAAGCGTGGCGGTGCCAACGACATACACAAGCCATATCACAATAGAGAGTTGTGAGTACCCGCAACCCACTATTGTACCTAGGTACTTGTATAAGTACCCAGGTATATACCTATATAGTTCCAAACGGATACTAAGAGTATATAAATTGTTTAAAATGTTACAAAAATATTATTTAGACGATCTCGGCTTGATAACCCGAAACGGTCACCATAAATCACAAATAGAAAACTGGCGGTATATTAATTAGTCCCCGTGACGAGGAAGTTTGAAAAGACTCACGTTCTTGTTTATCACGTGACGTAAATTCGTCTCATGGTTAACCTCCTGATTGGCCAAGGGTCAAAGAGGTTGAAAACCAATTGTTTTCAAATTTCGATAGGCTTTACCAAAAACTAAAGTTACATTAACACGACCAATCTCTTTTATTTGTAATAACGTTCAAAAATTATTTTCTCAAAAAGTAAATAAAAATAAATAATAATAAAATAAAATAAAAAAGAAACTTGCTTTTGTCGAATGAAAAGAAAAGGTCTTCATTCATGTAAATTTATCAGCCAATCAGGAGTACCGAATTAATTTGACATTAAATTCGGCACTATTTCAATTTCAAGGTTCGAAAAATAAATGTGTCGAATAATGATTGTTCATGAAATAATTTAGACTGCTAACCTGCCTGGTTTAAAAAACCTTTCCAAATTAGATATCTCCAAAACTCGTGCTCCACAATCCGCAGAACTGTCCACCTTTTCTTCCGCAACTCGTACGTACTGCGTGCAATGTGTTGCCATAATCGGTAATTCATGTCGGTATTGATATACAGTCGGACAGAATCACCAGTAAAACACGTGTTGTCACTTCAAAATTCAACAACGCAATGAGGCAAGGTGCGCTGCGGCGCTCTGCGGTGAGCGCGCGCGCCCCCACCCGGCGTGGACGAGTAGTGGTAAATATACACCAAAACGAGGGTAAGTGCCATAATATTGAAAATTATGTGGGTAATATTGGTGTTGCCAGTAGTTAAAAACACGTTTACACTAAAAAGTCAGCAATAGCTTCTCACTCTAGGCCTGGACAGGGCGAGGAATGCACAATGACTGATTAGGTACCTACTATGTAATATAGAACTATCTTTTTCTTAGAAATCAATTAATTCAGTACATGTGTGGGGAAGTCTAAATAACACTTTGTTGTTCAATGGAAGTGGTTTACATTGTCTGTCATGCTTTGTGAATGATAGTTTTGTTAGTCACAAACATCAATTTAACATCATTTTGTTTGATAGGATTCTAGAAAAATGGGTTGCTAATATTGCTGTTTGTTGATAAAGGGGACTGGGGACAGACTAGAATTCTAGACTACAGCACAAAATAGTTTAAGTGTTCGTATAAATGGCTAAGTATCTTTTTGTTTTCATTTTCATATCCAAAACTGGTCATCTGTATTAATTATTTTGCATTAAAAAGTATTTTAATAAGTAAAAAATTATGATATTGTTTTATATAGTGAATTGGTTGTCTTGAAGTGAATGTAATACAAAGTAAACTAAGGGGGAGACTTTTGTAGTTATTATTTTCACAACTCATTGTCTATCTTTATATGTAATTAGAAAATAATATGATTTAAATTTAATTTTATTACATAAGTACATATTGCAATTTAATAAACATTTCAATTACATACAGTTACTTATTTATTATTATTATCTTTCATTATGTTAAAATCATTATATGAATTACACAATTTGATTAATAAATTGCATAGTTTATATTTATTAATCTAATCTACTACATTTAATAAATAGTGTACCTAATTTAATATTGTAAACTTGATAAGATAATGAGCAAATAATAAAAAACTAAAACTTAAAAAAAATCAAATGAATTGGCTATTTAATTGACAAAACATTCTTTTAGCTTAATAAACTAATTTTAATAATGTGGTCCTTGTCACACTCATGATAAAATGATCTGATGAACTGATGATTGTCATGTTAGCGACTACACCCGAGGTATTTATAAATTACATATATGAAAAAAAAAACGAATGCAAATCAAATTACTATATTATGCATGTCAAATTTCATCCAAATATGTTTCGCGGATTTAACACAACCATTTAATTACTTCGCAACAGCAGGTTTTCTCGCGATCTTTTCCTTTTAAAGGTAATACCGTAAGAGCGGTTACGCACTGACACCGTCCGATTCCGTTCCTAATCCCAACAATTTTTCCATAAGTCCATACAATTTTTTTCCATCCGAGACAATTTGTATGGACATTCTCGGAGTCGGATGGGACCGGACGTAGTGCGTAACGCCCTGAGAGCGTCGAATAAACGTGCACATGAATTCGAAAATCGAAATCACATTGATGTGCCGAGGCTTGACAACGGCCCTAGGCACAGAAGAAAATAATAGTACTAAACTAACCAGTACAGAAAGGACACTCACCCCCCCGCGCTAAAATGAGTTCCCCGCCCGCCCGAGCTGCGGGGGTAGAGTCCCGCGGCGCTATGTAAACACCCCCTAACACAAGGGTAGCGCCATAGACCTTGTAGTTGTTATTCAAAAAGAAGTAGCTTGTCAAAACGCGTTTTCTGAATGGAGTGACCGACCAGTGCCCTAGCCAGACACCGACGACGCTTAGTGCCAATATAAAAATAAAATGTTGTTTTAGGAACATGGAGGTGATTGGTATAGTGGGCGAGGGTCGCGAGGAGTGGAGGAGAGCCATGCAGCCTCCTCGCCTGCTGATGCAGAGGGTCCACATCCCCTTCACCTTCAAACTGCAGGACAACGCGCCTATCTCATATGGCGGTGAGCATCATTTTGCGTGCGTGCGTGTTTTTAACCCCATGGGCAGCTGCCACCTAGGAAACAAAGGATTGGGTTAGGAAAGGAGGGGAAGGGAGGATCCAGGACATAGGTACAAGCATTGTCCAAGAAAACAAGGTCTAACACTCCGACCACGTGACTGACACAACCTACGTCATTTTGCGCTGTTCATCCTTGTCTATTACACGCATTCGACAAGGATGAACAGGCAAAATGACGTAGAATTGACGTATAGGCTGGTGTCAGTCACGTGGTCGGAGTGTAAGACCTTGTTTTCTTAGACCATGCCCCCGACGAAAAAGAGGAGTGTTAAGTTTGACGTGTGTGTTTGTCTGTCTGTAGCATCGTAGCTCCTAAACGGATGCGCCGATTTTGATCTAGTTTTTTTTGTTTGCAAGGTGTCACAATCGAGAGTTTTCTTAGCTATGATCCAATAAAATTTCTTCAGCCATTTGGAGATTATCAGCTCTTTTCTAGTTGTTGAAAGGCTCAAGTAAAGGTTATGTGGCGGCGGAAAGCTAGTTTCTTATATTAAAGCGATAAAGGTTTGACTTGCGCCTTGAATAATTCATACTTGACCTGTTTTTCGGTTAGTTTTCCTTGTGTAGTTTGTTTTCCTCAAATACTGATTAAGTAGGTATTTATCGAAAATGTGATACTGATAAAACACGAATCAATCGTTTTACTGACCCTGAAAAACATTTTTTTAGAAATAAAATAAAATCGGTTAAGTATACGGTAATATCGGTTAACCAATCGCTGGTTTTAGGTGAGATAAAGAAAGAAACAATAAAATTACGCTTACTACGATGTAATTTTCTTCGATAACAGTGTTAAAATATTTTCGAAATCGTTTGTCGATAAAAATAAGTGCTAGGTATCAAATTATGCTTTTACGGTTTTCTTCACTCGAAGCATAAATTGTAATTTGAAACATTTCATTTTTATTCGTCAATTCAATACTACACTTTTCATGGTCTAATCCTTGTCGTACCCATTAGGTACGTAAGGTCGGGTTACTTTGACCCTAGAGGGTAACTTTGTCCGCCCTTTGGGCTACTGTAGGTATTAGAACTCAGAAATATGGTCTTAATAGTGCATTGTTAAATACGTTATGCGCGTTCGCAAATTATACGTTTAATCATATTTTGGCGTTTTTATTAAGCGCCCCCAAGGGCGGGCGGTAGGGTCAAAGTAACCCGACTTTACCGGTATATATAAAATTCAGAACAGAAAAGAATTGGGTCGCCATCAGCTTATTAATTCATTCGGTAAGTAATGACGAGATGCGCTTTGAATGACACCCCCTTGTGCACAGAATTAGAATAGAACAGCTCATAATTATACGTCCCCACCGAGGGGCTCGAGCTTACCCTATAATTAGGGTGAACATGAATACTTATGTAGTTACAAAATGAACGATTCGTGTTCAAAGATAATTAGTATAGTTATTAGTTTTATTGCGGTTGATATGCTTCACGTGCTTGATTTGATTGCCGCTATTATTGTATCTATTTATATATTTTTTTCCACTAACAGTTAGTAAAAGTCAATGGGAACTAATTACGTAATTACTTTGGTAATTAATAATAGCCTTATTTGAACTGATTAGTAATGAAAATTAATGTTTGTTAAGTAAAGAGTTCTACGCATTGTGATTGTGGTAGGCTACAATTTTAACTAGCTGTGACTAGCGACTTTGCTCGCGTTATTATTTATTATTATTATATTGTTTTGTTTTGTAGAAATGGGACATATTCATCTGCATAAAAAGGTAGCCTCTATCTACCACAATATGGCACCTTTTTAACTTTATTTCGTATTGTATATAATTTTAAATATAATGGTTTAGAAACGGCGCAAGACCGATAAGTAAGTAAAAGCACAGAGTAAAAATAAGTATAATTGTTGAATTTGGATGCTAAATGTTCATGATGCTAATTGTATAGTTGGTAGCTCGGCTAGCTTATTTTATTGAGTTCGATACCGAACCACGAAATACGTAATCTCAAACCACAGTTAACGGAAAGAACGCAAGGTGGAAAATCTTAATAAATAATTATAATAGACAGATTGGCGAGAATTTAATATCAGATGTCGCTCTTAATATTCGAAAACAATGAGAAAATTTTCCATTGTCCGCCCACTCTTACCTTATCGAACCGTCTCGCGTCGCATGCTCGGCGGTGTTTGAAATATTACTATTGTAACATGGTTTGTATAGAAAATAATACGAGAAATCGTCCATTGTGTTGTTAGGGTGTTTTGAACAAATCTTAATTATGTTTGAAATTATACGTTCATAGAGAACATTGTATAATAAATAATATACTGCGTCAACTCATAACGCTGTTACCTATCTTTCTATCTTGCTTATACATATTATGTATTATATACTTTGCTCTCATACCTAGCCCATCACTAATGACGTAGACATGTTCATTATTCAGCCTCACGTGGACTATGGTGAATTTTAGAAGCTCTAGTTAAACCCTTTCGCAGCAAAGTGCCAGAAATGCATTGTATCTGATACGCCTTTTATCAAAAACGCTGGGGCCAAATACGCGATTTACCAATACACTTAATACGCAAGTTACCAGAAGACTAGGCTACATTTACTTGGCTACGTATGAATGATGGAACTATATCAAACAATTTGTCTTCATGGTCACGTCAAAAAATGATGCAGCAAAAGTGTAACAAATTTTCCTCAGACTTAATACACTAGCAAGCTAGAGGTTCCATAATCTCATTCCCTCCCCCTCCCCTTCTCCGGGAACTGCAAATTGGATTCAAACAGTTTATGCGTTGGTGCATTGCAGATGTGCATAACATCTAGTGACATGCAGCAATTCTCTGCCTTATTGTAAAAAAAAATAATTGTAAAGATAAATAACAACGCTTTATATTGGGTCTGGAAACTAAGAAATTTACATGTGCTCAATAATTTTCAAAAGTAGTCTAAATTATTCGCTTTATTAATATCCTCGATCCACAGTTTCACCTAAAGCAATTAGGTTTCCTCATGGAAATAAAATTTTAATTTCGTTTTGCCTAAGTTCATATAAGATGGTTGTTTACAAACATTAGGTATGTAGAGTAAGAAAGATTTTTTTTGGGTAGTTTATTATTATAGACGTAATATTATCCCTATCCCCCGATCCTGTCAACAAATATTATGATTTGATACCGATATATTTTTGTTTTCCGTCCGTTGACATTTGGAGCAATCACAACCCCATGACAACCCCCTCCAGTACCTAGAATTTCTTTCTTTAAGATTTGCATGAATTACGTCTCAAAATGATTAATGTTAGATACTCTTTGTTTACAAAGTACCAACAAATATGGTATGAGGAAGATTTGCCCGTCTGCCGATTCTTTGTGTCGATAAATACATTAAACCCCTGCCACTCAAGGAATGACCTCTCAAGGTCTACCGGTTTCCGCTGCGCACCGTACATTGACTTAACCTTTTAGGGCTTTTGGTTTCTTTTGTTAGGTAGTTGAAGAACCTACTTCATCATTTATAATATGCTCGTAATGTCAGCTCTTTTGTGTCCTATAGCCTCATAGTTAAAAATGAAAGACGTCTTAACAATATTAAATTAAATGTACCAGTCTCTGTTACGCTTTTAGGCCTACACGGCTGAACGGATTACGACGAAAATTTGCAAATATAATAAAGAAGGACACAAACTCCTAGAAATAGAAAAATTGTGGAAAGAGCAAATTAACTGAACTGAAAGAAAAAATATATAGCGGATGATGTCGCGTAGCATAAAGCAGTCTTTAAATTAAAAGTGTAAACCGTGTAAACCACTGACACAGTGCAGCAGTGTTTATAACCTAATTTGATAACTGCGCCACACATCGACGCGAATTAAAATCGACTGACTCCAGCGCATCAAAACACGGTCGGTGCGCGCGCACTCGGCGCCCACGCAGCGGCCGCGCAGTTCGTTCGTGCGTTCACCTCTATAAAGGTTGTACTTATTTGAGTTTTAGGACTAGACCATTGAAGATCTATTTTCGACATAAAGTTGTAAAGGAAATATTCTTCTTCTTTGCGAGTCGATGATAAATCAAATTTTATATGTTTGCGGCCCAGAATTTAGCCATTTCTAATACACCGCCCTGCTGATAACAAGTGACAGGATTGGCAAGACAGGACACCAGTGATACCACAGATACACCAAGTGATATTTAAAGTTGCTTTAAAGACATTGCCTTAACTTAGGAACAACGCACATATATTTGAGTCTCAATCCCGATTCAATAGATCTCGTTAAAGCTTGAAGATAAATTTAACATGCCACGCCAGGCGATGTTGTCTGGAAATTCAACAGTTTTATCTCTTTTATTTGGCTACTAGCGACCCGCCCCGGCTCCGCACGGGAACATGGTTATTGTGGGTTATCCTTAAGTATATTATGCATGTATTATACATATAAACCTTCCTCTTGAATCACTCTATCTATTAAAAAAAACCGCATCAAAATCCGTTGCGTAGTTTTAAAGATTTAAGCATACATAGGGACATAGGGACAGAGAAAGCGACTTTATTTTATACTATGTAGTGATGATAGTGATGTTCTCATTAATCTATCTTTTACTACTTTCTTTAGCTCCTCTAGACTAGACTTTGCCATTGCCACATATACATAGTTCTAAATAGTTCTTTGCTCTTTTAGAACCGAGGTCGCTAGCGGTATTTTTATCTTAGAATGTATGTATTCTCTAATAAAATTACGTCAATATTTAAAGATAATAAAAACTACAAAGTTCTACCTGCATTCTGCTGTAAAGGTCAAATGACATAATTATTAACTATTTATAGTCTGGCCTATATTTTTTTGGCCTTCTTTTTTAACTTCCTTTGCCTTCTTTCCGCATATTCAATGTTTACTCGCTTACAAAAACATACACAAAAAATCCAGCTTCGATTTAAGCATCTATCATTCGAATATTTACTTTATTCGTTTTGGATAACCAATCTGTTTAGAAGTGTATGTTCACTGATCCCAGACTGATTAACTTTATGCTCGCGAACTCCAATAGGTATAGGGTTTGGTGGGTGGGATATCAATCATACCACTTGCTTCTTAATTATTAATTGTGTACACCTGAAAAGGTAGAATTTGATGGAACTATGTTATGACTAATGCACCAAACGCAATAAATTTCATTTCATTTCTACTTGTTCCGATCCAGACACACTTTTACTTCATCCACATCAATTTGTTCCCATCAAGCATGTCCGTCGGCTTAATTTAATGTAGGTACTCCTAGGTAGGCCTTTCCCCGATGCCATGGTGGAACGTTAGCCTTGTTACACAATAATGTCTATGGAAATCAATAATAAATAGAACAATAACAATCCAAGACCTAGACTTCCTACCACTTTCGTAGTCAATCTGTCTTAATTTATTATCTTCACGTGGCTTAAACAACTTTGCATTCCCATTTCTTTCACAATTCTTGTCACTATTATAAAGTACTTTTATTGATATATTTTCTCTACAATACGAAGTATAATCAATCACGAATGGCGCTATTATTAGTAAAATATTGTAAACGTGTGTGACCCCCTTAATATACGTTTTATTGGTATTCCACGGACTTGCCACATACTCGCTGGTGTGTGAAGCGATCGCGTGCTTACTGCTTTGGCGAATGGGTCAAATGCGTGTTGAAACACGTGGTGTTGTGAGAACCGTTCTTATTGACATTCGTTACTTGAGAGTTTTTGTTTTACTCATTAAGCTCATGATTGTTCTGGTAGTGTCTGTTATTATTATTGATAAAAATATTTGGACTGACTAGATTAAAGAGTAAGTAATCACTTAGTTGACTCCACAGGAACTTACGCTATAAATATGGGTGTCCCTCAGGGTAAAATAATTAGCCCGGTTTTGTTTCTTATCTACATAAATGATTTTCTTAATTTCTTTAAAAAAATGTTTTTAGTAATGGTCTTTGATGGTATATTTTATACATCGTCGTCGTTTATGGTTGTGATTTCAAGTATAAGCTATACAGATAACTTGCACCTACAGTTACGACAGTGCCGGAACGAAACGTCAGAATAATTCATAACTTTGATGTTCTCGGAACCGCCGCATTTTTATTCACAATCGCACAGAAGGGGAAAACCAAGTTCTTAAATTCTGTTGTTATATGTTATAGACCAAAATGAATCTGATTACTTTTTTTTCGTGCCCATCATCATTGAGTCCTGAGCCATAGCCTAAGTTGAGCTCAAAAATAAAACTTTAATTCTACTAATTTCTGTTATATGTTGATAACTTTCTCTACACATCAGTAATTTAGTAACCCCGACTAACCTTTCTTACTGTTAGTCGGGGGGGTCGGGGGAAATTCACTACGTAACAATTTAATCACTGTAGTATTTATGTACACAGAATCTTAGTTATAATATCAGGTTAGTTTTGATATCTTCGCATTTGGACCACTTACCAGAGTTAGATTGAACTAGAATCATGCTGCTATAACCACTAGCGATATGTTAGCCAGAGATATTTCTCTATCTGTGTAAAGGTCTTCTAGAAATTCAAACCTTCATATCAAGGAACTTGGCCAAGTTTTAACAAGATTATGCGATGAGTTGGTTCAGATATTACATTGAAGTAAATGTGGAAACTTTCGTTCAAGCGGCAAGTTGGATAATTCTAGTCACGATTTCATTTTATTATACAACTTTGTTACTGCACCCTTTATACGTAAAACACTGATTAGGTTTTATTTGAATTAGTTATCACACAATGTAAGAATTTAGACATCGCGATTATTTCGTACTAACAACATTATAATCGGTAATAAAATTAGCGAATACCTAATGCTGTGTAAAACGAATGGTTTTTGAATATTTCCCCTGAAAATATAAGATTTCACTACGGTATAATAGAGCCTTGTATATACTTTCTTTCAATGTATTTTGTTTTCTGCAAAAGTAAGATTATATATTATAAAGTATGATTTTTTACTGCGACGTAGTCTTGTGACTATATAAACTGTATATTCAGTTGTCCTACTATTACCCTCTCCCGTGCTTAATAAATTCTAATGAAATAAACAACTGGAGCTTAACCACCCATCGAGCAATCGTAATTGAAGCTGTTAGTTTCCGTCTCTGTGGAGGTTGAGCCAGGACAGAAATAGAAAATCGATTCCAAGACTGGAAACGCGCAGTTATATTCCTTCCTCAAATTCAATCTGCAACGTGGTTTCAGATATCGTTTAAATCTTCTCATCAACTCTCTGATCAATCCCTATCGCCATCTTCATCCTCTCTGAGCCTGGTCTTAAATCTCGCCACAACAACGCCTGATATACCTACAAGGGCTTCCCATTTCACCAGATCGTCGGTCTTCTTCGTGCCTAAGGTCGCTTGAGGATTTTCCTGCTCCGACGATCGTCGCGTCAGTTCTTCGCTTTATGCCCCGCTACTACCACTTAAATTTTGTAATTCTTCATAATGTTGTCTCGGAATCTTATCATTCATGACTCCTGATGCGATCGTGATGAATTTGAAAGTTTCTTTCATGTTTGTTTTTTCTATGTAAACTATTTTGTACAATTAATAATATTAGTATTGTATTTTATTGTACTTCTAGGTGACCTTGAGTGTTCTTATAATTGTAAGGGATCATAATGTTCAATCCAAAGTTAAAAACACTGGTTTTCAGATACTGCGTTATATGGGGCAAGAAATATTGCGCAGTTTTTCAAAAATATCTACTTTCTTACCTTTTGCGACCTCGTACAGGCAATCCCTAAATAAGTTCTGTAGATTCGACATTTCGTCAAATTTAAGAATAGTAACATTATAATAACCGAATTATTTTTGAAGACATTTCGGCTCTCAGATTGATCCAAACCGGTTTGATGCATCTAAATCGAGATCATGAATAATCGCGATATTTTTAGCAGGGAGGTTCGTAGACAGACACATTATTAGCACTACCAGGTGTCTGTACCGAAATAGAGAAGGTGATTTTACACCTCTACATATATGATGTAATTTAATTATGTAATATTAGTTCACGTGTTATTTCATGAGACATTGTATGTCTTTTTTAAAATCTTGCAACAGCTACTTGCAGGCCGATCAGTCCAATGAGTCTTTCTTTCATTTTGATACTACCTACAATCTACATCATACGTTTTCCTTCCAAATGAAGTGCTGCTAAAATCCCACGTATATACGCTATAGTAGGCATTTTATTATGTATGTATAGTATACTAATCCATCCACTAATAACTACTCCATTGCTAACTAATGCATCCATCGTGACGAAAACTGCACACACCAGCAAAGTGATTCGGGTTGTGTGTGAAATTGACCCACCCGCACTAGGTCAAGTAAGCATGTGACAAGAGATTATCTTATACACTTAACTGTCAAAAAGTTGCGAGTAATATACTCCAATATGATAAGAGTAAACGAATGACAAACGATGTCTTGTCACTCGTGAAACTTAGCATGAAGTTTTACGGGGTAGCAGCCCCGACTGTTAGGTAGGAGACGAAACCTTACCTTACCTTTTACCCTATATTACCCTATTATCTATTTGCGACCTTGCCATACATACAAAAGCTAAATTGATACCCTAATATGAAATGTCGCGAGTCTCGAGATATTATGTATAATTAATTGTATACCTACCTAACCTACTATTTTTTTATCTTCCGATATTTACTTGAAAACTGATCTGCCTCCAATTAAAAACAACTCTATAAGTTAACAATAATTACACGAGCTTGTGCAATTTGTCATCAAGTAAAGTAAACCTTAAGATTTCAAAACGTATGCTGCGATATTCCTTTCCCGCTTAATTTCTGTAAGCCAGTTTCATTGCTTAATCTTTCTATCCCGCTTCTATTACGTGTTTAGAAAGGGACAGGTATAGCTGAGGTCCTAGGAGAAAGTATTGAGAAAGTGAAACGTCCCTACTTGCAGATGGAAACCTGTAAATCTGGTTACCCACTGCAGTTGCAATGGTTACCCTAAGAAGACCGGAAATCTACTACCTAACCGTTTTAACGGTTAATCTTGTTATATTGCGGTTAACGATTAAAGAATTAACTGTTCTAAATTAGGAATACAAACTGCTAGAAAACTTTGTAAAAAAGTTTCTTTTTTGTTTCACAGTGATTAATGTAATCCTAATATGATTAAAGTAATAAAATTAAATGTAGCTGATGTTAAGGTAGAAATTCGCTAAACGGGTACGTTTAGGTTTATACCCTAATAATAAAATTGTTAGGAAATATTGATTATGTTATTGTGAGTGAACCGAAATAAATACATTGGTATGTGATTTATATGTATCTATCTATACAAGTATCAAGTATTTCTTGACCGATATTTGATAAAATACATACCGGTTATTAACCCCACATTAACCCTTTTGATCTTATACACTGTGCCTAGGACCAGTGTGTCGAAAGCGAAAGGTATGAGCCGATATTGTAGGATTTGTAGGTCAAGAAATCCTTCAACTATTGCTAAATGTCGATTCAGCTTGAGATTTGTAACCCCAGTGACTAGAGTTCACCTATTTATGTAATAAATACCCCCAACAACTGCGATTCTCAACCCGCCTGTCAATTAGGATTATCCCACCAAAAAGTCCTTTTTAGCGATTGCTACATTTCTTTTTTTTTTCAAATGCACGGGTAATACGAAACCCGGGAAGTTGTCCTTTTGGGAAATAGATCAAATGGGAAGTTGTCCTTTTGGGAAATAGATCAATTGGGAATTTTGTCCTTTTGGGAAATAGGAGAAATGAAACTGTTGTCCTATTGACATAGGTGGGTGAACTGGGAAGTTGTCCAATTATATCATTTCTTTTCGCAACATAAATAAACATCAACTTCCTTCCACTTGCAATGAAACATCAAAGTTGCTAAATAATAAATTGTAGAGCGCCAAAAATGTGTACTAGACCTTGAAAATTTCTCGGCTCGACTGGTTTTCGTACATTGGGTAACAAACGCGCTATGCCTAAATTGCAAAATAGTCCTGCCAAGTTTAAGTACATTATAATAATATAACAAATTGATTCATAGTTAGTAGTTCAATGTCTACTTGACCTAGATTGTATATTCATGAATTAAAATTCGATGCTATTCAAAAATTTAAGATTCATGAAATATTTATGATAATATTTCGTTTGTGTTTTGAAATAACAATGTTATTAAGTAGAATTGAAAAAAATAAACTTTACTTTCCTGCATAAAGACCACCCAAAGCCCAAATTCAATAGGTATTCCCTCTAGACAAGCGTAATTTTGTGAGTCGTGAGACGTAGATTTTCGGTCGCGCAATTTCTGCTGCATTCGATTTCATACAGAACCCCTTTTCGTTCACACGGCGACTCTGTATGAGTTATGTATTTTGTATGAAACAGAAATTGCGCGACCGAAAATGAGCGATAGAATCAAAAATTACACTCGTCTGGCCTCACTCTAAAAGTTGCAAATCCTTTGAAACTACGACGCCATTGCGAATTGATATAGGTATTTGGCCGTATTTGCGACAATTTTGACAACAATAACGTTATTTGAGCAGCTGTCCGTAAACAATGGTGACATATTGGCACAAAATAACAAGGTCAAAATAACAAATAACAAGACAGATTGTTGAGATGGTTCGCGCGAAATAAGATGCTTTGTTTTTCGTACGTAACTTCGCCATCTTGACTTTAGACTAAAGTCGAATAGAAAATATCACAAATCTCTTGTCTTGCTATGAAATAATTTTACTTAACTTTTATACAGATATTTTAAGGTAGATAACTTTACAACATTTATTTTTATCGTAAAAAAAATATTGAAGTTAAAAGTTTGTAAATAATTATCTTTATTATCTATAATTATATTATCTCCAAACTTTAACATTCCAGATTTGTTAAAGTAGATGCTGAAATGTAGGAGATGTTAGAAACTGAGGTGAATGAAACAAATATAAATGTAAATGAAACAAAATTCAATGTCAGCTCCAAAAACACATCACTTGACGAGATGAGTATAACGGGGTTTCCTAGATAAATAAACCTGGTAACCTACTGTCGTACGATAAAGTCATCATAACTGTACAAAAAACTGGTTATTGGCTTCTTTAAATAACATATTTTCTTAGAATGGTTTGTTGACTTTGACATTCAATTTTAGTATTGACTTTCTGTATTTAGACGAATTTAGGTAAAAGAAGTATTTTTTGGTAATTTCTAATATACACATTCCGCCTCCAAACACGATACATTTTTTAGCGCAAGTTGGTTATATTCTCATACAAATTTTGGATTTTGATTTTGATTTTGAGATTTCAATCTATGTTTCTTAGGAAAACTTGTTCAGTTTCATGATTACTACCACTATGTTGCACACACAACAACCAGTTAAATACGGCGTATGTTAAACAAAAATAAAAAGCGGCCAAGTGCGAGTCGGAATCGCCCATGAAGGGTTCCGTAGCAGCCAGTAACATAATTTAAAAGTTTTTGTAGTTCGTTGTGACTTTGATCGATGTTTTAATAATAGTGAAAGATTTTTTTTTTAGTTTCAGTCCTATGTATGGGGACCCCCTAAATTTATTATTTTTTGTCTATTTTTGTAAGAAAATCTTATTGCGGTTCACAGAATACATCTACTTACCAAGTTTCAACAGTATAGGTATTATAGTTTCGGAATAAAGTGGCTGTGACATACGGACGGACGGACGGACAGACAGACATGACGAATCTATAAGGGTTCCGTTTTTTGCCATTTGGCTACGGAACCCTAAAAACATAGAATAGGCTGCCAGTGAGAAAACGGCTGGAGCGAGCATCCTCAGTTACTTACTTAGCAAGCGGGTTTCGAGGTTAACCTACCTCACCAAACCTGGTGTCAGAATCATTGAGCCGCCTTTGGCTTCTGACATGGCTCATGTAACGACTACATCCGTAGATAGATAACTGGGACTTAGCTATTTCGTTAGCTGGGCTTTAGGTAGGAGATGACCGCCCCCGAGCTTGATAGCTACTTAAAATTAAAAGACTGGCCAGAAGTCGCTCAAGACAGGGAGCAGTGGAAGAAAAAGAGGCCTTTGCCCAGCAGTGGGACAGTTTAGGCTAAATAAGATAAGGGCTTTAAAGACCTAAAATGGTGCCTTCCGAAGCACGGAGTACTTATGCTTGAATGGCATAAGTACTGAGTACTGACGGCCTCGTAGCCTAGTTGGTAGTACGTCTGCCTACGAAGCACATGGTCGAGGGTTCGAATCCCGCCCAGGCCAAACATTCGTGTGATGAGCACTTGTGTTTGCTTTGTGTCTGGATGTTGTATATTTATATATGTATGTATATCAGCTGTCTGATACCCATAGTACAGGGTCTGCTTAGTTTGGGGTCAGATGGCCGTGTGTGAGGTGTCCCACATATTTATTTATTTATTTATTTAATGTTGTTTCAGGGGTGACCTGCGTGACATCTTCGACGGTGCGGTACTGGTACGCGAGCTGGTGGGGAGCTCCGGTGAGCACCCTCCACCGGACGCTCTGGAGCTCCCTGGCTGAGATCCTCAACTGCAGACATCTGGACTTCAACGGGTGAGACGCTTTTCAACTGTTTTTCTTTTCTTTTTTTTTTGAATTGTCCTATGCTTGTGTCGGTACGACCAATCAAGCTTTACCGGACTTGCGGGGGAGCGGAAGACTCTACCCAAAAAAAGTCATATACCAACGCGTCTAGGGGCGGCTCAAGGGAGCCTCGGACCACGGTCTAGCGCGTTGATATTGAAAAACATCGTGAAGGAGACGAACTTTTCAACTGTAAACTCGCGGGGACGAACGAAATTTGAATGGAATCAATGAATGTGAATGACTAAAACCCACTGCGTAATATGTTATTACAATTTCAAATTGTATTATTGTCGCATCGTGGCCAAGTGCATACGGATGTTCGCGGGTTCAAGTCTCGGCACGTACCAATGTTTTTGGAATTCTGTGCCAATGTGTATTAGATTTTCGAATTTTCGAATCTGCGTTTTTTCGACGCTCTTACGGCGAAGGAAAACATCGTGAACAAACCTGCACACACTGCGAAGTAATTAATTATTTTTTTAAATCAGATCCTTCGTTTTGATATTTTACTCGCTTAACCTTGCTTGTATTTTTTTTTCTTAGCCTGTTGTGTCCCACTGCAGGGCAAAGGCCTCTCTCGCCTCTTGCCACTTTTCTAGATCTCTAGCTAAGCTCTCCCACTCCCCACAACAAGCATCCAGCTTGTCCCGCCACCTCTTGCGGGGCCGACCACGACACCGTTTCGCATCTTGAGGCACCCAACTGCTGATTCTTTTGGCTTGCTGGCTTGTAATGGGATGCCATGTAATGCCAAATTTTAAAACCTACTGGCAAATGTTTAAACTGCCTTATAGTATTGTCCGTCAAAACGTTGTCGAAAGGGTGTCATTGAGCTTCTTTTAACGTAGGATAAGAACAATTCCCACGAGAAAAAAATGCAGTCGTGGCGCGGAAAGCTATAATAAATCAAGTGTATTATAGGAAAGCGCGGTGAATCGGTGGCAGTGATACCCGTCCGCAGCCTCATTCGGCTGACCTGCCGTGCCCTTTATTGTGCGCAGGCGGCGGCGGCGGCGGTGCAACGAACCGCTCGCACCGGCCGAGATCATGAGATTTCATTTCTACAGACTTTTAGTTTGATTCTTCTTCTTATGTTAATCTACCCCACAAACCCTGGTGTCGGAATTGTTGAGCCGCCTTAGGCTTCCGACATGGCTCCTATAACGACTATATCCGTAGATAGTAGCCGGGACCAACGGCTTTACGTGCCTTCCGAAGTACGGAACCATCTTTCTTTTCGGACAATTAGGTGATTCAGCCTGCAATGTCCTATCCTAACCAAACTGGGGAAAACACAAAGTGATATTTGTTCGACGGATCCCCATTGGGATTCGACCCCGGAATCTCCGTAACGTCAGACGAGCTTTTTGACCACTCAACCAAGGGGATTTTTAGTTTGGTTCATGAATAGGTATGCCTAGTCTAGTCTAGATACGTGCTCTAAATAAATATCGACTTTGAACTGTAGGCATGCCCCCCACGAGGTGGACCGACGATCTGGTGAGGGTCGCGGGAAGCCGCTGGATGCGGGCAGCCCAAGACCGATTGTTGTGGAGATCTTTGGGGGAGCCTCTGTCCAGCAGTGGACGTCTTAGCTTCTTTCTTGGCTCGTACAAGATTTTCTATTTACCTATCAATAATTTCATGAATAATAAAAACAAATAATGCAATTTTTATAGTCTGCGGTTTGTCTGATTTGATTTATAGTTTTTGGGACGTTATATTTTAACGGTGCTGTAAATCGGTTTCAAAACAAATCTCACCAATATTATTTATTCTGCTGGCCGCGCGCTATATCGTGACGATGAATATGATATTTGAGCTTGATACACAGAATCTTGATGCCAAGTGTGACACCTCGGTCGAACATTGACTTTAAATTCTCGAGGTGTCAAAGACTTCTCTAATACCCATTTATCAAAAGCACTCCTACGCATTCCGTTACTTCGTTACTCTCAAAGGCTGACTGACCTTAGAGTATCACATTAGCATAAACACATCACCAGATTTCATACCGGCGGCGGCGACGCGGGCGCATTGTGAAACATAAACATTAGTTTTGTCGCAATAATAGAGAGGATCCAACGACCTTTCTGCCGTGAACGCACGAATCAGAGATATGAACGTGGAAAAAAAATGGTGTCAATTTTCTGTCGTTTTGGGTTAGGTTACAAACCCTGGTGTCAGAATTATTGATTGATCCGTCATTCGTTAGGCGCCTGACCGCGTCTGACATAGCTCCTGTAACGATTAAACGACTGACAACGTCTATTTTCTAAAAGGAGCTTTTTAATACTTATTTTAAATTCTTTTCTTTGTGTCTCGTCTTTAAATATATGAAATGAGTAGTCCTGAATTCTTCTCGGCTGGCCAGCATTCGATAAGCTGCGCAATATCTTGTTGTCCCAAATACAGCATTATTTTGAGGTAAAAGTATTCCAATGTGTACTGCCAGTGATATTATAAATAAATACTCGTAAGAAGGTTCAAAGTCACCAAAAACTTCAATGGAGATGCTTGGAGTTCCTTTTCTTTTAAACCAGGAAAGTTGCGATTCGTAGGCAAATCCAAATCAATTTGGTTGATCATCATCAATTCAGCTTGTAGAAGTTCACTGTTGGGCAAGAACCTTCCCTAAAGTGGGACCTCGTGAACTGGTGCTGCTTGGGAGAACGGGTCTGCTCTAGTCGATTGCCAGGTGTGCTTGTAATAGATTGATTGGTTATATACTTGTGTACTTTGACTGGTTGCCTTCCTCTAATTGTATATTACGTTTACACTCTTTGTTATATTAATAAAATTGTATAAAATAATAATAAAAAAAATTGTAAAAATATTTTTAAAAGATGCAACGCCTCTAGAGTCCTTCCGGCGAATTCTTCTCCACAGAAGGCAGCAAAATTTTTGACTTAAAATACTTTGACTTTGATTAAGGTCTTTACAGCGATTGGGTCCTGCGTTGCCCGCACCCAGTAGTGGCTTCCCGCATCATCAGGCATTATTTAGAGTAAGCTCGAGGCTTAATAAAAGCTATGCAGTCTTCAAGCTGGTAACTTCGATAATGTGTAAAGACTTTTCCGTCCACTAGTTTGCGAAATACCATGGCTTTTTATGCTTTATAGTAGGTTTACTTTTTTATAATACTTTTATTTATATTTATTTGACATTATCATTTTTTATTATATTATCTTATTTGTGAGAAAGATAACGTATGACACTTTGTTTTATCTGTATCTATCTCGCATGCCAAGACATGTATTTTTATCACATTTATACTAAAGTAGGTGCGGGTGTACTCGTAAACTTGGCATTGGCAACAACATAACGCAGGTATTTTCTATTTCGTAATGCTATAAAAATGTTGAGAATTATTTGATAATCATCATACTAAAGTTTTATACAAAAAAACTATTATTTATAGTGTTTTAACGACATAGTATTTTTTTTTACTATCCGTGCGGTTTTCGGTTTAGAATTAAATTAACTAACTACCTTACTCTTACGCCCCGATATACGAACACTGTAAGCACGTAAGAAGCGATAAAGAATTTAGTTGGGCTGATACAATGACTCGGTGGCAAAAACTACAAGGAGATGTGTTCGAGTCAATGTTTTTCACTTTCGCTTTAAAATACCTTACTCTTCTTGTGGGTGACTTAGGGAATGAGTATTCACTGATGAGATGAGCAACAACTGTGATTCCCATGATTGCCTACCCTGTTAAAATTTCTCTGTGCACGCCACTAGTGTATGGCTGGCTTTAAGGTGCTTACAGACGAGCGGCACTTGTTAATTGTAGCCGTCGTCGCCACATATTGACGGTTGCGTCGAAGTATCAGCGGCTGCCGTCGATCTACCGTCGTCAATGCGTTGTCAGCCATCGATAATTAGCGATGTCTGTAGTTAACAAAGTGCCGCTCGTGTGTGCAGTCATGTGTCTGGCCGCAATAAGGCACAAAAGCATGTATCTCACGTGAGCAGAACAAAATGCCTTTCACAAGCGGCGCCGGCGGCGCATCGACTGGCCTTGATCTTCAGAGATACAACAGTAACTGTAGGTGCTGTACAATGTATTTTATTGGTCGGATGTTCGTGGCCTACTGACTGCTGATCCGTTCCGTTTGTGAAAGGTATCGTTTATACAACAAGGGGCCCGTTTCTACATATAACGCTCTAACTTAAATTTAAAAATCATATATGTCCCATTCACGTTCTTAAGAATGAAAAGGGACAGGTGATTGTCAACTTAAATTTAGAGACGTTAAACATCGATTTTACGCGTATTTTGCACTAATTTAGCAGGCATTTAAAAACATCCCGACTAAATTAAGCTGAATTTGACAGCTGCGCTGCTTATTTTAAATATCATTCATTCAAAATTGAATTCATTTATCTGCCATCCTTTTCGAGTCCCATATGAATGAAAGAGACCAACAACTTAAATTTAGAGATTTTGAGCCCACTGCTTGTTTGGCAATAAAACAGCTCAATCCGGTAAACAGGGTTACTTTGACTCTCTAGGTTACTTTGACAGTCTTGCCTTGATAGGTTTCCGCCCGCGTCAACAGTTTTCCTGTGGGAAAAGTAAAAGTTCCCACGGTAAGGTAGCTTCTACTATCCTAGTGATTCGGCTATTTCAATCACGATATTATTTTTGACGGCCTCGTAGCCTAGTTGGTAGTACGTCTGCCTACGAAGCACAAGGTCGCGGGTTCGAATCCCGCCCAGGGCAAACATTCGTGTGATGAGCACTTGTGTTTGCCTTGTGTCTGGATGTTGTATATTTATATATGTATGTATATCAGCTGTCTGACACCCATAGTACAGGCTCTGCCTAGTTTGGGGTCAGTCGGCCGTGTGTGAGATGTCCCACATATTTATTAATTTATTTTATTCCATCAGTATAGCGGAAAATGGTAGGTAGCCAGCCAGAATACCAACCTAAATATTTATCATAAGTATTTAAGCAATATAAATACAAACATTGCAATTGCAAATTTTAATGTCATTAAAAAAAATTATTATAAAGGGACTGATTTTTTTTAATGACTTATTTAATAGTTTCGTCAAACCTGGACGTGTAGGCACTTTAGTATGTAAATTATAAGTTTCATAGTTGTTGGTTTGCTAATAACCTTATTTTATTAATTACCAACACAAGACTAGACATACCTTAGAAGATGTGAAAGGGATTTAATGTCATCATCGGATGTCAAAGGCTAAGGTTGGCTGGCTCATGCAGCACCGCATTGTTGGTTCATTTACTGAGAAGAGTAAACATTCGTTAACGGCTCATATACGAGGGGCTCGAGCCTACCCTGATATCAGGGTGAATAGACCTTAGTCGACCACGCTGGCCCAGTGCGGGTTGGTCAACTTCACAAACAACCTTTGAACTTCTTCGCAGGTGTGTGCAGGTTTCCTCACGATGTTTTCCTTCACCGTAAGAGCGTCGAATAAACGTACCTACATATTAATTCGAAAATCGAAAACATATTGGTACATGCCGAGGTTCGAACCCGTGAACTTGCGAATGGAAGTCAACGGCTCTAGCCACTTGGCCACCGACGCTCTTCAAACAAAACAACAACGTAATAAATGTATATTATTCGATAATTCTATAATAGCATCTATGGACAGACTACTCTACATGGTGAAACGATAAATAGACTATATAGCATCTCATATGAAAAAGTTTAAATGCTATTATAGTCTATTATCGTTTCACCATATAGAGTAGTCTGTCCATTGTCACGATACCAAATATTACCTTGATTTATCACCTAAATTGATGTAGGTGTGACAATGTAACAGATGGAATGGATTTGCTATCGTATTCATGTTACTGGTATCTATGCAATGTGGTTTATCATTTATTTATTTATTCTATTACTGTCAGTAGTACAGACATTAGCCTTGACTTCGAGAACACCCATTGTTTCCTTGCCTAAGAACTAAGTCACTTGCGCAATGGTTTCTACGACAACACCTACATATATACATACATACATACAGTCACGCCACTTCCTTCCACTTGCTACGATCTAGACTTTTTTGCTTCATCCACATTCGTTAATCTCATCATGCATGCATGCAACGCCTACCAAGTTATTATATGGAGATGCGAGCCAAGTAGACCACTCAGGGAATGGGCAGCCAGCGTTCACTTGTTTTAATATGTTGACAAGAACGATCCTTAAACTGCACGTTAAGCGTGACCAGACCAGTAAAATATTCCAACAAAGATTTTGTGATAGTATCCTACGGCCCCGTAGCCTAGTCGGTAGTACGCCTGCCTTTGAAGCACAGGGTAGCAGGTTCGAAACCCGCCCAGGGCAAACATTCGTGTGATGAACACTTGTGTTTTCCTTGTGTCTGGATGTTGTATAATGTATATCAGCTATCTGACTCCCATTATAGATAGGCTCTGGCTAGTTTGGGGTCAGAAGGTCTGTATGAGATGTCCTCACATATTTATTTATTTGAATTAACTTGCTTCAGTCACGTCACTGGCCACTTTGTATAACAAGTAGAATTTTATTTTTGAGATTTTCAGCCTATGTTTCTCAGGGAAATTTGTTCAGTTGCATGAGTACCAGTATGTTGCGGACATGGTCCAAGAAAACAAGGTCTAACCGTTAGACCACGTGACTCGACACAAGCCTACGTCATCATGCTGATCATCCTTGTCTATTAACACGCATTCGACAAGGATGTACAGCATGATGACGTAGGCTTGTGTCAAGTCACGTGGTCTAACGGTTAGACCTTGTTTTCTTGGACCATGGTTGCGGATAAACAAAATTTCACGATGTGTAATACTGAAACTCAGATCAAATACCAGGGTATCACAATCGTGTGAGCGTTATAGAATCTCGGCCAATCAGTCGTTGTCGTAGCTATAAACATGTCTACTCAGGAGTCGGGTTACAACACCCGGTGGCACAGTTTTGTAACAATAGCCCCATTTACCGGCACATTTCGAGATACTGTCGCCTGTTTCACTATAACAGGAATTTATGCTAAAGCCGACCAAAGAAATAAGAAACCTCGCCATATTGTGGAATTTCAGTGGAACTAATTTTATAAGGGAAATTGTTGCCATAGTCGTAAAAATATACACGTGGCGCCCCTAGAGCAGGTTTCTTATTTCTTTGGTCAGGCTTTACAGTGGAAAACTCTTGAGAGAGTCGTCGGTGACTAAGTGGCTTGGGCCGTTTACTTCTATTCGGAAGTTCGCGGGTTCGAGCCTCGGCATGTATACAGCCTGATTCAGAATTATGTATCCACCCCGGCAAAAATCTATGTTATACTCTGCAACTGCGCCACCACCTAACTTCGCAATGAATTAATTACAAAGTGTACGTCAGACGTACATAATGTACGTATGTCAAATCATGTATGTACGTCGTTAAAAACAGTGAATAAAAAAAAAACATTTATTGTAGCGCAGCTGGGTATTACCAATGTGTTTTATATTCTTGAATTCTTACGTTTATTCGACGCTCTTACGGTCCATTATTTTTACAAATACATTATTATACATTTTTACATTATTATAAAGAGGAAAGATTTGATTGTTTGTTTGTTTGCATTGAATAGGCTCCGATACTACTGAACCGATATTAATGAAACCTGGTATAAAGATAGAATAGACCTTGGGGAGTAACATTTTATCTTTTACCGCAGGGAAAACGGCGGAAAGCTAGTTTAGATTAAAACAATAAAGCTTGTATGTTTACCTTCAGAGCATATTGAAACTGGTTTTAATATTATAATGCGTTAGATCATTGTTTCTAATATCCGATTAAAACTGGTATATTATGTATAATGTAAACAAAGCTATAAAAATACACTATGTTTTTGTCATCTTAATATAACTGATCTTTCAAGGTCAATCAAGTCATCCAAACCCAACCCATCTTTTTAATTGCAATCGCAGTCATTGACGGTCAGACGGATGAACGTAGAATTCTAATAATAAAGATTTTTTAATTTTTTTTGGTAGTGTAGAGACATGATAGAGACGTAATAATATTTAAATCGGCCCGATCCTGCCAATTGTCAATAAACACCTCAGTGAACAATTAGTTCCATCATGGAACTTTTCAATGGAACTAGTGGGAACAAACGATCGGTACTGAGCATGGTCTAAGAAAAGAAAACAAGGTCTTGCATTCGGACCACGTAACTTGACACAAGCCTACGTCATTATGCTGTTCAGCTGAGCCCAAATTAGGTGCTGCCGTGTGTGAGAATTCCACAAACTTATTTAATTACTTTTAATCCCAGCGAGGAACAGCTAGTATCAAATAAAAAGCCATGAAGGGTTCCGTAGCAGCCAGTAACATAATAGGTATAGAAGTTTTTGTAGTTCGTTGTGACTTAGATCGATGTTTTAATAATAGTGAAAGGTAAATTGCGATTTACGATTTCTGACGTATTAAAAAAAAACTACTTACTAGATCTCGTTCAAACCAATTTTCGTTGGAAGTTTTCATGGTAATGCACATCATATATTTTTTTTAGTTTTATCATTCTCTTATTTTAGAAGTTAGAGGGGGGGGACACACACATTTTTCTACTTTGGAAGCGTCTGCCGCGCAAACTATTCAGTTTAGAAAAATTGTTAATTAGTAACCTAAATATTATCATTTTTGAAGACCTATCCATAGATACCCCACACGTATGGGTTTGATGAAATAATTTTTTTTTTAGTTTCAGTTCTATGTATTGGGACCCCCTAAATTTATTGTTTTTTTTTTTTTTTTTTTGTAAGAAAATCTTAATGCGGTTCGCAGAATACATCTACTTACCAAGTTTCAACAGTATAGGTATTATAGTTTTGGAATAAAGTGGCTGTGACATACGGACGGACGGACGGACAGACAGACAGACAGACAGACATGACGAATCTATAAGGGTTCCGTTTTTTGCCATTTGGCTACGGAACCCTAAAAAGAGCCTTTCTCCTCAATTTGCTTCGCTCAATCGGTTAACTGTTGACACCGGTGTTGTTTTGATTATGAGTGCCACTTATCGTCTCGTTGGTTTTATTAAAACTTCCTCCCTCGTCTCGTTGCGGCGATGTATTATAGCAATTGGATATTGATGGTTTCAGTAACCCTTGTTTTTGTTTTGTTTTTGACCCGTTTGTCTTCGAAGACTATGATGCAAGTAATTTTTATGTAAAACTCCGTGAGGAAACCTGCATACACCTGCGAAGTAATTCAAAGTTTACCAACCTGCACTGGACCGACTAAGGCCTATTCACTCTGATCCGAACCTACCCTGAGTAGACTCGGGCCCCTCGGGTGGGACATTATATGAGATGTTAACAACCTTCGTGGACGAGTGGTCAAAAGCTTGTCTGACGTTAAAGAGGTTCCGGGGATCCGCCGAACAAATATCACTTTGTGAGACTTTCCCCAGTTTGGTTAGGACATTGCAGGCTGAATCACCTGATTGTCCGAAAAGAAAAATGATTCCGTGCTTCGGAAGGAAAGTAAATCCGTTGGTCCCGGCTACTATCTACGAATGTAGTCGTTGTTATACTAGCCATGTCGGAAGCCTAAGGCGGCTCAACAATTCTGACACCAGGGTTTGTGAGGTAGTTTAACCTCGAAACCCACTGAATAAGCAAGCAAGCAACGAGGCATTCATGACTTTTATTAAAACTAGTTTTATGTTTTTTCCAGGAGCAATCCCCACGATGCCAGACCACTGAAGCTGTCCACAGACAATCCTCTTCAGCTGGGCAAACCGCCCCGGCCGCGCTACCCACTAGTGGTCATACTGGCGAGAGACAGCCAGGACATTGCTGATCTGCGACCCGATGACACAGTAAGAACACAATACAAATATTCTTTATTGACACCAGTAATAAATAGGACAGTTACAATTTTCATAAGTGTGAAACAATGAGCCAATAGGCGGCCTTATTGCTAAAGTAGCAATTTCTTCCCGGCAGCCAAACAAGAAATTGCGAAAATATTAGCAACGGCGCGGGTCGGTGGCACTAACATAAATAAACTACACAAAATACTTATAAAGAGGTACTTAGAATACTTAAAATGTTACACAAATAATGTTACATTACCTACACATAAAATAAAATATAAATAAATAAACATACTAATACGTACATATTTATAACCAACAATATCACTACAATAAAACAAACTTCAGTATTAACGGATTCCCCATAATGTACTGGGCAAGCCGCCCGCTGCCCACTAGTGGTCATACTGGCGAGAGTCAGCCAGGACATTGCTGATCTGCGACCCGATGACACAGTAAGATAACCAACAATATCACTCAATATAACACTAAATTGAAACATTTAATAACCCCCGACACAAAATCGTTACTTGATCCTTTCAGCAACTAGTAAAGAGCTGTTAATCGTCAAATGGCTGAAGATATTTTCTTGGATCATAGCTAAGAACACTCGTTTGTGACACCTTGCAACCAAAAAAAACTAGATCAAAATCGGCGCATCCGTTTAGGAGTTACGATGCCACAGACAGACAGACACACACGTCAAACTTATATAACACCCCTCTTTTTCGTCGGGGATTAAAAACAACTGCACTTCAGTATTAACGGAGTCCCCATAATGTACTGGCCAAGCGCCCACTGCCCACTAGTGGTCATACTGGCGAGGGACAGCCAGGACATTGCTGACCTGCGACCCGATGACACAGTAAGATAACCAACAATATCACTCAATAAAACAACTGCACTTCAGTATTAACGGAGTCCCCATAATGTACTGGGCAAGCCGCCCGCGAAACTCCTATAATATAAACAAACAGCTCATCGAAAAAAGGTTTAAGATATCTCTTTGGTGCACCTTTACATAGTAATTAAATTAATTGAATCATCAAATGAAGTCAACTCAAAGTGGCTAATTAATTACTAGACCTCACTCATGCAAAAGTGAAAAAAATCAATATTGAGGAATAGGATCACAGGCTTATTTTTGTTACCCATACGAAATATATCTTTTTTTCACACGAAATCTGGTAATATAAATGATTTTAATGCAAAAAATATTTATTCAAAATTGAAAAAATAGAAACAGACTAATTTTTCAGCTCAGCTCCATTTTTTTGTTCAATACAAGTCACAAAATTGCCATTTTATTTGTTTCTTTTTACGTTTTGTCAAGTTTGTATAATTTATGAATTCATCTTGTAATTCGTATTGTTACTCTGAATAAACTTTTATTATATTCTATTGAATTATATTTTGATTACGGGATAATGTTTTATTCCACCGAACGGTACAGTTGGTAAACTATCATGACAATGTTGTTGTGTATTGGTTCCAGGTGGCGCTGATAACAGTGATTCACATCAGCGACGACCAGTGCCCGCTGCCCAGCGGCATCCTCACGCAGTATTTGAAACAGGCCAACGGAAACCTCTCTTGCTTGAAGGTAATTTTCATGAATTCGTTTAGAGACAACCTGCCAGACGTAATGACAATCAAAGGAAAATAGTATTTAATGACGGCCTGTGGCGCCACCCGGCGGAGTGTGATGGCACCTGCGGGTTGCGATGCGTGGGGGGAAACACGTTTCTGTGCGGGGAAGTGAATGTCCTTTCTGTACAAATAATACTCTTATAATACCAGTTTAGGAATAAATTCGCTCTAAGATTAAAGATGGTAAAGATTGAGAAATATACAAACCTGCTCTGGGGGCTCCACATGTCATTGTGTTAATAATGGTGACAGCGCATCGGAAAGCTAGCGTGGGCGAAGCGGCCAAAAGGTAGACCGATGATACGTGAGGGAGATGGAAGGAGGGCTTTGAGAGAGAGAGTGATTCAAGTTGAAACACGAGGGAAAAGTTGTTAGTAGGCGCCCTGACTTCGATTGTTTATATTTAGTCATTTAGTGTACACAAAACATTACAAAAGACAAAACAAAAAGATAAACGATACACGTGAAGAAACATGCCATCTTAAAGTATAGGCACATTAGGCACTGGGCGGTCACGTCACTCCATACAAAAAACGCATTTTGACAACCTACTTCTTTTTGAATAGCAATTGAATATCAACTGCAAGTCAGTGGCGCTAGGCGCTATGTAAAACACCCCTGGTAGAGTCCCGCGGCGCCTGCGGGGTGCGGGGCGTGGGGCGCTATATTGGGCGGGGAACTCATTTTGGCGCGGGGTTGGGTGAGTGTCCTTTCTGTTCAGGTTAGTACTATTATTTTCTTCTGTGGTATAGGCTCATCTTTTTAAGAGATAACTTTTTTTGTCAGAAAAATTCTAATTAGGTATGTTGTATGTTCGCAGCAACTGTACGTGTCAGGCGACGAGGTCCCCTCGGAGTACGGCTCCGAGCCGGTGGAGGCGCTGTGCTGCGTGTGCGCATCGGCCCCGCTGTCGCGCGCGCTGCTGCCCTGCCGGCACGCCTGCCTCTGCAAGCACTGCCTGCGTGAGTACCTGTACTGTACTATAACAAGTGTACGTGGCAGGAGTACGGCCACAGTATAACCAGTAAGTTATCTTCATACAAACGTGCCGCTGTCGGTTTGACTCGCGCCGTGTAGGCACGCGCTGTCACGCACACTAGCATACAATAAGGGGGAATAAGGGGGCGACAGTATGGGCTAAATGCAAGCGTGTGCGTGACGGCGCGTGCCTACACGACGCGCTCACATTCAAACCGATGCCGCCAGTTAGTACGGAGATAACTTTCTGTTCTTAGTCTTGTGTGGTATGGCTGCGGCCACAACATAGCAACACTGAACAGCGCAATTTGAATCACACTGAACAGCGCAATTTAAATCACAAAGCTCCAATATTTGCAACATATTAATACTCTTTAAACTTATTTAACAACTAAATAATAAATTGACAAACAAACGAGAAATCGACACAACAAATACTTACAAATTGGTATATTAAACAAGAAGAAAAACTTATTTATTATCAAGGACCTAGTGTTAGCAGTTGATCGTCAATATTAGTATTCAGATCTTGTAATCTTGATCGGATACACGCGCAGTCAATGTCGGGCGCGCGACCTCTCAACTTCGCTGTGCACGTGATACAATTATCAAACGACAGTTATGTCATTGGCAATGCAATTTGTTTACTCTCGAATTTTTTTTATTAACTTGTGTGTCTCTCTTACTAATGATTGTACACTTAAAATAAGGTTATGTATAGCTAGCTTTCCGCCGCAACTCCACCTGCCCATATAAGTCATTTTCCCGCGGTAAAAGGTAGCCTATGTTACTCAAGGTGAACGTAGCTGAATGGCGAAAGCCACCACCACCACCATTCACCAAGCTACGCCAAGGTGAATGGTGAAAGAATTTTTGAAATCGGTTCAGTAGTTTTTGAGTTTATTCATTACAAACATACACACACACAAAAATACAAATCTTTCTTCTTTATAATAATAATAATATGACAACATTAACAGCCCCCGTAATATGACCACTGTAACAAACATATCCCTTACCTAGCTGTCAAAATACCCGGCATATAATAGAAAACGGCATATTGAATAGGATAAGTGTCTAAACATACTACGCCGAATTTACGAGACCGAAGTTCGCCGTGATTACGCCCGCATTGATATTTAGTACGCTGTTACGCAACGTTATTTCGGCACTATGTGTCGTCAGTAATTTGTTGCATTTCAGATTGTTGCAATTGTTACAGTTGGAATTCAAATTGCATTGCGGACGTAATCATGCCGAATTTCAGTCGCGTAAATTCGGCATAAGTGTGTTTTTAATCCCCGACGAAAAAGAGGGGTGTATAAGTTTGATGTGTGAGTCTGTCTGTCTGTCTGTGGCATCGTAGCTCCTAAACGGTTGCGCCGATTTCGATCTAGTTTTTTTTTGTTTGCAAGATGTGACAATAGTGTTCTTAGCTATGATCCAAGAAAATATCTTCAGCCATTTGAAGATTATCAGCTCTTTTCTAGTCGTTGAAAGGATCAAGTAAAGGTTTTGTGGCGGGGGATTTTACATATTTTAATTTAATGTTTAAGTTTATAACACTAAGAGTGTACGCACGATACAATTATGTCCTGTCACGCGAGAACGGCCATGCTAGGGGGACAGATGTGTCCGTGCTGTCGTGTCATGTCATGAGTATATGTTATTTACGTGTCGATGTTAGTATTCAGAGAGCGTGGTCCGCATCGGATGCTCGCTCAGTCAATGTCGGGCGCTCGCCGCGACCTCTGACTTAACGCAGCACGTGATATGATTCACAAACTAGTGTTATGTCACTCATTGGATTATGTTAAGCTTCGGTCACACACGGAGATTAGTCGCTGCGAATAGGCACTCGCAGCGAGAACTGACAGAAAGCTCAGTGTGACAGGGTTATTCGCTGCGAATTTGAAACTGAGCGTGTTCAATTTTATTCGCAGCGAATGCAATCGCAGCGACTATTCGCTGTGCGTGACTGAAGCTTTACTCAAGGAACTTGTTTTAATAAATGTTATTCAAAAAATGGACAAATCAAGCTGAAGACTGATAAAATACACATACCAACTTATTCTGTTTCTGTATAGTTATTTTTATTTACTTACTGCTCTCTTCTCTGGATTTTCACTTTTTATCTTAGATTTTTAACCGATTTCAAAAAAGGAGGTTTCTCTATTCGATCGTATAATATGATTTTTTTTTATTTACGAGTTGTTTTTCTCTTTTTTCCAGCGAAACTAGACAAATGTCCGATCTGCAGGAGCCCGATCACATCCTACTTCTGCATCAGGAACGACGAGGAGCCAATCACGAGCGAGCTCAAACAGCAGAGGTTCCCGCTCAACCGGAGGATTTTCAACCTTTTCCACTACCACTAAGCATCCCTTTTCCAACAACAGGAAAAAGTTATATCTTTGCGGCCAGTTAACTGACTGCTGTCATCAGTGTTTTTTTTTTCGGTTTCGACATCTCGCAATTTGGTTGAGTGTTACTGGCGACTTTTTGTAAAGGAACAATCTTTACATAAAGTCGCCAGTAACACTGTACCAAATGCGAGATGCCGAAACCGAGGATTTTAAATACCGAATCAAAGTGTTTTTCTTTTTTGGCACTAGTTTTAATTCGTGCAGAGATTTTACGAGTGATAAATATTGACAGCTAATCGTTGTTTGATGTTCAATATTTAGATTCAGTGGTAATATAATAGGAATGTGAAAAATCCTTAAGAAAGGAATGGCTGTGTAATATGTAATGAAAATACGAATTTTAAAACGCGGAGTGTTATCACAACTGGACTAAAGAATTTTAGTGGTAGGGTCAGTGAAAGCCTAATGTAAAAATATTTCTAGTTAATAACAGAAAATGGTCGGATAAAAAACAAATGACTTTCAAATACGACAAAAAAAAGTAAAATAATGAAAGCAATGTGATTTTATTAATTAAAAAGACAAGTGTGAATGATGTCAATGTTAGTGTTAAGCGTGTGGTTGTGGTTTTAAATGTCAAACGTCAAAACGGTGACATGTCGTAGTCGGGTGAAATAATTTCAAGTGAAATTGTAAAATTACGAATTTGTCGATATCCCCGCGACATGCAGTAACACATTTGAAACTGTCAGCCACAATTTTTGGAATACCTAAGTGCGGGTGCGTTATGGATCTGTGATAACTATAGTTTGGATGCTTTGTGTATTGCTGTGTTGTAAATATTATACTTGTTTAGTTTACTAATTTGACTGTATGAACTGCGCCCGAGTTTCTCCTTATTTTCATAATATATACCCCTTTATTCATAAGGCTATGAGGTTTCAAAGACATTAAAATGTCGAAATGAGACGAGTATTGTTTGACTTTAAGCAACGTTAAATAAGGGGGATAGAGTCTAAATTGTGTAAAACTTTGGCGGTCTGTAAATTTTATAGCATCAAATGGCATATTCTTAATTCTGACGCACTGTTTATTTTTGAAAATACTTTAATTTCTAGATATTTAATTCAGACACATGAGTGAAAACAGGAGTAGGTGGAATTTATTTACTAATTAAAGTTTATTTACAACGAGCTCGATGTTAGCCCTTTAGTAGTCTTCCAATGATAGTAGAGTAACGTAGATCTCATTATACCTATAGTTACATATATGTATTAGGATATTCATAATTCACGTAAGTTTATTGTATGTAAATTGCGCTAAACCTTGTTCTAAAAAAGCTTTTAATACTTTTGATCCATCACTACAAAACTTTACGAATACTAGTAGCATACTAGTAGATTTCTTTTTATTTAATTTAGCACTACACTTCATTCTGTAATGTCGTAAAAATAACAACTAATAAAATACCAATAGTGATTTAAACTTTAATTTGTGCTACTAATTTGAACACAAACAATTGGATCCTAGATATCTATCTCCCTGTATAACATTAATAATATTTATTATGATCGAATTTTAGAACAAGGTTGTCCATTTAAATTAGGATAATTTTAAATGGTTCTTACCATTCTTTATGTTAATCTTAACGAAATGTATACTATCACAATCTATTATAAATATGATTAGGTGATCCAAGGTCGATAGATAAAATCTTTAAAAATAACGCACATTGGCTACTAAGTTGAAGAAGTTTTAGAATAGGGTACCGTCCATATGTTATGTACGTTTGTAAGTGGGATGTGGACTGGTCTTAAAATAATTTATTATGGAAAATCTAAGAAATATGCCATTTAAATAAAATTAATATCAAACAGGCCGCCTGTGGCTAGGCTCCATGCAAAATGCAAAAAAAAAACAAGGAGAAATAAAATATAGAAGGAATTATCAAAATAAGCATAATTTCTTCAGAAATTTCTTGATTTGACTTTCTTGAGTTTCCAGTCCACGTTCTTATTGAAAAAACATTTCTATTTTGTTTTTTTCTGTAATGAGTACCCTATTGTTTTAAAGTGTTCATAAATTTTTCAGAATTATCATCGTCTAGTCAGCAACTGCCTTAGACTGATTGTTTCGAATTTCACTCTAAAATGAACTTAAATGACATTTTACAAAAAAACGTAAATTACGTTTGAAAATATACGTTTTTTTAACCTTTACGCCATTGTCTATACTCATTGTCAGTAGATACTCAAAATCTACACAGTATGTTTTGCCGTTACCCAAAATTAGGTATTATAGTGTTTAAATTAAATTGTAACTAATACTGTACGTCCTACGAGGCTAGTATTGTAGAGTAAAGGGCGAGCGATGACATGAAGAATGTATATTTTGTTTAGAGTTACGTATGATGGTAAATAAACTTTTTGAATTGCCAAAGTGAGTATGTTTTTGTTTTTCAATATCCTGTACAGTATGGCAAAAAAGTCTTGACACGGAACTAGTCTTACTTTTCAGAAATATCCATAAGTTAGAGCGTGATAGTATGACATAAAATGGCAACACCGCAAAGGAAGTGTTGTCTATTCATTTCCAAGCTTTTGTGCCAAGCTGTACATTCCTTTATTTTAATATAAGGTGTACAATAAATGGTAAGATTTTCAAATAGTCGCAGGAAAACATGCACACTCAATACGAGGGAAGTAGGTACCAATGTATTTGAACTTGACTTGAAGCCTGACAGAAAAATAAAAAACCTAACGTAGCCTTATAATAATAAACCGTAAATTTTTTTATATTGTATTGGTCAAAAAGCCATATAAATAAGAAATAAAGTCCTAAAATGAGGGTAATTTCAAGAGAACGTAACCACATAGAAGTCCTAATATCAAAATATATAAAAAGTTTTATTTATCTCACAAAATAATTAAGTTGACTGTACAAAACCAGTTATTTTGCGAATCTGGTTTTATGATAATCTGGTATTCTGAGAATCTGGTATTCTGCGACTAAATGATTAAAAACTATAGTAGATGACAAGACAATATTAAAACACATTTTAATCCAATAGCAAAATTTTATTCAACTTAACCTACACATTCTCCTCCTTCCCTTGCCTTTCCTCAAACAGCTGATTATTCTTAACCGCCGAATATAAACTGAACAACAGATGTAGCGCCTGTATCCTGTCATTGAGGCTATCCCCCGCTATGGGTATGTCGAACAATCCGCACACTATGTCGACGTACTGGGACAGGGAACAGTCGAGCGCGGGAGGGGGGAACCCGACCGAGTTGAGCGATTCTTCGACTGATTCCGGCCACTCTTCCATTAAGGTGTCTATGTCGGGCATTTTACTGGAAATAAAAGTAAAAAGAGATTTAAATAAATTTGTGGAGACATCTCACACACGGCCATCTGATCCCAAACTAGGCAGAACCTGTACTATGGGTGTCAGACAGCTGATATACATACATATGCAAACAAGTGTTCATCACACGAATGTATGATGTATAATGAAGGGCGGGATTCGAACCTGCGACCCTGTGCTTCGAAGGCAGGCGTACTACCAACTAGGCTACGTTACTACTTTCTAATGGTGAAAGAATTTTTAAAATCGGCACGGTATTTTTTGAGTTTAATCATTACAAACATACACACACACACAAAAATACAATCTTTCCTCTGTATAATATTAGTTCGATAACACCCTATCTTTAAATAAATCTGAATTCTAAGGGATTTCGTTTTTTTAATTGGATTAGTATTTTTAATCGATCACGGCGCCACTTTCAGTTGGCAGCACCTTATAGCAACGTTAATGAGGAGGGTTAGGCAGGTACTTTACTGGCGACAGAAGACGAAAGGGACGCAGTTAGGCGCAAGAGTGAGCGCGGTGTATTTGTATCTCATTCTAACGCATAGCTGCGTCCCTTTCGTCTTTTGTCTTCTGTCGCCAGTGAAATAGGCGTGTTAGTTTCCAAGTCTCACCTCGTGTAGTTGACGGTTGGGGCGGGTTTGGACAAATGTAGTTCGCTGACATCCTTGATCCACCGGTCGATGGCTTTCGTGTTCTTCTCCGCATTCTCTATCTTCTTTGTCAGCTGTCAAATACCATGGTCTAAGAAAACAAGGTCTAACCGTTAGACCACGTGACTGACACAAGACTACGTCATTTTGCGCTGTTCATCCTTGTCTATTACACGCATTCGACAAGGATGAATAGGCAAAATGACGTAGAAATGACGTCGGCTCGTGTCAGTCACGTGGTCTAATGGTTAGACCTTGTTTTCTTAGACCATGTCAAATACAAAAAAATTTACATGTCGACAAGTTGATGCCATGTCGGAAGCCTAAGGCGGTTCTATAATTCCGATACCAGGGTTTGTGAGGTAGGTTAACCTCGAAACCCACATGATAAGGAAGCAAGCGAGTATTAAGTTTTTGAACTTTTCATGTACTTGCAACTTTAGGTATGTTCAAGAGGTTCGATGCCATTTAGCAAGCAAACTAATCGATCCCAGGGATTCATCAAGTAGCCTGTTATCTTATAATAAGCCAGAAAATAAAGTGTAACTTTGAATTAACCGACGTAAATTACCGTTGAAGATAAAAGGCTGACCAGAAAAATAAATTATAACCTCGCCGTATTGTGGAAATCAAATGAAACAGAAAAAAAAACAGGTATTTATTTAAACTGAATATTTTTTTTGCTACAGTAATTTATCTCACGAGTGCAGGCTACTAAACTGAGGCGCTACGCACACAAACACAATGTGTACACACAAGACACACACAAGTATGGCTCGCCTGCACTTGGAAAATAAAACATCTATACCTATACATAAACATAATACACTTACAACAGTAGACTTAGCGCTGTTAGTCTTGGATATAGCTCTAAGCTGCAAATGTAGCAAAGCAGAGTCGCTCTGCTCAGCCGCTGGCTCATCGAGCACTGTCAACCCTGCAAGGTTACATAGGACGATATATTAAAAAGTGTTTATAAATACCAGCAAATAACTTGAGCAAGCGAGCGGGAATGAGGAAACAAGGATTAGGCAGCAAGGAATTTTTATTTATTAGCAAGGATTAATTATTAAGTTCTTACACACCGAAAAAAAAAACGCGTAAGTACCTATACGTATAAAAATAATAAATACTAGCTTTCTGCCGCGGCTCCGCCCGCGTTAACAGTTTTTCCCGTGGGAATGAGGTGTTTTCCCGCGGTAAAAGATAGCCTATGTTACTCAGGGTGAATGTAGCTTTCTAATGGTGAAAGAATTTTTAAAATCGGCACAGTAGTTTTTGAGTTTATTCATTACAAACTTACACATACACAAAAATACAAATCTATCCTCTTTATAATTATTACATCATGTCGGACATCTCACACACGGCCAACTGACCCCAAACTAGGCAGAGCCTGTACTATGGGTGTCAGACAGTTGATATACATACGTAAATCAATATACAACATCCAGACACAAGGCAAACACAAGAGCTCATCACACGAATGTTTGCCCTGAGCGGGATTCAAACCCGCGAGCCTGTGCTTCCAAGGCAGGCGTACTACCAACTAGGCTACGGGGCCGTCAAATCCGAAAACGGAATAGTCAATATTTAAACTAAACGATCTATGGTAAGAACTATCACACCGTCAATTTGAAATTAAGATTGACGGTGTTTCTGTTTAGCCTAGCTTGAGCATTAAACAGACAGACAGAACCACTTTCCAATTTATTATTAGTTTAGTCAGATAGATACGAGAGTGCCCACTCAGATAACTAATTAGGGACGCGTTGATTAATTTCATGCAGTTTGCACTTGGCAACATTATTTGGCACTAAACGAACAAACAACATCACCGCTAGGGTATATTAAGAAGCGATCTGGAATAGGGTAATGTAGCTTTTTTGGGTCAGTGGTAAGTATTTTGGACATCATAAACTGGTCACGGTCACTTATTAAATAAACAGGAAAGAATTCATAAAAGTTGGGCTGGTTATAAATAAATCAAATATACATTTATTCATATCAGCGTAAAGTATGTACCTACTCTAGAAGAAAAATTACTAAAGAACCCCGCTCTTTGACAAATTAAAGTTTTTTTTTTCAGAAAGTAATGGGTAATGGTAATGTTAACCAAAATCTTCATAATGTTTAGCCGAGTTAAAATGATACCCCGGTGATTATATTAAGAGTTATAAGAACACTAACCGAAGTTACACGAATTCCTACCCAACTTACAAGAACACTTACCCATCTTACAATACTACTAGCTTTCCGCCGCCTCCGCTCTGCCCGCGTTAACAGTTTTCCCGTGGGAATGAGGCCTTTTCCCGCGGTAATAGGTAGCCTTTGTTACTCAGGCTGAATGTAGCTTTCTAATAGTGAAAGAACATTTGAAATCGACACAGTAGTTTTGGAGTTTATGCGTTACAAACATACACCACACAAAAATATACAATTATAAATCTTTCCTCTTTATAATATAGTATGAAGTATGATATGAAGAGCGTCGATGGCCAAGTGGCTAAGCCCGTTGACTTCCATTCAGAAGTTCGCTGTCCAAACCTCGGCACGTACCAACCAATGTGTTTTCGATTTTTGAATCAATATGTATGTTTATTCGACGCTCTTACGGTGAAGGAAAACATCGTGAGGAAACCTGCACATACCTGCGAAGAAATTCAAAAGGTTGTGTGTGAAGTTGACCAACCCGCACTGGGTCAGCGTGGTCGACTAAGGCCTTTTCACCCTGATATCGGGGTGGGCTCGAGCCTCTCGGTGGGGAATTGTATGAGCTGTTAACGATGTTAACGATGATATAATTATGTCTATGAAGTGTGATATGTATGATTTACCCAACTTACAAGACCACTTACCCAAGTTGTCAATATGGTCTCACCCTGTTTTGAGTTTCACCCTGATATCGGGGTAGGCTGGAGCCCCTCGGTGGGGAATTATATGAGCTATTAACGATGTTAACGATGATATGACATGTGTATATGAGTATGAAGTGTGATCTGATTTACCCAACTTACAAGACCACTTACCCAAGTTGTCAATATGGTCGAGTATGTGTTCGGTAATGGGTTGCGCGCGCACGTTGCACGCCGGCGTGGTCACTTTGATGAACGCATCTATGTCGCCGACGGCTGGAACGTATTCCGGTACGAACGGCTGCAATTTGAACTCTATGTCTATCTTCTGAGGGGTGTATCTGGAATGAAACGGTATTGTAAAGCTTGACGAGTAAAATTTAAAAAACTATTAGGGCGCCTTTTTTTCTATCTTTACGGTTGCAATTTGAACTCTATGTCTATCTTCTGTGGGGTGTATCTGGAACGAAACGGTATTGTATTGTACCTAATTATTATAAAGCTTGACGAGTAAAATAAAAAAAACTATTACGGCGCCATTTTTTTCTATTAGTATAATATAAAGTTATTTCTATTAAAATTCCGCAATATGGCGAGTTTTTTTTTTGGTAAGTCGTTAGTTCTTATAAAAAAAAATCTTCTATTACACTGTAAATCGCGATCCATTCAGGTGTTTGTTTAGCTTAAAAAAATAACAGACAGACAAACATTTACTTTCACATTACCCAACAGTCAGGATGAGCTGTGATTCAAATAAAAAATATATAATCCAAAGTATCGTATTCAACAAGTAAGTGTAGGCCGCTGCTGTACTTTCAATATGACATCCTGCTGTATATTAGCAGCAGTAGTTTAAATAAACACGAGTTGGCAACAAATGACCTAATAATGTAATATGCTCAGGCAGTTCTCTCTATCACTACATAGTATAAAATAAAGTCGCTTTCTCCGTCCCTATGTCCCTATGTCCCTTTGTACGCTTAAATCTTTAAAACTACGCAACGGATTTTGATGCGGTTTTTTTTAATAGATAGAATAGAGTGATTCAAGAGGAAGGTTTATATGTATAATACATGCATAATATACTGAAGGATAACCCACAATAACCATTTTCCCGTGCGGAGCCGGGGCGGGTCGCTAGTAATAGATAATAGGTTTAGTCATACTTCGTCATACTTCATACATTTTACCTTGATACTATTACATAATTTATTCAATTAAGTATGCCCTAGTAGACAAATCCTTTTAACTGCAGTTGTGCAGTTTCTTATGTCTTGGTCATTTTTCAGCTATTGGTTTTAAAAATGTTTTTTTTAACTCTTATTTAGGAGCTTATTAAGGACGGCCATTTGAACACTTTTACCAATTGTGGATTGTCTTGTTATTCTAGGCTTACAACGTAAGGCGCGCGCGACTAGCTCGAGAAGCTGTCAACCGCGACATATTGGCAGAATTACCTACTAAGGCTCTTATGTCAATATGTCGCGTCTAACAGATTCTTGAGCTTGTCGCGATTAACGTAGTAAAGCTCGACCAGAGAAATGAAAAAAATCGCCATATTGCGGAATTTCAATAGCACTAATTTATAAGGGAAATTTTTGTCATAGTCATAAAAATATACACGTGGCGCCCCCAGAGCAGGTTTTTAATTTCTTTGGTCAGGCTTTACCTAAGAATGCTGGTGTGCTGAATATACCCACTAACTAGGTATAAGTACTCTGTACTATTGACTCACTTCATGATGTACTGGAACAGGTTTTCGATGTCAGTAGGCACCTTTAGTTCCTGGTAGTTCTTGGGGTCGTAAGCGCCCTCCGCAGGGATGACCACGCTGGCTGTCTTCTTGCGAGGGTTGCTCATTGGCGGCTCAGGACGATCGTTCTCTACCTCTGCACTGTCAGTCTCTATAATGATGAAGGGAATGGAATCATTCATCTTCAATCTACTAGCGACCCGCCCCGGCTCCGCACGGGAAAATAGTTATTGTGGGTTATCCTTAAGTATATTATGCATGTATTATACATATAAACCTTCCTCTTGAATCACTCTATCTATTAAAAAACCCGCATCAAAATCCGTTGCGTAGTTTTAAAGATATAAGCATACATAGGGACATAGGGACAGAGAAAGCGACTTTGTTTTATACTATGTAGTGATGATACGAATATTTAATAGAGAGCTACACTACTACTACCACACTCAAAGGAGAAAGTTTTGTGTGTGTGTATGTTTTTTACTTCTTCACGTTAACGTCGGCTGGAGCGATTTTAATAAAACTTGGTATGGAGTTAGCTGACACCCTGGAATAACCCATAGGCCATTTTTTACCGCGGGAAAACATGATATACCTGAGTTAGAGGACTCCAATTCAGCGCGTTTTTTAGCCGACAAAGCTCTTCTCTGTAACTTCTCCACGTGACGATCTGTAGTCTCCTTGGTACTCGGCTTCGGTAGTTCGAACTCCTCAGGCTTATCAGCCATTTCGAAAGGCTTTTCCGATTTGCGATCAGGCGACTAAAAACAGATCACTGTATAGACCTAAATAGGTTTATGATTCCTCGTACCTACGAATAATCTCAGCAATAAAAAAATGACAGATAGTAAAAAAAGTGTAGTACTTAGAAAACACGAACTTTTTGCCTTGCGATGTTGACTGCCTCTCATTCTCCCAATTTTTGTCGCAATCTGTTCATCCGTTTAGGCGTAACAGACAGCGTAACTTAGCAACAGAATATTAAGAATGCGAATGATAACTATTATTAAAAATGCAATACATTACAATACAAACAAACAAATAATTAATAGAAATAAAGTCGCGGGATAATTAGACATGTACAATATTTTTGGCTCGTATTTCAATTCCTCGGCGACTACTATCTAAATTAAATCATTGCAAAATAGGTGAACGCCAAACAATAATGTTTTCAAGACTTCCGCTGCAAAGTCGCAAAACATCCTAGATGCCATAGAACTTACCACGTCCTCTCCGGAAGCATTATCCAAAAAGTTCTCAATTTCCGATTCGGTTTCAGTGTCGGAATCAAAGTCGTGTCGTGCTGTGTGTCGCACTGGTGGGTTGAACTTCGACATCGCAGCTTTTACCACCTCCTCGTCTTCTTCCCGTTCGGAGTCGTCAGGGCTTTCGATCTCTTGTGCAGTCACTTCTACCGTCTCGTCGTATAACATAGCATCATCCAAAGACACTTGACCACTTATCGACTCGATTTGTTCGCTCCTCAAGGCGAATGTTTGACAGTGTTTGTCGTTGGTTCCCATAGCAACGCTTAGGCGAGAACCGACCTCCTCGAACAGAAACTTTTTAGAGAAAGAAGCATTTTGCACGGAAGGTGCAAGTCTTGGTACCTATTGTAACCTGGTTTTCGTACTGGCTTGGTACCGGATGGCACCGGGACGTGATTGATGATCATGTATACGTTTATGTTGATGACATTCTGTAGGTGCTTAGTTGTGATATGATTGTACACATGGAGATGTTTGAAGAAATTGAATACACATCTAAAATAGAGCGTAACGCTGCGCTTCACTAAACACAGACCGTTAGAAGAGGCCTACATAAATAAGCATGGGTATTAATGCATTTAGCTTTCTTTACGGCTAGTGAACCAAAAGGAAACGCCGCCGGACGCCAGAATGTATTAGATTGTTTGCTATAAGCGTGTGAGACGATCGTAAAGATAAAACAGTCTCATAAAACGAATGACAAATGGTCCAAATATATTCACTGTAGTACGTGGAACTAGGAAGAGTTATTAAGTTATATGAATTTAGAAGTAATAACATGGCAGAGTAATCCCGTTTTAAATCTTAATAACTTTATAAAAACAACCGTAAAAGTTTTAAAAAGTATAAAATGAAAGAGTTTATTCAAGTAGAAACTTTAATTAAAACTAGTATCTAATATCTATTTTATATTTTACAAAAATATCAACAACTCGTGCTCTAAAACATGTGCAAATTACACGACAAATCTTTTATGTAGATAGATATGTACTTGATTAAACAGTCTGTTACCCTGTCAAAAATACTCAGGCATTTGCAAATATGTAGGTAGAGATCTAATAATGCGGAAATATTTTGAGATACAATGTCAAATTTCACATTTATCAAACTTTTGATGTTTCAAAATTGTCTATAAAATACTACAATAATTTATCCCCGAATATAGTTGTAACTAAAATTCAAATACAATCAAAATTCTTCAATCATGATCATGAATAAGGCTACAAAAATATAGTTAGGCAAGTCTACAAATACAATACCGAAAAATACACTGTAAATTTTAGATACAAAATAAATGTTTTGACTTTAACAGTTAGGTACTTACTACACAATTATCAAAACATGCAAAAAATATGCTTATATTTATTTAAATTTTTTTTTATAGTTATAATTATAACAATATTGTCTCAAGAAAATATGCACACTTTTATTATGTCCAGCATAATAAACGTCCAAAGCAAGAATGGAATTGGCCATGATATATTTTTTTGTAGATTCGTAACCACAGAATACCAAATATGAAGTAGTCCCTACCGTAACATAAAATCAAGGACTTCATTAAAAACATTTAATACATGCATTCATAAATTCGTATTGTGTTGTGTGGCTTCTGGCGAATAAAAATTTTGATATACCAAGGAAAACTTTTTTAGACAAATCAAAATTGTGTAACTTTAAATCTCTATTCAAAAATTTTCACATGACCATAAAACCTTGGCAAAATTTCACATCATATAATTACGTATGAATGTAATGTCTAAGAATCTTTTCTTTTATTTATTAACTCAGCAGTCTTGAATAATAAAGAGATAAGCCAAAATAGACAAGGCACTATAATTGGCACATTATTGTCAGGAGACTGGTATGCGACTTAATGAAACTTATATTGGAATAAGTACACAAGCGACTAGTCTCGAAAGATCAGTTTAGTCTAGATCAATATATCAGAGTATTTCATAGCAATGTTTAGATTCGGTTAAAATTAGTTCAGCCGACTTTATTTATGAGTTCATCGCATATCGCGGTCAGTTCCTCGTTTGCTTTTGTCTTTTGTTGGAGCGTTTCTTCCAGCGAGGTTATGTGAAGCTCCTTCCTCTTGATCATGGCGTTCATTTTCAATACTTCCGCCTCGTGCGCTTTATTTATCTTTTGCAACTCTTCATTTGCATGATTTAACTTAGCCGTCGCGTGTTGCTTAAGCATCTCGTAATTGTTTTGAATTTTAGTGCAATTCTCTTCGAATTCTTTAATCGACTTATTGTATACGTCTTCATTAGCTTTCAGGCTGAGAATTATTTGTTTACTCTTTTCATATTTGCTGTGTAAATCACTAAAAGACACCTCCATGCTTGCCAAGTGAGCTGTTTGTTCATCTCTTTCCTTTATAAGCTGAAGCCTTTCTTCCGCGTGTCGTTTCTTATCCAGCTCTTTTTCAGTTATCAAACTAGCTATCGTTCTCTCATATTCCTCAACCACCTGAGCCATTTTCTTATTGATTTTAGTTTTTTCATCAAGTTTTTCGTTCAGTTCATTTATTTTCTTCAGTCTATCTTCGCTGATAGTTTCTAAGCTTCTCATTTGGGATTCTAAGGTTGTTAATCTACTTTGCAGTTCTTTTGTTTCGTATCTTAGATTATAGACACTAATTTCTTTATCAGCTAAAAGTTCACGCAACTGGGTCAGTGCGAGATCAGCTTCATTATCTCTACGAACTTCGGCAACTGTTGTGTCATGAGCCATTAATGAGTTATTTCCTGAACTCATGGATAATAGTCTATCAATAACAGCAATGGCTGGGGAAGTGAATGTAAGGGAATGTCGGTTTGATCTGACTGGAGTGATGGTCTTATTTCTTGGAGTAACGACTGGGTTCACAGCGGGATTTACCACCATCATTGGTTTAGAAACTGTAATATTAAGATCATCGGAGCTATCCTCCGCAGAATTGTTAAGATCCATTTCTTGTGTCCTGTTTAAGCCTGATGGTCCAGGTAAAGGAGTTGAAATATCGAAAGTATCATTACTTGCTTCAGGTTGTACATCAGATGTAGAATCTTTTAGAATAGGTGGGTTTTTATTTTTTAGAGGAGTACTTTGTTTGGGTTGAACTTGCTTAAGAGCTGCTAAAACTCCGTCAGAAGACATTCGTTTGGCAAATAAAGGATCAAATTTAAGGAACAAGCTTTCTTTTCCACTGTCTATTACAGTATTTTCTTTATTTTGATTCAATAGGAACTCGTAGGCTTGCGCATCAATGAATAGTTCCCCTGCGTCCGGATTATCTCCATTTTCTGGAGGTAACTCAGAAAAATTTATCATATCCATGTTTCCACTGTCAAAGTCAGATATTTTGTTTCGACTTTCGAGGTCATCAACTTCAAGAAATGGACCTTCTACAGTGTCTTCATCTTCTGTATTGACTTCTCGTATAGTATTTTCTTTGTCATTGTTAGATGAGCTTGTAATGATACTGATATTCTGCGAGGATTCTTTTTCTTCCAGACGATCAGTTTCCATGATTTCTGTAGCAGACTTTTGATAACTTTCACAGTTCATGACGGTATCAAAATATATTTTTTCTGTGTTATTGTCATTAGATGGTAATTGAGAAGTAAAATTAATGCCAACTTCAGTTAAAACAGGGATTTCACTTGTTTTAGTTTGAATATCATCTGAAGTTATTGGTAAACTTTGGCTAGTTATAGTAACGAAATCAGTTTGATCATTTAGGATTGGAGGTGGCGTCTGACAGATCCTGGATCTAGTTACAAATGGATTCGATGTATTTTCAGGAGTAGGTGACTGACGAATTTTAGATTTAGACGCAAAAGGATCGTAATTGGGGTCGTCGAAATCGGGAATTTTGATTTCAGATTTATTTCTAGTGGTTTCATCTGAAGAAGTGACTTGACTTCGACTACATTTAGAAACTGTTTCTACAGAGTTGGCATCCCTTATTTCTTTCGTCTTGTGTATTACATGGTCGTCATTAGCAACTTTCTCTAGGTCAGAGAAATCTGATTGTTTTTCAGTTTCAGCAACAACCTGTGATGTTTTAGATTGACTTTTTTGTGCAGTAGCATCCAAGTTGGCTTTGATGCTTGATTTACCAGCGAAAGTGGAATTTAACTTCTTGTTATTTATTGCTGGTCTTCTTTTATCTGGCTGCGATTTACGTCTGTTATTTTTTTCTTTTTTAGGTAGTTCCAGTTTATGGATAATTTCAAATGATTGATTTGGAGATGATTCTAATGCTGGCGACATTCTAATTTTTGTTTTTGTAGCGAATGGATCATCTATTTCATCAAAATTGTAATTATATCCTTTTGAGACTATTTTAGGCGATAAAGGTGGCGTAGTGCCTATTTTGGAATCGGGTAAAAGATTTTCTACATCATTCAAACTTTCTGCTGGCTTCACTTGATCGGCGTCTTGAGGCTCTGGTGCTATCAACTCAAAAGGACTGTTGTTTTCAGAAGTTGCCACCTCTTCATCCGTAGTCACGACTGGTTCAAAATTTTCTACAGGTGTAATAATTGCGTTTTCTTCCACAGTTTCAACTTTTGCGACAGCTGCATTATTAAAATTGACTGACGTGTTTATAGAATCTGCCACTGTTTCCTTTTGTGAATCATCGAGTACTTGATTAGAATCTGTTTTTACCGATCCTTCTACCAATGGACTAGAGTTTTGAACAAAATCATGTTCTATTTCTGGGACTAGTATATTGTGTTGAACTATGTCACTGTGTTTAACGTCACTTGGTTTGTTAAAGGAATTTTTTTGCTCTTTGGCATCTTCTTTGTGCGACGTCGAAGTTGATGAGTGAATTTGAACCGCTTCATCTTTCAATTGCTCTGTAAGTTTTTGGGATATTGCTTGCTCGTTACTTGACACTGTCGTATTATTCACACTTTCATTTGTTTTCGAGGTTTCATTTATATCATTATTTGTTTTTGAAGTAACTACATCTACAGCATTTGAAATAATTGCTTCTATTTCATTTTTTATGAATTCAATTTCACTGGCACTTATTTCAGTATCAGTTGTTGTTTTACCTGAAACTTTAGAAATATCCACGGAATCTAAAGTGACACCATGACATAATTTATTAGAAGTTTCAGTATTTTCATCTAAAATTCTACTTCCAATGAGTTTGTTTGTATTGTCTGGTGAAAGTGGAGGTTCAGTGACAGGATCTTTTAAGTTATCAATATTGTCAGACACAACTTGAGCGTTTTTAGTATCTTCCGTAATATGTACGTCAGCTAGACTCATATCCATAGGCTCTTGTAAATCGGTAGTTTTAAGTATGGTGTTTTCTACAATCGGATGATTAGTATCAAATGTAACTGGGACACTAGAATCTTGCAAGATAGCACTTATATTTATCTCCGGTTTAATATCAAGAACATTGTTGCATATAGTGATTTCAACTTCTTTAGGGCTAAACAACACATTTTCTTCAACTGAAACAGGGAGAGGCACATCTACAGAAACTGCACTGGATGCGTCATTTCTCTCACAACTATCAGGACTTTCGGTATCAACTGAAATTGGAGAATCTTCAACTCTATGACTAACTAGGTTTTGGTATTCTGAACTTTCGGAACACTTGGCCACTGGTGCAACACTACTTTCAGTCGAGCTTGGTATTGATCTCTCATCAGACATCATATCGATTGATGAGACACTGCTTTCGTGTTGGTTAATTGTAGGAATTTCTTCAGCTATTTGATCCAGTTTATGAGAAATATTTTCTAACTCTAAATTCATTACAGGCAGTGATGGTACATCATCATCTTCCGGAAGAGGGATATCAGCTGGACAAGTTTTTAAAGCATTCTCTACAAATTCATTCATTTTATCTTCTTCAGACTCTACTTTTGGTTCTTCTAACAAAGGAATTTGTGACATAGATTTTACATCAACAGTGTCTAAAACAGTATTATTAATAACATTGCTAACATTGTTTCCACAAAAAATATTAGATTCAAGATTTAAAATAGGATCATTCTCAAGACTTACGGCACGAATAGCTTCATTTGTATGTAGTACTTCTTGCTTCACATTTTTTCCTTCATCTTTCATTTGGTCATCTTGAGATGGATCTTCTTTGTAGGATTCTTCAAGCATTGCAACTGTCGGTGTGTTATTATTACCATTAATGTCACCTGGATCACATGGTATCACATTATTGGAGACATCCAAAGGCTTTGTAGTTTCTATAGATACAGTAGATAAGTTGGCAGATTTCAAATCACTACCATTCAAGGTCTCTACAGAAACATTTGAATAGTTGCTTTCAACTATATCATTAATATGTGAAAGTACATCTTCTGTAGAGTTGAGTTCTTCATCTTGAGATTTAAATGATTCATTCTTAGTAAATGTTGTTTCACAATCTTGAAATTCACTGTCGGACTCCTGGTTGGTAGTTCCAGTTTTATTAAAATCTGATATTTGAGTTGCCGTTTTGTCCATGATACTAGTATCACCATATGACACATCCATGTACTCTACACTAGCATTAAAGCTCTCTTCTGTGTTTTGTTTTTCTATTTCATTGTTAGTTTTGGTTGTATCTAGGGGCTTTTTTTGTTCAGACTGTGACTGGAAGAACAATTTATGTATTGGAATCTTCTCATGGCTAAATATTATGGTTGAATCATCTTTCCACTCCAGTTCCTTTTCTAGGTCCTCATTAAAAACTAAGCTATCTCTATCTCTATTGGGGCTTTTCTTTCTAGTCAATGGATCCTTTGTTTTAATTCCCACTAAAGGAGTAGACGCTGATGCACATTGATCATTCTTTTCAGCCGAGGTGTCCGGTGAGTTAACAATTGGTGGACTCAATGTTTCCAGTTTTGCGATGTCATCATCACCTGGTATAGGGCTCTGTGATGGTCTAAATAAGTTGAGAACACTCTTTAAACCTCTGATGATTGGCGAGCCTCCTTCCATCTTAGAAATTTCCTTTGTAGGTGTTGTTGCTTCTGGAGTATGTGTCATTGAAGAGCCAGAACTTGGTAGCGATAGGTGCTCATCATCAATAGGGCTTGAAACTTTTACAGTAATGTTTTTGTCAACAGTGAGAGTAGTGTCAATAGGCTGTAACACATTTCGATTCCCATCAGCAACTTGGGAATGGTCAGTTGGTAAGTTTTGTAGAGGCAGCGACTTCTGTGATTTAATGAAGGTGTCATTTTTAGTCAATGTTGTGTTGAGAGATCGAGTCATGTTTGAATTAATTACATCAAGGTTATTATCAGGCTCATAATTACTTTTGTTTTCAAAGTTTCCTGCGTAGCTCTTTGACATAGGAGACGCAGCTGGCGTGACAGAGTACCTCAGCTTCATGTTGAGCTCAGAAACATCCAGTTCTTCATATCCTTTCTCAGTACAAGGAGTCCTAGGAAGCGCATTATTATGATGAAAGGCATTCTCTTTGTCGTCGAAATCACACACACTACTGTCTATGTCCATTGGCTCCACTTGTTGAGCCATTTTTTTCACTTCACTTTGCAGATGTCCATGAATTAAGTCTCACGTCTTCGGCGTTTTAATCTTCACTTTGCATCAATCTGGAGGGAGACAAACAAAAAACAGTCAGTCGGTAATGTTTACAGATAAATGATTTCAGAGTTTCACTTGATTTCTACGCGTACGCAGTGTCGCGGTATGTGTGTCATTTAAAATATGTCGGAGAACACGCAACTCACTCTGTAAATCTATTTTTATCCTTTTTGTGGCGCACGCACTGCGACGTTCATTTTATGTAACGCACGAACGAGAACTCCTAGGGAATCTTGCCAAAAAGCTGAAGGAAGAACTTCTACAATCACTCACACAACTGAAGCTAAATAAAACCGTTTGAAATTCCGTTTTTTTAATTTCAACTGTCAAACTTCAAATAACTGTCGGTTTTTGCGGTTGCCATATTCTACTACATAAATTCTACCATGAAGTATAAAGCCCGCTCTACACACTCCAGTTTTGTCGAGAGGCCAAACTTTTGTCGAAACACGAGACATTGGCGTTCACACGAGACCGCTACTCCACATTCTCCATTCGCTCAGTTGACAATAGGCTATCGTACGGGGTGGGCGTCATGTGCCGCTACTGTAATATTCGCTGCAGCGTATTATAGGTATATAATATAACTCTCCAGATACGAATGCAAATCGGTGGTTACAACTAATTACTAAATATTTCTTATGAGGAAGCTGAGAATCTCTTACTTTTGAAATGAATTTCATGAAAATAACCAAAATTGATATATATAACTATTAATTTTAAAAAATCTGTTTTAGCTCATATACCTATTTAATTATTTTTCTTCATGTTAAACTAAGAAAGAGTACATAACAAACATATTACATCTATACCTACTAACAAACTTTCGCGTTTTAATATTACGTAGTAGGATTATTAATACATAACTATTTAGACATCCCTGAATGAAAAGTACTTAATTAAAAGACGCTGCAAAAAGTGTAGCAGAACGGTAAAATAATTAAATAACGTGCGCTCACTTCGGCGACTGTTAGCCAACTGGCACCAGAGGCATCGAGAATCTGGAGCGATAGTTTTGCCTATACACAAAACTTGACAAAACTCCTTTGATGTACCGACACGGGACGGATAGACGGCCAATATAGACGAGACATCTCCAATATAGGCCAATACTCCCTCTACACTCTCGTATTGGCCATGTCTCGTCTAGTTTTGTCGAGAGTGTAGTGCCCGCTTTAAGTCAAGCAATTTGACAAACAGAGACAGTGCTATACAAACAAAGATGATATTTTCTCTGTCTATAGGACCTCTAATAATTACAAAAAAGTAGTAAGTAACTAGTTCAAAAACCAAATACACACTATTTTTATGACATATTTATTTTATTTAAAAATCAATTCCGCAGTTAAATATTTTTTTGTATGAATTTAAATAATTAGCTTTTTTTTTCTAGACTGAAATTGCTTATTTTCATTTTCTTTTTATCATTGATTACAATGCGCGCAACCAAAGATGAGACTTGACGGATCACGTGGTTGTACCAACTTGTACCCACGGTTATATCTGCGCAGTAGATACAGCGATAAAAGCGATTTTGAAATTTAGTAAATATCTTATTAATCCGATCTCAAATTTTAGTTTAACTATTTTGAGCACGCGCGACTGTATCTACCAGCTCAAAGTCCCCTCTTTAGCATCTGACAGGTCTCATCTTTGGCTGCGCGCATTATATTATACCTTACCATCACTTTATCGTCTCTGAAAAGTGAATAATAGTATTATCGGTTTTAGAACGTATTTTATTTTATCTCTCACTCATTCTCTCAATCCGGATTTTTAGCCAATTAAAACCATGCTTGGTTTTTAAAACACCAATGAGTAATCAAAATTTCTAGTAAGCGGGCACTACACTCTCGACAAAACTAGACGAGACATGGCCAATACGAGAGTGTAGAGGGAGTATTGGCCTATATTGGAGATGTCTCGTCTATATTGGCCGTCTATCCGTCCCGTGTCGGTACATCAAAGGAGTTTTGTCAAGTTTTGACAAGTTTTGTGTATAGGCAAAACTATCGCTCCAGATTCTCGATGCCTCTGGTGCCAGTTGGCTAACAGTCGCCGAAGTGAGCGCGCGTTATTTAATTATTTTACCGTTCTGCCACACTTTTTCCAGCGTCTTTTAATTAAGTACTTTTCATTCAGGGATGTCTAAATAGTTATGTAATAATAATCCTACTAATATTAAAACGCGAAAGTTTGTTAGTGGGTATAGATGTATGTTTGTTATGTACTCTTTCTTAGTTTAACATGAAGAAAAATAATTAAATAGGTACATATATATGAGCCTTAAACAGATTTTTTTAAATTAATAGTTTTATATATTAATTTTGGTTATTTTCATGAAATTCATTTCAAAAGTAAGAGATTCTCAGTTTCCTCTTAAGAAATATTTAGTAATTAGTTGTAACCACCGATTTGCATTCGTATCTGGAGAGTTATATTATATATAATACGCTGCAGCGAATATTACAGTAGCGGCACATGACACCCACCCCGTACGATAGCCTATTGTCAACTGAGCGAATGGAGAATGTGGAGTAGCGGTCTCGCGTGAACGCCAATGTCTCGTGTTTCGACAAAAGTTTGGCCTCTCGACAAAACTGGAGTGTGTAGAGCGGGCTGTACTGTCAAAATTGAAAATGAAATGTAATTCACTCATTCACTGACTGACACCGAAAAAAAAAAACAAAAACATGGTGGCAGTGGCAGCTTAGTGAGGTGGACGGTCGCTTTAGTTAATTAGTAATAAATCCAGAAGCTTATTTAGCAGGAGTGTTTGATACAATTTGTAAGTACAAATAGTCATTCTAAACAATGTTTTGGCTACTACCCAGTTGTTACAACACCGACATTTGCAGGTAAACACCGCCCCAATAAGCTTCATACAAACCAAACGATGACGTCTGACGAAACCCAAATATCCGAAGAACTGAAGGGTTGTTACGAGAATCTTATTGTAATCGACGTAGGCGCTAATCTGACAAACAAGAAGTACGGGCGTGATTTAGATTCGGTCATACAGAGAGCTAAAGATGCAGGTGATTCAACCAATTGTATTTTGCACTTTCAACCCTATATTGCATGCGCTAACGCAATATTTAACTATGCAAGTATGCATGTATAATGTGTGAAGTGATTGCAATAAATTCTTGAGGAATTCGCTGATTTGTTGCATGATTGGTTTGGACAAAGATGTGGAAAGCTGAAGATGAATTAATTAGTTTTATTTGCAGGTGTTCAGAAGATTATGGTGACTGGAACTTCGGTGAAGAACAGTAAAGAAGCCTTAAGGCTGACTCGTCTTTACCCTGGTACTATTTATTCTACAGCTGGTAAGATTTTATTCTTTTTAAATTAGCACTTTGCTTACAGATATATACCTTATTTATTTATTAATTTGAAACAAAATTTACAGTATGACAGTAACATATTGGTTTAAAAGTTTTAAAATTTTCGTTAGTAATAAATTGTCTATTAATTGTGTGCTGGACTTATGTACTCGTCAAGCTACCATTTCAACCATTATTTTTGTTTTAGCATGTTAAATAAATGACTAAAACTGACAAGACTTTCACATTTTTATTACAGTAAGATAATTATAATAATTTACATGCATTACAATCATGTAATTTGATCCATTTACATAATCTCTGTTTGAGAGGCTTGCATGCATTGCACACATTTTAATGTATTTGTATAGGTCTTAAACATGTATGATTTATGTAAATTTATCACATAAAAGATCTGTAAAAATATGTTATTATAATATTATCTTATTTTACAACATGTTATTTATTTATTTTTAAGTTAGTTCTAGGATATCACTAACAGCTCATATACGTCCTCACCAAGGGGCTCGAGTCTACCCTGTAATTATGGTTCTATGATATAAATATATATATTTATTTCTTCTTTTATCTGTCCCCTAGCTAGTTGTTGACAAAAGTTTCCAGCCACCTCCTTTGTGTCATTCTCCAGTCTTCTAAACTAAACTGTCTGCCCCTCTTTCTTTTCCTCTCTCTTGGGTACCAAGATGTTATTCTTTCAGTTTACAACATGTTTCAATCAATGAGCCCTTTTATCCTGAGCTCAATTTTTAGTAACTCTAATAAGATATCTCTCAGCTCAGTGTGCCTTCTGGCATAGGCCTCCTCCAACGATTTCCATTGTTCTCTATCTCTCGCGACTCTTCTCTAAAAAGGACCAGCTGTGAGTTTTAACTCATCTTCCTATCTCTTGTATTGCCTTTCTCTTTTTCTTTTGCCATCTCTAGGGTACCAGTTGGTAAGGATTTTGCTCCACTTTTCTTCCGAACTTCTTAGCATGTGGCCAGTCCATCTCCACTTCATTTGATCTATCTTGGAGAGTATGTCGGTGTTTAGTTGATTACAAAAGAAACAATAACTGCACATAATTTAAAACTTATGTTACTATTTAATTAGATCATGAAAGAGTGCCTGGATTGTTTTAGTATATTTATTTTCTTAATGGTTTTTATTACTTGTGACAACAATGACCACACCATATGACTAAGGTACAAACACAGTGGAATTGTATACAATTGTAATAGGTGTATTTTTGTAATGTGGATGGTTTACTTGATTAGCTGCCCAGTTTACAATACATCTGTGGTAGGTACTCTAGACTTTTAAATAACAAAACAGCTTACTATAGAAACAAACCTTCCCACTGGAAAAATTTCTTAAGAAAGAAAAGGGACAGGTGATTGTCAACTTAAATTTCAAACATCGATTTTAACAGACACACACACCACATACTAACTCCCTTTCTTTTCTTTTCTTTTATTTTAACTTTAAGTCCTTTTGTTGATTAATTAGTATTTTGTTTTGCTGAGTTCTGGAAAGATGTTGGAAATTGTTATTGTGAGGATGCCCGCGTCACAAGTTGAACCTAGTGTGACCTAGTGCGGGATCCGCTGCAAGAGATTTTCTGAAATGACTATTTAGTGAAATAAATATTTTTTCTTTTTTTCTTTTCATATGTATGACTAGCGACCCGCCCCGGCTCCGCACGGGAAAATGGTTATTATGGGTTATCCTTCAGTATATTATGCATGTATTATACATATAAACCTTCCTCTTGAATCACTCTATCTATTAAAAAAAACCGCATCAAAATCCGTTGCGTAGTTTTAAAGATTTAAGCGTACAAAGGGACATAGGGAGGGACATAAGGACAGAGAAAGCCACTTTGTTTTATACTATGTAGTGATGGTTGTGTATTCAGGGGTGCACCCGCACGATGCCAAGTCGATGGTGGAGGAGGATATGTGGGCGGAGCTGCAGCAGATAGCGGGTGCGCCGGAGTGCGTGGCGGTGGGGGAATGCGGCCTCAACTACAGCAAGGACTTCTCGGAGCCACAAGTGCAGAGAGATGTCTTCAAGAGACAGGTCAGTCACCGTACCAGTATACTTACAACGACAAGCTTGAGAAGCTGTCAAACGCGATTTATTAACAGAACCATAGTCCAAGAAAACAAGGTCTTGCAATTAGACCACGTGGCTGACACGAGCCTACGTCATTTTGCGCTGTTCATCCTTGTCTATTACACGCATTCGACAAGGATGAATAGGCAAAATGACGTAGGCTCGTGTCAGTCACGTGGTCTGATTGCAAGACCTTGTTTTCTTGGACCACGAACAGAACTACTATGACTCTGTAACGAGGTACTTTGCGACCACATCCTCATCTCGTTTTCCATTTCTTTCTCGTCCAAATTCAAATATTAAATTTTAGAATTCTTTCGTCATTCATACGTCATCTTCGTCCATTTTTCTTTAGTTTTTCCCTTGTCTGCCGGCCTTGACTTTCATATTTCTTCTAATTTGTGTAATTTTGTAAAATATTCATATACATACATATAAGTAATTCAAACCGCCGAGTCTATTATGTACCGTTCCCATGTGAATAAACATTAAATTAATCAGTGACTGTTCTGCGTTCTTATTTCTCTACAAGTGCGTGTTCTTCAATTCAGTTAAATTTCTTATTGTATGGCGCTTCCTTAATCTACAGCCACGCCAGCCAAGGACCTGGTAACATGCCCGGTCCACGCGTGACTGACATAATTTTGTGGCGCGCATTCTCTTATCCTATTGGAGGATATTTCAACATGGCGGGTTTTTTGACAGTTAAATGTGCGACAAACTTTTGTCATAGCACTGCATGTTTAGGGGGCAGCTCGAGTAGCTGTCAAACGCGACATATTGACAGAACTACTATGACTCTAATGTCACTATGTAGCGTTTGACAGCTTCTCGAGCTTATTGCTTCTTACGTAGTTAGTATACAGTAGTCATTTTTAAATACTGTAGTCGTCATCGTCGGAACCCTAGAATCTCTCGTAGTGATTGATATATGGGCATAAAAATATGTCTTACTAAATGTCTACAGTCAGACTTAAACTAATCCAACTCGCTCTAAATTGCCCTCAATGAAACGAATTACGAATGCGCTTGGGCGTAGCGCGTTTTGTCTGCATTTGGAAATTATGACATTTAACATAGCATTCAATGCAGAGGAAGTTAGTAATTATCGCCTAATCAGACACGGCTAACCTCACGAGGTTCTGGGTTCGAATCCCGAGCGCTTGTCGAACAAATATCGTTAAGGAGACTTTCAACTGTTGCCTAATAATTTTTCTGATCATCGAAAAGAATCGTCTAAACAAAATAAAAATAAATCTCACACGAAATAAACAAGACCATAACCAATAAAAACTGGCTTCGAAATGTATACTAATACGTGACTAATTAAACAGTTAAACTACGAAGCGATAACTAACAACAACTATAATCCCCAATCCGCCTTATAAACGTGGGAATAGAGATTGAATGGGAAGTGTTTAGTAGTAGACAGACAGGTTACTATTGCAGTAGAGTGTTTGGTCATAGCATAGTTTAAACTCGAATTTACAAAACATCGTATTGGAATGAAAACAGATGTTTACCTTTCCCAGAAATACTCCCAAAATAGCTTTCACGCGGCGGCGATCGAGTTGAACGAATCGTATACATACGTTGGAATTACGCTTCTTAAATGACTCATATTTATAAATGCGAAAATAATAGGTACTGCTTGTCTGTTTGTGTTAGCTTTCACTATATAATATTTTTCTCAGTTTCCTGCTTCGAAAGAAATTACTATTTTATAAGTAAGGCCGCCTATTGATTAATAAACTTGGTTATCAAAACAAATTTTCCGTCCATAAATAGAATTACATGAATTACTTAATGAATGTTGAAGTTTTGTTAAAATTTTCGTACGAATTCGAAAAACGTTATTACTGTCAGGGATCGAACTTGCGCGTCCCATATTCGAAGCAATCACCCCTAAACATTGCGACACCAACGCTAAGAGACTCAATAGAATAGGCTTATCATAAAACATTTTCATCGAGTGCCCTATCACTACATAGTATAAAATAAAGTCGCTTTCTCTGTCCCTATGTCCCTCCCTTTGTACGCTTAAATCTTTAAAACTACGCAACGGATTTTGATGCGGTTTTTTTTAATAGATAGAGTGATTCAAGAGGAAGGTTTATATGTATAATACATGCATAATATACTGAAGGATAACCCACAATAACCATTTTCCCGTGCGGAGCCGGGGCGGGTCGCTAGTTGATAGTAAAATATTGATACCAAAAATAACCTTTATTTTAAACACTTAAGGTACAACATGATAAACCCGTCTTGTTGTCTGTCGACCCCGAATTGCCCTACTTTATTGACAAATTGTTATCAATTGAAGAATGTATTACAGTACAACAAGCATGCATAAATACATACGAAAAGGTTAATTGTAATTTGTATTGTCATTGAGTCATTGACTTGTTTTGTAGATAGGTAAGCAATTAAGATTAAGAAACAAATGTCTAGTATTGTCTCATTCTTCTTCTTCTTTTCGAGTCGGCAGCAAACTCAGACAGTCTCGGCCCAAAAACCAGCCACACGAATAGCGTCGTCAGTAGCCTTCATCAAGTCCTCTCGCGTGCAGGTGACAGGACAAGATGGGCAGCTAATGAGATGGTCCATTTTCTGGGGAACCATACCACACCTACACTCCAAGTTAGAGTCCCCTATGAAACCCCATCGGTATAAGTTATCCCTAGTCCGACCCACCTGGGTCCGGAGTCTGTTGAGGGATTTCCAGATAGGCCATGGCTGTTTATAACCAGGGGGGAGACCCTCAGCTATCGGGACAAATGGGTTAGGGAGGGAGACACTATTCTGCCAAAGCTCAACTCTCGCCTCTGCAGGGTCGACTGTTAAGGGAACGACACACTTAGAAAAGTTTTTGCGACTTTTCAGCCTTTGTGGAACGGACGAATGTTCGTTCATAGGGTGTCGCGTGTCGCTCTCCATTTTGGTTCTTTCCAGGGAGCTTGCCACAGCTCTGCGGACTTCTGGTGGTGATATTCCAGCCAGTGGATAAAGCACTTGTATAGGTGTCGGCTTAAGACAACCAGTAATTATCCTGCACGTTTCATTGAGTGAGTATCCACCAACTTTGCATGAGCTGAACGACTCCACACAGGGCTGGCATACTCGCCTGCCGAGAAGGATAAGGCCAGCCCCGTAGTCCGCATGACATCAGGCGAAGCCCCCCATTTTGTAGAGACTAGTCGACGAAGCAGGTTGTTCCGCGAGTGAACTTTCAGTTTCAGATGTTCGCAGTTTTTCCTGAAAGTTAGTGAGCGATCCAAGATAACGCCTAAGTACCTAGGAAAATCGTTATGCTCAATTTGCTCCCCACGCCAAAGGATATTCAGTTTACGCCCCGCCTCTCTGTTGCGAAGATGAAAAACGCACGACTGGGTTTTGCTGGGGTTTGGCTTCAATGCGTTGGCATCATAATACCGACCCAAGCAAGTGAGCGCATTTGACAGGTTGGTTTCAACCTCTTCAAAACTGCCAGCTTGGCAGGTCAGCGCAGAGTCGTCAGCATAGAGAAAGCGGGACGTATGGGGGCTGGACGGTTGGTCGTTGGTATAGATGTTAAACAGTATAGGGGCCAGAACACTACCCTGGGGCAGGCCATTTTTCTGAGCCCTCCAACGACTTTTGTCAGAGAGAAGGTGGACTTGGAACCGACGGTTGTGGAGAAGTTCCCGGAGAATGTTGACAAATTTACTGTCATGAGTCATGGACTCCACTTTCCACAGCAGTCGCTTCAGGTTGACTGTATCGTAGGCTGCGGACAGATCCACGAATACAGCTCCCGTTAGCAATCCCCTCTCGAACCCGTCCTCTATGTGTTGCACTAGTTTTAGGGTCTGGCTGCTGCAAGATTTTGCAGGTCGAAATCCCGCTTGCTCCTGGGTTAACTGTGGGTCTATTACGCGAGTGAGTCGGGCTAGCAACAGTCTTTCAAAGAGCTTATATGTGTGGCACAATAGTGAAATTGGCCGAAAGCTCTTAGGGTCATCTGCTGGTTTGCCCGGCTTGGGTATAGCGATTACCTTAGTCTTCCGCCAGAGCCGGGGAATCGATGAGTGTTCTAGGCAGTGGTTGAACATCTGCAGCAGCCATGACACTGCAACTGGACCGAGCTGTTTGATTTGTTCGACGGTAATATCGTCAACTCCAGAGGCCTTTCCGCATCGCAAGCCTTTAATTGCGGCGACGATATCAGCTAGGCTAAACGGCCTGCTTACATCGCCACACGCATTCTCGCTGGCTCTTAGTTTTGGGACCCTTTCGAGGCGGCATGGTGGCTTGCCGTTTACCAAAAGCTGGTGGGCTACCTGATTGGCGGTGACTTGGCCGGGCAAAAGAGCTTGCGGGGACTCGTTGGTGAGTTTTCGTATAGTGGACCAAGCCTTTTTACTGTTGTGTGTCATATCGACTCCAGTAACAGTATTGATCCATCTCTCTTTTCGCTTCTCACCTATTTTAGCCAGCAGCTCTTCACCCGCCAAGTTAGTTTCTTCCGAGAAAGGGTCCAGTTCATAAAGCGTCTCGTATTGCCTCAGAAGTTCGACGGAGTCTGACGTAAGCCCCGGGATATACGAGGTCCGGCAACCCCTAGGGATGCAGTGCCGTGAAGTAGTTGACACGATTTCCACAAAGCGGTCATAGTTTTGGGGGGTTGGCGAGACGTTTAAAAGGGCTTCGTCAACTGACCGAGCGAACAGTTCCCAGTTGGCCTTGGTGAAGTTAAATCGTCGCCTAAAGGGGACGTTGGTAGGGCGGACGACGGGTTGTATGGTGCACATAATGGGTCTATGCTGCGTGCGAGGAATGGGCTGACATACGGACTTAATGCTTTGTGAACTGACACTTGATGAGACAAAGATCAAGTCCGGATTATAACCCTTTTTCCATCGGCGGCTATAAAAAGAGGCCGGTAATTTGGGGTTGTGTATCAGACTAAGATCGTTAGCATCAGCCCACTGCACCACCGCATGTCCGCTTTGGTCCGTTTTATTAAAATAGTTGTATTGTCTCATTTATTAAAATAGTTAACCTTTTAACCGCCATGGTCTGAAATATAAGACTAACCAAATCGAGGTCACAACGCCGCCTTCTCATAATAATAAGACTTATGTTTTGTTTTGACTGATTGATACAGATTTTGTTTCTATGTCTGGCGGTGGGAGCAAGTTCTTAGAAAATATGCTTGGCGGTTAAAAGGTTAAACACGAATCTAAAACAGTCATGAACTTACAACTACAAATAAAAGACATCCTCCAGTGCGTCTCGTTGAGGCATGGTTCCCTCCCAGTACATCATACACAGCACAAAGTTCTAGTATTTAGTTTAAGTTCTAGTATTTAGTTTGATCCTTACCTACGGTGCACAGACTTGGGCTTTGACTGACATCCAAAAAACCAAACTCAAGGTTTGCCAGCGAAATATGGAGCGTAGCATACTTGGTGTAAGACTAATTGACCGAGTTAGAAATACGACGCTGCGCTCCAAGACACAAATAATCGATGTGGCTCAGAAAGCTGCCCACTTAAAGTGGGACTGGGCAGGCCACGTCACCCGTATGCCGATTGAACTCTGGGCCAAAAGAACTAACCATTGGGTGCCTCAAAATGCAAAAAGGGGTCGTGGTCGGCCCCGCAAGAGGTGGCGAGACGAGCTGGATGCGTACTCTGGGGAGTGGGAGAGCATAGCTCGGGATAGGAAAAAGTGGAAGGAGATGAGAGAGGTCTTTGCCCTGCAGTGGGACAGTACGGGCTAGAAAAAAAAAAAAAAAAAATTAGTTTGATACATGGTCTAAGAAAACAAGGTCTAACCGTTAGACCACGTGACTGACATAAGCCTACGTCATTTTGCGCTGTTCATCCTTGTCTATTACACGCATTCGACAAGGATGAATAAGCAAAATGACGTAGGCTCGTGTCAGTCACGTGGTCTAATGGTTAGACCTTGTTTTCTTAGACCATGGTGGAGTGGAGACGTATATGAGCTGTTAACGTGTGCGTATGAGATTGTAGATGTATGAATGTGTTTGTGAAAGCTGCGTTCGTAACATGCAGTGCTATGACAAAAGTTTGTCGCACGAGAAACCCGCCATATTGAAATATCCTCCAATAGGATAAGAAAATACGCACGACAAATTTATGTCTGTCACGCGTGGACCGGGCATGTTAGAGGTTACTAATAAAATCTGGACTGGTTGGACTGGTTACTAATAAAACCCTTTTTGCTTGTAACCAGGTAGAGATGGCGTGTTCGCTCGGCAAACCGCTGTTCGTTCACGAGAAGGAGGCCCAGGAGGACCTGGTGAGTATCCTGGATGAGTTCGGCGCGCGCCTGCCGCCCGTGGTCATCCACTCCTTCACCGGCTCCGTGGACCAGGGGCTCAAGTACATTGAGAAGGGCTTCTACCTCGGCATCACTGGATACATCTGCAAGGTATAGACCATTTGGTTTTCCACCCTAAGGTTGTAAATTGTTTGCACAGAATAATAAGATTTATTTACACTTGCCAACCATTACGTTAATTTCATTCACTAACCTTAAAGACCTAAGCTAACTAAAGCTTATAAAAATAATTGGTTTTTACTAACAGTCTAATTGGGCCGTTATATGAGCCATGTCTTGTAACGTAATTAATTGGTTAACCTCGAAATCTACACGATAAGCAAGGAAATGTAAAGCCTAACCAGAGAAATGAAAAACCTCACCATATTGTAATTTAATGGAACTAATTTTAAAATAGAAATTGTTGCCATAAACATATTGAAAATATATTTAGGCCCCCCAGAGCAGATTTTTATTTCTTTGGTCAGACTTTAGTATGAAATGTATTTTTATAACGGACGATCTTGTGAGGGTCGCGGAGATCTTTGGAGGAGGCCTTTGTCCAGCAGTGGACGTCTACAGACTGCGATGATGATAAAGGCTGCCACACACCAAAAGGTGTCGCAGACGCATTGCGTTGCGTCTACGTGCAACACGATCTGTAATCTACTACTTACTGAAATACGAATTTCACACTTCAGTCACAGAATACCAAATAGTAGTCCTTACTTCAGTCACAGAATAAATAATAGTACTAGGTACAGAAGGCGCACTCTCTGATAGCAAACGTGCGAATTTAATTCTAGCTACCACGCCACTAACGTTCAAATTACATTGAACGCGTCGAACGTGACCCTGGCTATAATAGCCTACCGTTTGTCGATGCGCTCGTATTAAAACAAAATGCACCTTAAGACCGCGCCGCGAGAGTCCGTATTACCACAGACTAAATAATAGCGTCTTCACAAGCGCGCGCGTTTTTCCTAGTAACTTTCCGCCTTAAGGCGGTCGCCCGGCGTAGGAGCTCTGGCGCGAAGTGCGCCGGGCCTGCTTCAGTATCGCAGACGCAATGCAACACGTCCGCGAGACACAAACCGAAATGATGCGCGCGGCAGCGGAACGGCAACGTCGCACGCGCGAAGGCGGACGTAAACGTTGTATTACACGGGATCTCCTATTGACACTCACACCGCGCTGCTGCATGCGTCTGCGTGAGTCTGTGACACTGTGTGAACGGCCTCCTGTTGCACGGTGCTGCAGACGTATCCCGTGCGTGGCAGCCTTAATGATGACTTTGTAATAACTTTATGTTTCCAGGACAAGTCAGATGGCGGTATAAGGCGGCTGCTATCCGAGAGGCTGTTGCCGGTGGATAAGTTGGTAGTGGAAACTGACTCCCCCTTTATGTACCCCAACATGCGCGCCTCCAAACTGCCGCTGCACGTTAAAGACAGGCTCACTGAGAGGTATACACTAATGCATTTGTGGAGGCGTCCGTCTGTAGTAACAATAATCATTGTAATCCCACTTCTGATGTGACAAAAAGGGGAAGGGGTAGAAGCGGGATTACCCCTCCCCCACTTAGACCACATGTGATTAATGGACAGCTCCTATCTACTCTTGATTGCATTATATCAGAAGTGGGATTAGAATTATTATTGTTGCTACGCGCTGGTTTGCAACAGGTTCTATATTAACCAGGCAAGAAGAAGATTAAGAAGGAAAAATAACATTGCTTTTAAAAAATATCTGAAATTGTAATACTGACAGTGAAAGTAGTTACAGTCTTCAAATTACTGAGATACCATTAATCCGACTTCATAGGTGAGCTAAACCGGTTGGGTTTACTCTATTAAGATAATTTTGTGCAAAAATTACTACAAGGGTTTTTAATGACAATGGTTATTTATTACAGTCTGGCAAAAAAAAGTAGAAATTAAAAAGTAGCAACACTGTAGTGTCGACCCTTTTCAAAAAATTAATTGTGAAAACACTATAGTGTTGCTACTTTTTAATGTCTTTTTTTTTTTGTTAGACTGTATGTATATACAATACAATACAATATACTATACTTACTTGTTTAGTATTGTTCATAGTATTGTTCATTATTCTCTGCTTAGTTTGGGGTCAGATGGCCGTGTGTGAGATGTCCGACACATTATTACGGTGAAGAAAAACATCGTGAGGAAACCTGCACACACTTTCGAAGTAATTCAAGGGTTGTGTGTTCGTGACCAACCCGCACTGGGCCAGCGTGGTCGACTAAGGCCTATTCACCCTGGTTTCAGGGTAGGCTCGAGCCCCTCGGTGGGGACATTTATGAGCTGTTATACCCTTTTCATTATAAGATGATTTGCCTGACAGTTCATAACTGACAATGATAGTGATGTAACCAAACGAAATTTAATCGATTGTTTTTAAATATCGACTCAGACTGCTAAGAAAAATAAATCTGATATACCGATAAAACTCAACAAAAACAGTAGCAAAAGTCAAAACAAGCAAATAACAAAGCAGGCGTAACGCAAACAAACTGCATACAAGGCAGACGCACTCGTACGACGCAAATGAGGCGATCACAAGATGGCCGCTCCTATTTTTTGTCGATTCCATAGTTCAATAGTGTCAAGCTCTATTGAGTTCCGTTCCACGTATCAGACATTTCTAAGATATAAATATAATATTGTTTATTTCATTTACCTAAATTATCAGCAGTTAATAATAACAATAACAATCATTCACTTAGTAATTTTCGAAGAGACAATTTTTTTAGCCAATCATTTTTCTATATTGTTGCCAATTTATTTTTTTATTAGTTTAAAGTGGTATGCGTGACACGGAAAACGAGAACTGTCAGGGAAATCATCTTAAGGCGAAATGATTATAATGAATGTATTGCAGGTCGATGATGTTCGTGAACCGCTACTGCACGTTCCAGCGCAACGAGCCGTGCGCACTCCCTGCAGTAGTGGAGCTGGTGGCGGGCTTCCTGGGGCGGAGCCCGGAGGACGTGGCGCTCGCCACCGCCTTCAACGCACTCAAGATCTTCGGACTCAGCCAGTAGCACAACCACTACCGAGGTACAGACTGACCAAAGAAATAAGAAACCTCGCCATATTGCGGAATTTCAATGGAACTAATTTTATAAGGGAAATTGTTGCCACAGTCGTAAAAACGTGGCGCCCCCAGAACAGGTTTCTTATTACTTTGGTCAGGCTTTACAGCCCCCCCAGTCCCCAGTGTGACCGTATCTATTTAGGCTGCTATTTCCCGGGAGACAAAAGACGAAAGGGACGCAGTTTTGCGCTAGAGTGAGCGCGGTGTATTTGTATTTCATTCTAAAGCATAACTACATCCCTTTCGTCTTCTGTATTTTGTCTCCCGTGAAATACCAGTCTTACTTGTACATCTATCTATCATCTTTTGGATAATATTAGCCCTACGGAAAACGAGGCAGCGAATTTTGTAAAAGCAAATAAAATGCCGCGATCGAAACCAGTTCTGTACCTACACGTACATGAAAATCCCCGATCGGAACCAGTTCTGTACACGTAAATGAAAATCCCCGATCGAAACCAGTTCCGAACAAGTAAATTAAGTCTCGTACGGACCCAGCTTTGAAACTTCGGTTATAAAGACGGCCGAAGGGGATATCAGAAGTGGGATTAGAATTATTGTTATTTAATAACAGGCGCACTGCGCGGTAGTTAGCCCGGATAGCTGAGGGTTCAAGCTTCTGCCCTCGTTCGATGATTTTCATTTTCGCTTCTATAAAAAAAAAAGCGGCCAAGTGCGAGTCGGACTCGCCCATGAAGGGTTCCGAATCAGCAAGTAACATAATATAAAAGTTCTTGTAGTTCGTTGTAACTTTGATCGATGTTTTAGTAATAGTGGAAGGGAAATTGCGGGGGTACGATTTATGACGTATTAAAAAAAAACTACTTACTAGATCCCGTTCAAACCAATTTTCGTTGGTAGTTTGCATGGTAATGTACATCATATTTTTTTTTTAGTTTTAGCGTTCCCTTATTTTAGAAGTTAGAGGGGGGGGACACACATTTTACCACTTTGGAAGTGTCTCTCGCGCAAACTATACAGTTTAGAAAAAAATGATATTAGAAACCTCAATATCATTTTTGAAGACCTATCCAAAGATACCCCACACGTATGGGTTCGATGAAAAAAATTTTTTTGAATTTTAGTTACCCCCCAAAATTTATTGTTTTTTTTTCTATTTTTTTGTGAAAATCTTAATGCGGTTCACAAAATACATCTACTTACCAAGTTTCAACAGTATAGGTATTATGGTTTCGGAATAAAGTGGCTGTGACATACGGACGGACGGACGGACGGACAGACAGACAGACAGACAGACAGACAGACAGACATGACGAATCTATAAGGGTTCCGTTTTTTGCCATTTGGCTACGGAACCCTAAAAACTACGGTAGGGGTAGGGGTAGAGGGTAGGTTGGGCTAGCATTAAGTTACGTGCGCATACCCTTAGAAGATATTTTGTCAGCAGCTACGTAAGGGATATAATTTGTCACACTGGTCGTGCTACGGGGGAAGCTAGCGGGACGTCCGGCTGAGATGTGGGTTTTAAGTTTTTTGCCGTTATAATATTTCGACTTTTGACATTTTGTAAATAAGACCGACAAGTTTAATGAACTCCTTTCGTTGTATCGAAGAATCTTTATCTATAGTAAAATTCTACTGTATCGGTATTTTATCTTTAGTGTTGTAATATCTAAAGTGCTATAGCCGATTTTGCTATCGGTCATATCTGTCTTGTCTTATGATAAAGCTCACATCTCCGCCTATGCTGTCCCATACAAAAAAAGAAACGTAAATCAATCGTGTTATTTTGTGCCTTAATCGGTCTATTACAATAAGATTCTAATAATATATTAACAAATGTTTTATCGAAGTTGATTCACGTATTTAAATCGAAATATGTATATTGTTTATTTTTTAAAACGTTATTTATATGTTGTTAACGTGATATGTAGTTAGGATTTAATGGAAACGAAAGATATAAAACATTTACGATAAGAATAAAAGATAGGTGGTTTAGCGATTTTTAGTCACAAAAAAATTTAAAATCGCCAATGTGTTTGTGTCTTTTATTTTCAAAACTTTTGTCAGACGTCATCATTTATAATAACTTCAATCGGAACTAAACTCGAACTATAAAAATACTCATGTAAATCTACGATTAACTTATATTATCTTGCATTTCTGAACAACGATAGACTGTATGCAGGATTCGAGGCTAAATTTACTAACAACTGCCGTCTTACCACAAAACGGTTAGAAATACGTTCAATGCGTGTCTAAAATATGTATGAGTTTGACTTTTGTGGTCAGACCCCTGATGTCTTGCCAGTGTACTCGTTCGGATCAAAAACATGGTAAAACTCTCGTATGCGTGCCACCAAAGAATGAAAATAAAAAATACAACGTTGATTTTTATAAAATACCATGTTTTTAATTTGAATAGAGATTTTTTTAACGTTAACATTGCCTCTTTACAGGTTTTCTAAAAACCGAAATTGACTTTTATTACATTTATGTTAATTAGTAATAGAACGTTATTAAAGTTAGTATTTATGGCGTTTTTAATTATAAATGTATTTTTGTAACGTTATTAAAGGCTGTCACATACGAACGACTTTTGTCGGCGAATTCTTTCGACTGAATCTTCTCTTTTTAATATTTGTGGTAATTATCGCCACAAAAAGTAAAAGTCACCGAGCATTCTCTAATAAAAAAATTACGGCATTAAGTCGCTCGTGTGTGCCTAGCCTAAGCGTACCTGATGATCGGACGCAATTGCCATTAATTTAATTAAATGGGTACGAGCATAATTTGAGACGCAATATTTTTCGTGTATTTTTCAATTGAAATGATTATTATGTAGCTTTTTATGTTTACTGTTTAGTTGTCTGTGTTGCACGCGAATCTCCAATCTAACTACAGTCGAATAAGGTCCTAAATGAACTCGCTATGCAAAACTGTCAAAAATGACGTTTCGAAGGCGGATTTTTGGCCACGTTCATTTAGATTCTTGCCGGACTGTAATAAGATTGGATTTCGGTTGACGTGACAAAGTGTTGCGTTATGTATGACATTTTTGTCGCGTCGCGAAATTCTTTTACGAATATAGTGGCAATAGTTTGCATCATTTAGTCAGAATGATCTCAGTGAACAAGCGTATAGCGTGAATGGTCTTAGAACTTGTGTGACACAATTTAAATAATAGTCAAAACAAAATGGATGATAAATACTTTTAAAATGCCATTAGTTGCTGATAATGTACTACACCTTATTTTGATCTTTACCTAAAACTTATTTATAAGGTAAAGTCGTTGAGTGTGTATCTAGCCTTAGGTATTTCTGTTGCCACTGTATTATGATCTTTCTTGCACGGTGATAGGTTCTTTTTTGCTCTGCGCGGAGCATTCCTAATCGAATTAGCTATTTCTTTCGAATATAATTATGTAAATAGTGACAATATTAAAGATGTTTATCATAATAAATGTTTTAAAATAAATTTAACAGATATTTTAAATAAATGTAAATACAATAACAACCAATGAGAAATAAGAACATTTAAGACTTTTTAATTAACTTGTTTTGCAAAATGTTAATTTATCAAAATTTCAGAATAGTAAAACAGAATCATTGCTGAAACGTCAGAAATATTTATGTCAGAAATCTTAAAGATTCTACATACTTATCTAACATTTCGTAGATTATGCAGTAATAAAAAAACCGATATTAATTTAATGCTGGTAGTCACAACGAGTTTAAGACTGCATGTATTGAAATGTAGAATTTGACAAATTAATTATATAATCTTTATGTGAAATTACGTTTTTTTGTCATCTTTTTTTACGTGTTTAATCGTTTCTGAACGCGTTTAGATAAATAGTGGCGTAAGACAACCAATCACTGTGTTCTGCGCTCTGATTGGTCAGTTAACCTTCAACGCTTGCGCACCTATTTAAGCTTAACGCGAAGTAATTTAAGTGTATTGTATTGTTGATTCCTTTATTTTTTGACAATCACTTTGTTGTAAATTATCTAAGGAGCTTGTAAAAATTCCTCATATAGGATTGACTGGGGAAATGTGTTAAATGTGGCTTATGCATAATTTGTTTATACAATTGTATGGTGGTTTTTCCAGTGAATTTTGTATGAGATTGTAATGTAGTGCCTTCGACAAAACGTCCTTTTGTGATACAATGTTTTTCTTAGATTGTACATAAATTATATTTCTTTCAATATACAATTAAAATGAATACTTGGTTTTTGTTTTCTGCATAACTTAAATGTCTGTCTTAACTGTGATCCCTAATATAAAAAATGGTGAGCCGTCACGGGACGCCTGGCTGATGTGAAATATCGAAAGTTAGTTTGTGATTGCTTCAAGTGGTTATACGGGTATCTGCTAGATGGCGTAGTACAATAATTATGTGTCTTACGAATATCTTTATTAGTAGTAAGAGAATAGTTTTCTTTAGTACCGTTGCGAGCGGGCGTCGGTCGCCACGCTATATTTACTAAATAAAACTTCTCTAAATAAGTACCACTAATAAAGTGTGTGGTTCAAGCTATAATCCTGTATATTCGTATGATCGCCCGCTCGCCATGGTCGCCACGCCAATAATCCGTTTTACCCCTCGCCTATATAGTCCGGTCAATAAAGAAATGTAGAGTGCGTGAGCAGCAGCCTAAGCGATTTCTTCAGAAACTTATTCAGAGTGCTTAGGGATAAAACATACTAAAAGTCCCGACGTCTAGGAGGTGAGCTGGAGGGGGGAGGGTTAAAGGTCTCATTTTTAAGTTTTTCGCCAATATTACAGAAACGGTGCGTTGTAGCAAAATATGATCTTAGATGAAATGAAAGCTTATAAAATTCTCTACAACTTTTATTCTATATCAATTTTTCATATTCCTAACCGTTTTTGAACTACACGCTCCTGAAATGTAGGAAGTACTGTTTAGTAGGGGATTTATTGAAATGTTTGTATGGGAAACATTTTTTATTGGACGAGTCGACGAAACTTGGCATGGTTATAGAATAGGTGATCCTAAGTAGAAATCCACCGGGACCCATGACTTGTACTCCCTCTGAAGGAGGGGAGTGAAGTTGGATTTTGCTGCCCTTTTTGTTGACGCTATATCTCTAAAACCGTAAGTACTATGACAAGTTTGGTATCATTTTCGAATAACTCGTTAACGTAGAATTTATTTTCGGTATTATAAAATAGGGTGGCCATACAAAAAAACTAAATTTTAGGACAAAATTCACAAAACACTTTAAGTCTTTTAACATAAATGTCGTTTACTTTTCCCATGGGAATGGTATCGATACAAAAAAAATATGGTCGGGTAGCAGCATTCAAGGGCTTTACAAATATATAACTTTTATGGCACTTACTTGATAAAAAATGGGTTAAAAAAATAAAATTGCATGTGCGGCAGACAAAGGTAATGAACATGGAACTAGCTCCAAGACCAAATTTGTCCCAAAATAGTGGTATTAAGGGGTGATAATGTATGGCAGAAATGTTTTGGGTGTTACAAAACCTTCCAAACATATAGGAGATGTAGAAATTCAGGTTAGAATGGAAAGTTAGAGCGGCCGGAACAAACGGTAGGAGATTAAGAGGTGTTTTTTTTAACAAGTAAGTGCCTTAAAAGTTATATATTTGTAAAGCCCGTGAATGCTGCTACACGACCATTTTTTTTTTGTATCGATACCATTCCCATTGGAAAAGTAAACGACATTTATGTGGAAAGATTTAATCTGTGTTTTGCGAATTTTGTCCTAAAATTTAGTTTTTTTGTTGGGCCACCCTATTTTATAATACCGAAAATAAATTCTACGTTAACGAGTTATTCGAAAATGATACCAAACTTGTCATAGTACTTACGGTTTTAGAGATATAGCGTCAACAAAAAGGGCAGCAAAATCCAACTTCACCCCCCTCCCCCCGGCTTCGGGGGGAGTACGAGTCATGGGTCCCGGTTGATTTCTACTCAGGATCACCTATTCTACAACCATGCCAAGTTTTGTCGACTCGTCCAATAAAAAATGTGTCCCATACAAACATTTCAATAAATCCCCTACTAAACAGTACTTCCTACATTTCAGGAGCGTGTAGTTCAAAAACGGTTAGGAATATGAAAAATTGATATAGAATAAAAGTTGTAGAGAATTTTATAAGCTTTCATTTTATCTAAGATCATATTTTGCTACAACGCACCGTTTCTGTAATATTGGCGAAAAACTTAAAAATGAGACCTTTAACCCCCCCCTCCCCCCTCCAGCTCACCTCCTAGACGTCGGGACTTTTAGTATGTTTTATCCCTAAGCACTCTGAATAAGTTTCTGAAGAAATCGCTTAGGCTCCCGCTCACGCACTCTACACCCCCCTTTGAGCCATTCGTTGACCGGACTAATAGATGTTTAAATATCAAAGAAAAGTGAACATAATTATTAATTTGGTTTGTTTACATAATACTCTTTTTTGTTTTTAACACGCTTTTATTAGGTCGACCTGTATGTAAGGTCATTCTAGAATAGCTCCATTTAAAAAAACTACAGCGCTAAAAGGGTTTCAAAAGAAAAACAGTCCAATTTAAAAATAAATAACAATTTATTATTTGTAATAACTATACTACGTATTTACAGTTTTTTTCGCAGTTTTTCAATGCCTTTGCATGATAAAGGTTTGGTGTTTGATATCACAGTATAGCGGCGCTTAGACAATCATTTATGACGCACACATACACAATGTAAAAAGGGGAAAGAATATCTATCTGTGGTAACGCCTCGATCCTTCATTTGCGATTTGTCGCGGCCCATAGCGACAAAGTAATGACATACATACATACAACAGTGGTCTAATTCATAGTAACATTAAATTTAAGAAAAAAAATCCTCGGCCACAAAACCGTAACTTGATTTAGGTACTTGATAATCTTCAAACGGCTGAAGATATTATAACTCTCGATTGAAACCTTGCAAACAAAAAAACTAGATCAAAATCGGCGCATCCGTCTAGGAGCCACGCCACGATGCCACAGACAGACACACGTCCAACTTATAACACTCCTCTTTTTTTTCAATTTTATTGTAACTTCATTTACATGCCCAGAAGATCTCCTATATGTATTCTTTAAAATAAACTAGCACACAATGGGTTTTCTGTTTATGTATTACTTATTTCAGTTCACATTTTGGTATCTTCTGACACAAAATATAAGTAACCAAGTAACCAGAATTCTCAGGACGAACCGACACTCAAGTCCGGTGAAGCTTGATTCGTCGTACTTTTTGGACACATTATGTTTGTGACCACTATGAGAGGTCAATTAAAAAGATTACCGACATTTCTTAAAGGTGTACAGAAAATAACTGTACTTAAGCCTCATTTACGTCATGTGCAACTTTTACCACGGGAAAATGTCTCATTCCCAAGGGAAGAAAATGCCACATGCCGCACATATAATATGTTCTATTTGTAGCATACCACAAGATTTCGCATGCGACAGTTGCATGTTGTTGGATCGGAGTAAATGGCGCTTTAGCTAATTTTATGACGTATGGCTTCTGACATTATAAACATCGCTGTGGCTTTTTTAATTGACCTATGCTTATGTCGAAAAAGTACGACCAACCAAACATCACCGGACTTGCGAGGGAGCGGAATACTCTACCCCAAAGTAGTCATGTACCAATGCGTCTAGGGGCGGCTCAAGGGGGCCTCGGATCGGACCTAAGCCTAGCGCGTTGATACGGAAAAACATCGTGAAGGAGACGACGCCTGAGCGCTATGGCTCAAATCACACCGGAAAATCGATTAAGTTAAAATTATTTCACACTGAAAGTGCTCGCGGCGTGATTTGAGCGATATCGCTGCCGCTATACACATGGCTATGAACGAGTTAGATAATTCATATGAGAATAGTTGTTGACTTACGAGTATAAATAGAAAATTTTCTGGAAGGGATAGAGTACGCCTAATCGAGTATGAACCGTAAGCACGGATATGAACGAATAGTCCGAATATCTTCAGCGCGTTCGTTTAGTATCAAATGGTTATCGGAGCTGATTGTTTTTCCCGGTGAAAATAAGAAATTTAATAGAACATTTTGAAATGTGCAGTGATAAGTTGCAAACATGACTCGAAGAACAAATCCAAAAAGAAAAATGTTATTGATTTCACCTGCTTACGCTTGACATAAAGGCAGCGGAGCGATGCGCGTGCTCTATGTATAATTATTTATTCTCTAAGAGTATGATTGTTTTTGACATTTCATAAAAAGAAGCTCTTATGACCAGGGATCGAAACCAGTTTTGAAATCCCTGTTAATATCGTTCGAAAAACAGATATAATTCCGTTCCCCAATTAACCGGCAATAGATGGAACTTAATGAAACAAACCAAAATCATTCTGGTTACCCGGTTTTTGATAAAGAACGGAATGATATCGGTTTTGTAATTATGAAAGTAATTGTTTTTGCGGCAGGCGAAGGCCAGGGCTGCCGGTTGCTTTGCATATGTTCCCCCAGGACTAAACCTACCCTTAGTGATCTTAGTTAGAGCTATAGTCGGATAGGGTTTGAACTAGCGTGATTTAACAAGTGTATGAAAAACCGGTTCCGATCCTTTTGACTAGCCAGTCATCCAGTGAATATCCGTATAGTTGGTTTAGCTTTTGTCGAGCTTCCTGACTTGTCCGGGCGGGGGCGCGGTGAGCACCTTGCGCGAGAGCCGCACCTGCCCCGAGGCGGGGTCGCGACCGAAGTACTTCACCTGTAACTCAGACCCCACCTCCAGACCCAGCGCCGACGGGTGCATTATCTGAAACAAACAACATGTTTATCATCTCAGCCTGTAGACGTCCACTGCTGGACAAAGGCCTCCCCCCACGGATCTCCACAAATTTGACGGCCCCGTAGCCTAGTTGGTAGTACGTCTGCCTGCTGAGCACAGGGTCGCGGGTTTGAATCCCACCCAGGACAAACTTTCGTGTGATGAGCACTTGTGTTTGCCTTGTGTCACAAATCAAACCGACAGCGACACGTTTGTATGAAGATAACTTATTGGTATTACTGTGGTCTCACCTTCCTGTGGTCTAACTGTGAGTTATGCAGCAGTGCGGGCGCCATCCCCGGGTACAGCGTCACCAGCACCCCTATATCCCGGACCTCCACGACCCTGGCGCGGTACACAGCCCCGAACTCCAGCTCCGGCGTCCTCTCCGCGCTGAGCCAGGCCGCGATGCGCGCGCGAGCCTCCTCCATCGCTGTTTGGGACGGCGCGAATATACTGTACTTGGTCTCGTCTATAGGCGTCACCTGACAACACAAATCACTACATTAAAGCCCGATCAGAGAAATAAGAAACCTCGCCATATTGCGGAATTTCAATGGAACTAATTTTATAAGGGAAATTGTTGCCATAGTCGTCAAAATATACACGTCCCCAGAGCAGGTTTCTTATTTCTTTGGTCAGGCTTTAGTATAAAACAAAGTCGCTTTCTCTGTCCCTATGTCGTCCCTATATCCCTATGTATGCTTAAATATTTAAAACTATTTGACGCGGTTTTTTAAATAGATAGAGTGATTCAAGAGGAAGGTTTACATGTATAATATACGCATAATATACTTAAGGATAACCATGGGCGCCGGCTGGGGGTTCCCCCTGGGAATCTCGAGGAATAGGGAAGTGTCCTCGGAAAAAAGTAATCGATTCTAATTAGTCCGTTTGTTAGATTATCGAAAAATATTGAACACGTATTTTTTTATTTTATTTGACGAATATTTACCGCATCAAAATGTATGAGAAGGGTACTATGACGTCACTTGTTTCGTACAATTTGTATGGCGGCGTGTCGTCACTGGAAATTTCAAAGTGCTGTATTGTCGGCATTTTTCGTTTGCCAGACAAAAAAAAATACGTGTACATTATTTTTTAGTAATCTAACAGACGGACTAATTAGATTTTTTCAGGACACTTCCTCATTATTGAAATAAAATAAATTCATAATGAATGTAAATGTCTCGAACATAAAATAAACTGGGCTATAGATGTTTGCTTCCAAAGAAAATTTTTTTTTATTAACAATCATATACGGCGGAGACTGTAAGAAAACTAAAATCTGCACCACCTGGAAATTATTTCTGCCGGCGCCCATGAGGATAACCCACAATAACCATTTTCCCGTGCGAGCCGGGGCGGGTCGCTAGTTACATATCTAATAACAATATTATTGCGGCTGTTAATTTACCTGCACGCCCGTTTCAACGTAAAGCCTCTTCAGGTTGACGCCGCCGAGCCCAACCAACTTAGACCGCTTGTGGACTTCCACCTCCATCTCCTCGATCACTGGCATGTTCTCTTTGCGGCCTTGTCTGGAAAAAATAATAAAATAATATGAACACACAACAAAACACTTATGAGTCTTAAGCGATTGCACATGATTGTTAACTTAGGTCGCTATTTTAAGCCTCGGTAGCCTTTTAAATGTTCTGTGAATTTCCACCACAGAACATTTAAAAGAGGTGTGTGTGGAAATTCATGCCACGCGTCATTCTTTGTATTATACAATAATGTTTAGCCTGCTTCCCTTTATTGTCTGTCTTCTTTTATCCCTTGGGAAAGGCAAAGGGTTCAAACCCCTTACAGCCTAGTCTTTAGTAATTGCTTCGGCACGTAACGAAAATAAATATGTCTCGAAAAAGATTTAAATTTAGAACTACATTATTTTGTATATTTAAGGGGCTTTACGCGATAATAATGTGTACTAAGCGCGAAAGCCTCAAACATTAAATCTAGAATATACTTGCAGCCAGACCGAAAAGCAAAAGAGATGGCATTACCAATGCCACAGTACCTAATGCTTAATTTAGTCGGGATGTTATCGCACGCCTGCTAAATTAGTGCGAACTACACGTAAAATCGATGTTTGACGTCTCTAAATTTAAGTTGACAATCACCTGTCCCTTTCCGTTCTTAAGAACGTGAAAGGGACGAGGGTATTATTTTTAAATTTAAGTTATAGCGTAATATGTAGAATCGGGCCCAATATCCGCCCAATATGTAACCAAGGTGGCGCTAGTGTGGCATTCGAGAGTACGAAACGCCCGATCTCAATTTCAAGAGCATGGTCTAAAAAAAAAACAAGGTCTTCCATTCGGACCACGTGACTGACACAAGCCTACGTCATTTTGCGCTGTTAGATAGACAAGGATGAACAGCGCAAATTGACGGAGGCTTGTGTCAGTCACGTGATCCGAATGGAAGACCTTGTTTTCTTAGACCATGGCACTGGGCGGTCACTCCATACAGAAAACGCGTTTTGACAACCTACTTCTTTTTGAATAACAACTGAATATCAACTACAAGTCAATGGCGCTAGGCGCTATGTAAAACACCCCCGAACACCACCGGCGGAGTCCCGCGGCGCCTGCGGGGTGCGGGGCGTGGGGCGCTATATCGGGCGGGGAACGAGTGCCGGCGCGGGGCGGAGAGTGTTATTTCTGTACGGGTAGTACTATTATTTTCTTCTGTGGTGGTGGTTAACTTACAGCACCTGTCAGAAAGGTAATAAAAAAGGTGCCCTGACCTGGGTTTGTCCAAGCAGCGGTTCATGATATCCAGCACCTTGGCCTTCCCCTCGCAGCCCGCCATGACCGCCTCCATCACGACCTTGAGCGGTAGACCGGCCAGCTTTACGTCAGCTTGCAGAGCCGTCACGCCCTTCTTGGTGCCCGCTATCTTGAAATCCATGTCGCCCATGTAGTCTTCTATGCCCTGGGGTGTAAAACATTAAGTATACTTTTTAAAACTTTCACGGTACAAATACCACGGTTAATATCCCGTTTTGAATCATAATAGTTATGAAATATTAAGTATGTTTATTTTGGTCTTTTTTAGTGATGACTGTGTCACAATAACATTTAAAAAATGAACAGCCTCCGTGGTAGAGTAGTCAAAAGCTTGTCTGACGTTACGGAGGTTCAGGATTCTAATCCCTGTGGATCTGTTAAATAAATATCACTTTGTGAGACTTTTCTCAGTTTGGTTAGGACGTTGCAGGCTGAATCACTTGATTGTCTGAAAAGAAAAATCATCGCAGTATTGACACTTCTTTTGGAACACAATTTATTTTTGCGAACGGGGGGGGGGCGCGGCAGTATGGGCTAAGTGCAAGCGTGTGCGTGACAGCGCGTGCCTACACGACGCGCTCACATTCAAACCGATGCGGCCAGTTAGTACGGAGATAACTTTCTGTTGTTAGTCTTCTGTGGTGTAATCAAGGCATTAGGGCCTGGCGATGCGCGGTGCGAACTGCGAAGCGAGTGGCGGCGCGAACTGCAGCTCGCGCGATCTCGCTGTCTAGGTAAAATAAAGTGCTCGTGGAGAAATAACAACTCATGGAGCACATTAAATACCAATTTATTCGGTATTTTCTTGATCCTCAAACTTTCATAATACACGATTCGACACGAGTCCAAAGATAACTAAATCAAACTGGAGAGACAATTCATTATTTAAAAATAAATAGTTTTACTAGATATATGGCATTAGAGCCAGTCTCAAATCAAAGGAGTTGCAAATACGATTATGCAAACTCCACAGTAACAACGACTGTGTGGGACTCACTAACAAATCGGTAAGTATCCTGTAGTCGGCGATCTGTCCGTTGCCGGCCGGGCGCGACACGAGGCCTATGGCCACCCCGGCCGCCGGCGCCGAGAGGGGCACCCCCGCGTCCAGCAGCGCTAGGGACCCGCAGCATATCGACGCCATGGAACTTGAACCTGACAAACATATACATTGGGCTCAATTCTGCCGTGGCCGCTAAAATGTCTTTTAAGTTGTTGGTCTCTTTCATTCATATGGGAATCGAAAAGGATGGGGAGATGAATGAACTTAATTTTGAATGAATGATATTTAAAATAAGCAGCGCAGCTGTCAAATTCAGCTTAATTTAAAATCCTGCTAAATTACGCGTAAAGTCGATGTTTGACGTGTCTAAATGTAGGTTGGCAATCACCTGTCCCTTTTCGTTCTTAAGAACGTGAAACAGACTTAACAACTTAAATTTAGATATTTTAGCGGCCACGCAGAATTGAGCCCATTTAACCACCAAAAAAAAGGCATTAATATAGCAATTATCTAAAAAGTTTTGTACGAGAAATCTCATAGAGTTGCAGAGCTTTTTTTTGAACACGCGTTTGTGGAGGCAAAGGGAAGATCTTCCTTGAGGCATGGTGGTAAGCCCGGGGACCACGGTCCAACTACTTCGTTGGGACTTGTATTTATTTAATGTCTTGCGAAAACTCTGATACTCGTAGCGCGTTTCAGGCCTCGGCTTCTAATTGTTCGCTCTTCTAATGACGTATGAGTATGAGGCGCGCCGCTACACGTTCAACGCGTATTTAACTTTTTAAACGAGTGACCGAGAAGTGTCTCTTTTTCAGTTTGGGCATAAATACTTCCCAATTGACTAGGAGTCGAAGTGGTTGTCATGGCCGAAAAACGGTCGAAAGAGATATTATAATTTTCCACTAAATCAGCACTTCTCAAACTATACTATGTTTTGGTAAAACTAGAGACCAATGGAATTCGTGGTCATGCTAGGCTGGCTTAAAGCACAAAGAATCGAAATAAATAAACAGTTTAGCATTTTTGTATTAAGAATACGGGCGTACCCCAAGGCAGCATTCTCGATCCCATATTATTCATTATGTATAACAATGATACAACAATTAAAACTCAAACATTAAATACGTAGTTGATGACAATCTTACAAGAAGAACATGTTGATAGAACTGTAGTAGTGTAGCTAGAATGGTGTTAGAAAGAGAGCCCAACAGTTGTTTATATATAGTATACGTATCACTATTGGACTCGAGTTCTTCAGCGGTGACCCTAGTGGAGATGAGTTGATCTTTTTACGCTTAAAGTGGCTAGAATGGTGTTAGAAAGGGACAGTCGTATATCTCTCACCGTTGGACTCAAGCACTTCAGCAGTGAGCCTGGTGGAGAAGAGTTGATATTTTTACGCTTAGAGTGGCTAGAATGGTATTAAAAAGGGACAGTTGTATATCTCTCTCACCGTTGGACTTGAGCACTTCAGCAGTGAGCCTGGTGGTGTATGGCAGGTGGGGCACCACGGGCAGCAGCCCCCGCTCGGCCAGCGCGCCGTGCCCCGCCTCCCGCCGCCCCGCCGCCCCCGCGCGCCCCACCTCCCCCGTCGCGTATGGGGGGATGTTAGAAAGGGACAGTCGTATATCTCTCTCACCGTTGGACTCGAGCACTTCAGCAGAAAGCCCGAGTGGCTAGAGTGGTGTTAGAAAGGGACAGTTGTATATCTGTCTCACCGTTGGACTCGAGCACTTCAGCAGCAGGCTTACTATGTAAGTAGCGACAAACTTAAGAAGCTGTCAAACGCGACATAGTGACATTAGAGCCATAGTAGTTCTGTCAATATGTCGCGTTTGACAGCTTCTCGAGCCTGTTGCTTCTTACGTAGTAGGCCTACTGTAAGCCCGAGTGGCTAGAATGGTATTAAAAAGGGACAGTCGTATATTATCTCTCACCGTTGGACTCGAGCACTTCAGCAGTGAGCCTGGTGGTGTACGGCAGGTGGGGCACCACGGGCAGCAGCCCCCGCTCGGCCAACGCGCCGTGCCCCGCCTCCCGCCGCCCCGCCGCCCCCGCGCGCCCCACCTCCCCCGTCGCGTACGGCGGGAACTCGTAGTGGAGGAAGAAGCTCTTTTCCTTTATACCGCTGGAACGACGCACAAAATGAAATGAAATAATTTATTTTTAACTTTTGGGACACTTTTGATCACTTAGTTAAGCCAAATAAAGTTACATTTAGTGGCGAGTTCTGCAAAGCAAAATCTTCAAAGCAAAGCAAAGTCTTTTGTGGAGAAGAGCAATAGGATATAGGGTAAACGAAGGTATTACAGGGCCACTTTGTAGTTTAATGAATTAAATGATCGTTCATTCGTTCGTCGTCGTTCGAAATGTTTTCGTTCTTGTTTATAGAAGCATTTAAATAAGATTATAAGTTAAAATCTCATTTCATTTTGAATATAAGATTTTTGCACGCTTTTTTTTAATGAATATTATGACTTAATGATACGAGGAAAATAAATAAAAAATTACAAGAAATACAGTTCACAACTATAAACGTGTACAAATGGACGGCCTTATTGATAAGGTACTAATTTCTAATAGGCAACCCATTAAATTAATTGAGCAAGCTAATGTGAAGAATTTAGATTACACCTAACAGAATGCCCTTCTGGTAGCGAATACTCTTCAGATAACAATTACCCTTCAGGTAACAATGCCCGTACCCGCCGGCGGGGGCGCAGCCATAGCCAAAATCAGAATTGATAACTAGAGACGGAGCCCCTCAGGCGTCGTCTCCTTCACGATGTTGTTCAGTATCAACGCGCTAGGCCGTGGTCCGAGGCTCCCTTGAGCCGCCCCTAGACGCGTTGGTACATGACTTTTTTAACCCCCGACGAAAAAGAGGGGTGTTATAAGTTTGACGTGTGTGTCTGTCTGTCTGTCTGTCTGTGGCATCGTAGCTCCTAAACGGATGCGCCGATTTTGATCTAGTTTTTTTTGTTTGCAAGGTTTGACAATCGAGAGTGTTCTTAGCTATGATCCAAGAAAATATCTTCAGCCATTTGAAGATTATCAGCTCTTTTCTAGTTGTTGAGAGGATCCAGTAACGGTTTTGTGTCGGGGGTTATTAAATTTTTTAATTTAGTGTTATTTAGGGGTAGAGTCTTCCGCTCCCCCGCAAGTCCGGTGAGTGAAGCTTGATCCGTCGTACTTTTTCGACACAAGCATAGGTCAATTAAAAAAAAAAGGTAATGTTATGTTGGTTCCAAACTTAAGAAGCCTAATATGACGTTGATGTTTGTAATTTTAGATTTTTTTAAAGATTGTGTCTTATTTATCTTCTAGCAAGAAATTTAAGAAAGTGAGGTATAGCCCCTTGGTGGGGACATATTATATGAGGTGTTAAAGAACGAACAAATTATAATGAGAAAGAGTGAGATGAGCATGTGAAAAAAAGAGTGAGATGAGCATGTGAGAAAATAAGGAGTAGGAAAGCGGTAAAACTGACCTAGTGAGCATAGTGAGCGCGTCCATTTTAAGCGCGCTGTCGGGCGAGTCAAACGCTACGGTGCACAACACTTGCGTCTGCCCGCGCTGGAACAACGCGCTGCCGTGTAGCGGACCGTACAGTGACACCTGACAACAAACCATAACGATCATCAACATGGACTTAGTAACATAGTTAGATGATCAGAACTATCGATGGTTCGGTAACACTAGAAGTTACATACCGATTTGCGTGAAACTTTTTGAGCAGATTCGATGTTTATTTATTTATATTTCTTGCGGCACAAATATTACTTAATAGTATGGATAGTCGTATTACCTGGCAACTGATATCCCTCAACTGATCCAGCCGCCTGCCATCACAGCGGATATCGGTCTCGAAGATTATGTCCCAAATATTATTTACTTAGTGAATAAATATACATAGAGCTCGCGCATCGCTCCGCTACCTTTATGTCAAGCGTAAGCAGATGTTGTATGGCGGTGAAATCAATAACATTTTTCTTTTTCGATTTGTTGCTCGAGTTATGTTTGCAACATACCTATCACTGCACATTTCAAAATGTTCTTCTATGAAATTACTTATTTTCACCGGGAAAAACAATCATCTTCGATAACCATTTGATACTAAATGAACGCGCTGAAGATATTCGGACTGTTCATACTCGATTAGGCGTACTCTATCCCAGATTTTTTTCTTTTATACTCTACTAGCGACCCGCCCCGGCTCCGCACTGGAAAATAGTTATTGTGGGTTATCCCTAAGTATATTATGCATGTATTATACATATAAACCTTCCTCTTGAATTACTCTCTATTAAAACAAACCGCATCAAAATACGTTGCGTAGTTTTAAAGATTTAAGCATACATAGGGACATAGGGACAGCGAAAGCGACTTTGTTTTATACTATGTAGTGATAGGCGTACTCTATCCCTCCCAGATTTTTTTCTATTTATACTCTAAGATTATTTATTAGTATGGATAGTCGTATTACCTGGCAACTGATATCCCTCAACTGATCCAGCCGCCTGCCATCGCAGCGGACGTCGGTCTCGAAGATCATGTCCCTGAAGATCTGCTTCACGTTGGCGCTGAAGGCTTCAGTCAGCTGACCCAGCTCCAGCTCCGGCCGGTCCCTGAACTGGGTGAGGACCGTCTGCCGCAGCGCAGAGAGGGCGTTGTCGCGAGACATCTTGTCGTGGGTGTGGTCACTGCCAAAAGGAATACACTTCACTACATAGTATAAAACAAAGTCGCTTTCTCTGTCCCTATGTCCCTCCCTTTGTACGCTTAAATCTTTAAAACTACGCAACGGATTTTGATGCGGTTTTTTTTAATAGATAGAGGGATTCAAGGGGAAGGTTTATATGTATAATACATGCATAATATACTTAAGAATAATCCACAATAACCATTTTCCCGTGCGGAGCCGGGGCGGGTCGCTAGTAGAGTATAAATAGAAAAAAATCTGGGAGGGATAGAGTACGCCTAATCGAGTATGAACCGTAAGCACGGATATGAACAGTCCGAATAACTTCAGCACATTCGTTTAGTATCAAATGGTTATCGGAGCTGATTGTTTTTCCCGGTGAAAATAAGTAATTTAATAGAACATTTTAAAATGTGCAGTGATAAGTTGCAAACATGACTCGGGGAACAAATTAAAAAGAAAAATGTTATTGATTTCACCGCCCATACAACATCTGCTAAAATTTGCTTACGCTTGACATAAAGGCAGCGAAGCGATGCGCGTGCTTTATGTATATTTTATTCTCTAAGGGAATACATTTTTGACCGAAAGCACAGAAGAAAATAATAATACTAGTTTTGACAAGCTACTTCTTTTTGAATAACAACTGAATATCAACTACAAGTCAATGGCGCTAGGCGCTATATATAACACCACCCAACACCCCTGGTAGATCCCGCGGCGCCTGCGAGGTGCAAGACACTCGAAAAGCTTTCATACTGAAATAATGACAGAATTATTATAGCTCTTATGTCACTATGTCGCGTTCGACAGGTTCTCGAGCTTCTTTCACATTCATTGGTGGGGCATGTGGCGCTATTTCGGGCGGGGAACTCATTTTAGCGCGGTGGGTTGAGTGTCCTTTCTGTACGGCTTAGTACACAGGGTTAGTACTATTATTTTCTTCTGTGCCCGTACAGAAAGGACACTCACACCCCCGCACTAAAATGAGCGCTCGCCCGAGCCCCTCACGCCCCGCACCCCGCAGGCGCCGCGGGACTCTGACAGGGGTGTTCGTTCAGGGGTGTTTCATATAGCATTTCAGTGTTTGACTTGTAGTTGATATTCAGTTGTTATTCAAAAAACAGTAGGTTGTCAAAACGCGTTTGCTGTATGGAGTGTCCGACCTGTGGCGAAAGTGGGCTAAATGCGTGCAAAGAGATTTCGTTTCAAAAGGGGTAAAAATAATGTCGCTTTCTAAACTGATTTTGGTGAACATTATTAGGATTGTTCACGGGTCTTTACGTGATAATTTAAAATAGGTATGTACCTATACCTACCATACCTTATTTTTGCCTATTTTTTTTAAAGTTTTGACACGCACGGTCAATTAGGTTTCTATAGATAGAGTAAAATAGACTTTACACTTTAACTCTCTCATCTCTTTCATTTTATCCTCTATGTTGCATTATATTCACATTTCCTGTCAATTTTTTTAGTGCTTGGCATAAAGCCGGTTCAACAAACCTCAGTATCTCCCTAATCTTCATACTGGAGAGTGTCCGGATGGTCTCGAGGACGTCTTCACTCATCGCAGGAGTTGCATCATACTCTCGCTTCATCTTGCCACTTTCCTTCTGCAGTTTCTCTATGCCACGGACTATGTGTTGAGCTTCCTTGGTTCCTGATCAATACAAGACAAGAAAAAAATCTGTATAAACATACAGGAGTTTATACTCATTTTCTTTTTTAAATAACTAATAATATAATTAACTAATTAATAGCTTCTAACAATACAACCATGGGGTGCACAGGATTAGTGTCATAGTAAAAGAATACAGGAATTGTGTGTTCTACCCCAAAGTTATACTTTTTTCTGCTGGCCGGCACTTTTACTTTTTTGGTCCAAAATGAATGATACCCAAATAATAGTGGCACTTATAAAGGTTTAAAAAAACAATGAACAATTTGGTAAGTAACAAACTAATTCACATGCCTATACTATGATATTTGTATTTTCTGGCCAATGAATAGAATAAACATGTGAGCCAACAGTTTATTTGTACTTCAGAAAAGTACAAAGATGACAAACAATGTTGTCATTAAAATAATTGCACCAATCTTCAAAGTTCCAAAAGATGGCAACGTAAATGTAACTTACATTCGTACCTAGTTTGATGGCCTTCAACAAATCCTGCTGCAGAATGTCATTGGCGCTGCCTTCCAGCATCACAACCAGATTGCTCTTCGTGGCAGCCACTACCAGGTTCAGATCTGACTTCTCCAAGTCCTTGCGGGTGGGGTTGATAATTACTTCATTGTCTATGAAGCCTAACCTGTGAATAAATGAAATAATTTAAAAATGCCTTCTAATCTGCGTCTCAAGTAAGGATGCACACAATAACAAATTTATTTGCGCTAGTTGTACTCTTTTTATAGACACATAGTGGGGGTCGGTTTTTTATTATTTTATTAGTGGGGGTAGAGTGGCAGCAAAAACAACTTTGCAAAATATTATTGCTGCTTCAATTGTCTAATTTGCTTTCACACTGTTTGGAATGCGTGCACTCTTGGGTGCAAAAAACTTGGTATTGTTTATCCTTATACTTATTTACAGTTTTGTTAAAGTTATGCTAACATGGTTTAGTTTGACTACTTGAATAGGTTCTATCAGTTTTTACCTCACAGCTCCCACTGGCCCATTCCATGGAACGTCAGATAGTGCCAACGCAGCACTGGCAGCGTTAATAGCCACAGTCTCCGGAGGGTTAGTGATATCTACAGCCAACATATTGCATACTATCTGAGTGTCGTAGTTGTAGTTTTGTGGAAACAGCGGTCTCACAGAACGGTCAATCAGTCGAGATGTTAGGATTTCTCTTTCGGTTGGACCTGGAATTATTTTGAGAATGTTTTGTTGCATTTAATCAATTAGTACATTAGCTGACAGGTTGAATAAAAATTTTTAGACATGTTAACGTTTTTAACATAGATAGGTCTTTAACAAGTAACACAACTTGGATTTCTTTTGACAGTCTCATAGTCAAGTTGGTAGTATGTCTGCCTTCAAAACACAGGTTCGCGGGTTCGAATCCTGCCCAGGGCAAACATTTGTGTGATGAGCACTTGTGTTTGCCTTGGGTCCAGATGTTGTATATTTATATATGTATGTATATCAGCTGTCTGACACCCATAGTACAGGCTCTGCCTAGTTTGAGCTCAGATGGCCATGTGTGAGATGTCCCCTCATATTACTTATTATTATTATTCTTCTTCATGTGGGTTGTAAGAATATCGAGCAAACTCCTTAGACCTGGTGTCACAATTATTGAGCTGCCTTTCATATTTGGCATCCCGCAAATACTTACCCAGTTCTCTTCTCAAGAAGTTAGTCGGTATCCGTCCAGCAGCAGCTGCCTTCTGTCGGTAATCCACCACCAGCGGCAGAAAAGAGCTCGGACTTTGTTTGGCTTTGGATACTACGGTCGCTAGGACACTGGTGTTGCCGAGTGTCGCTACGCAAGCTCCATCTGCGAAGCGAGCGTAGCGCCCTGTTGAAAAGCTCAATGGAGTGTTGCTGAAAGTGAAAATGTATAAAAACTTACTTTTAATGTTATTGAAAATCTTCAAGTCAGAGAGTCAACTTATTCAAATACTATCTATTTAATTCAAATTGGGTTACAAGTTAAGTAGTTGTAGGTTAAGTTACTAACATGTTACCTACTAAAATTTAAAAATATAACCTCAAAACCCTACCCATTCGTAAAAGCGACGTCTGTTTCTGCTACTTTAGCTTGAGTTGAGTATGCCTTAAAGTAATATCGTCTTTTGGTTCGTAATTTACAGAAAACTGAGCGATTTTTACTCAACATTTTAGGAAAAACTGCTAAAGTAAAGGTCATAAAAGGGCAGCGTTTCGGTTTCTGTTTCGCGGAGAGAGAGAGTTCTATTAATTATCTGCTGCTTATACTGTATGAGGGAAGAAGTGGTTGTGAAATCCTTGCTTATTATTATATTGTTGTTAATTAATTAAAATTTAACATAATAAAATTGTACACACAAAAAACAAAACGAACCACTTTTTTCTTTTTTTTCTTTTATCCCCTTTATGGAAAAGGCAAAGAGTTCAAAGCCCATACAGCCTAGTCTGTAGAGCTCAAGGTGCGAGTGAACGATGACTGACTGAGTGAATGCAGCCGCCAAGTGCGAGTCGGACTCGCCCATGAAGGGTTCCGTAGCAGCAATTAACATAATATAACAGTTATTGTAGTTGGTTATAATATGTAAGTGTTGTAAACTTGTAATGTAAGTGTAAGTGTAACTATAATTACGATTTATGAATGACGTATTAAAAAAAAACTACTTACTAACTAGATCTCGTTCAAACCAATTTTCGGTGGAAGTTTGCATGGTAAAATATACACGTGGCGCCCCCAGAGCAGGTTTTTTTATTTCTTTGGTCATGCTTTACTTACCATGTTTCATTATAGTATTTCATAACAGTATAGTTCTTATAGTTTTGGAAAAAAGTGGCTGTGACATTGACATACGGACGACAGACAGACAGACATACATACATGACGAATCCATAAGGGTTCTGTTTTTGCCATTTGACTAAGGTACCCTAAAAATGGATGAACGAATATAATAACGGTTTGTTGTTTTTCCTCAATGTTTTAAAGAGAAAAGCAAGGTATTTGTGTCATACAGCCTAATTATATGTTTGTTGTTTTCAAAAACGAAACCAACAATCAGCTGATTGTCAAAGTCAATATGCTTGCATTGTTTTGTTTGTTTGCGGTTTGCAAAGTGGCGATTTGTTCGGTTAATTATTTTGAAGGAAACATGAAAAAAGTTCAAGGAAACGATTCCTTCCAGCGTATCAATTATCTTTATCAGGTTTGTTTATACAATCATTTAAATCTTTCACATTCAATTAATAATCAACAGCTCTGTTATAGGTTAAAAAATGTATTGGTTTGTTTTTGTTTGTTGCAGTTAAGTAAATACATGGTGGACAAAAATCCAGCCTTATCTTCGTACTACGGCAATCTTATTGTGAATGTAGCGAAGAAAAATGTTTTAAAAATGTAAGTTTCAAACCTAATTTTCATACCATAGAAATAATTTTCTTTTAGGATTAAAGGAATTGTTTAAGATAAAAAGTAGCTTATGACTTTCGCCACAATGCTATTAACTTTCTCTATTTTTTTAAATTTAATCGGGTAATCTAGTTTAGGTATAAAATTTAAAAACATCAAGCATTGTCAAATATTATTATTTTATGGATATGCAGCAATTATGCTGGTAGGACCTTAGTTTTTATTTAATATATAAATTTGGAATATTTAAATCGTGTAATATATTATGTTAGGTATTTACTTTATTTGTTCAATGTATTTTAACTGATATTCTATCTGTTTATTAAATGTATAGTATTAAAAATACCTGTCAATAAAAAAATACAGCAAAAATGTATAAGCTGTTTCTTTTTACAGACACCCAGACATAAAGCGCCAAATGTGCAAGAAGTGCCGTTGCATTTTAATGCATAAGACTTCGGCCTCAATGAAAATAAAAAATAAACAGAAAAACAAAAGCATAGTGTGGACATGCCACACTTGCAACTCCAAGAGGACATTCCCTGCTGATAAAAACAAGGACCATACTCTTTGGGTTGAAAAACCTGAAGCTGTCGTGGAAGTTATCAATTAAATGTAATGAAGACATCTTACTATTGAATCTTAAGGTCTCTGATGAGATATTTTAAAGGTCCATACTTACATTTAAGTAAAATCACTACATAGTATAAAATATTTAAATTTAGATGCCCTTAATTCATATAACTTTAAAAAAATGTAATGATTAGCTTTTTACGAAAAATAATCCAAGTGCGCTTTTTCTGTAGGGTAACCAACAGAAAGACTTTGTCCTGTATGTGAATCAAGTAATAAACAATTTAACAAAATAGTATTAATAGATTAGAGAGAAACCTAGAAGAAGTTTTTGGAGATTCCCCATCTTGAGTACCTACCTACTGATTTTACACTTTAGGAGGTGAGGGTAGGAATTGAGGGGTCTTCTTCAAGCTAAGATTGAGTTATCCGAAATTGTTCAGAATGGCAACCAACATGACAATGATGGTGATTAATAAGTTTTATATATGATCTAAGAATAAATTTTTTGATTAAATTTTTTTTTACATTTGTCTTGATCTTCGTTGGCCGAGTAGCTAGGGCCGTCGACTTTCATTCGAAAGTTCGTGGGGTCAAGCCTCGGCACGTACCAATGTGTTTTCGTATCTTATTATTCAAAGATTTCAAAAAATTTATACCTATTCTAACATAAGAATGTAATAATATGTCAACCTGAATAATTTTTTTTGCAATAAAAGGAAAAGAAAAAGCCTGTCCCTGGAACAAACTACCTAATCGCATAGACTCTTGTCTTCTAAGTATTATTTATCTGTTATTTTATAATACTTAAGCTTTCTTTACCAATTCTTCCTTCGTATTGTTCGATTCCACGTCTTTATGCGTTGTAATTTTATGTTACCCTCTTCATAGACTTGAATGGTCTTTACCCCTCGCACCCTGCTTCAGCCGTCTGTGCAACTGCAACCGTACTGAAAAGGGTACTAATCCTGGCGGCTTCCCTGGGTATAGCAGAAGATTTACGTCATTTAAAGGTTTAACAACGAGCCTACGAACGCCTTCGTACCTAAGCTTACGGCGTAGTGGAAGGTTAAGTGGCGTTTCAAGTTCAAGTCTGTAATTAGCATTTTATTCGAAAGCCTAGCTCGAACGCATTTTATTCATTTTGCACCTATCATGAAGAACAGAAACTGTTACAGTATGGATAAACATGATGATCATCTCAGAATATACACTTAAGACATGTGGCCCAACATTTCCGGCCCTTTGGGCCCTAGGGCTCGCCAACAATCTCTATCTGCCTCATAAAACGAAGGCCACTTTACAATTTCAACACTTTACTCTCATAAAAGTTATTGTTGCTCATATAATTTAACGTCCTACGCTTTATCGCTGTAAAACCTGATTTATACCCGCGAACCATTCCAAAGTATGTTGTTACAATGCGTTGTTATGATGTAGGAATATGATGAAGTTAATTTTCCATACTGTGCTGTTGGGGTTCTGTTTGACGCTAGCGAAAGCTGAATTACTTTCAGATTTGAAAGACAATATTATACAGTATCTAGTGTCTGCAGCGTTTCAAACATACCAAAGTGACGAGGATGGCAACAAAAACTTTGTTGCTAATAAGAGACATAACGTAGTCCCTAGAATAGATCCACCTGCAGACTATGATGAAGCCAAACAGAAACAGAAGAACAAAGTTTGGGCACAAAAATATAATTTTGACGTTAAAGTAGAACCGAAAGTGAATAACAATGGCAATGATAGCGAAGTAAAAGTCAGTAAAACGCCGATGTTTAATGTGAACTTTAGGAAAGGAGACGCCGTGGATCAGGTGATCCCAGACTCGCAACCGCCAAGTCAGAGCTTTTCCATAATGTCCAAAAACTACTTCCACATGGATCCCGTCTTGAACGCTATAAGAAGAAACCCGCAACCAGTTTACGAGTACAAACTAAATTATGTAAAACAGCCCTATATTGATGGGAAAACTAATTTAAGAAGAAGCAAAGTTGATTACAGAAGAAGAAAAAAGAAAGTTTCGTCCTCATCATCGTTGAGCAGTTCCAGCAGAGAGATGAAGGACTTTAAGGAGGAGTTCCGCGAGCTGTGGCTGCATAAGAAGTTTGAGGCTATAAACCAGTCCAGGGTCCACGGAGACAAAGTCAACATGGTCGCGGCGCGTAAGTCACACTTCTTCAAATAAAAATAAGATTACCGGAGATTTTAATGAGACAGCCTTGCCAAATTACTGCTGGATTTATTCAAATAGAACCTACATGCTAATGTTTAAGTAGAATAGCAAAACCTTTCACGGGTAATTGTAGTTAGCGACAGATATATGTATATTAAATGAAGACTAGAGCATTAGTAAGGGCTTAGAAATTTGACGGTCTGTCTACAAGACAAATGAATTAGTATTCTTCTTCAAAAGTTTATAATTATCGGTGGGTATGGGGATCTTCTACCGTTAGTATCAGGCAAGAGGGTATTTAAACTTTTCTCCACAATGTTGGCCTGATGTGTTGGCTGAAGCAGGTCAGTGGAACAGAGTTTTTAAGACGCTCGCTGGCTTCCTACTAGTCTCATGAACAACAACTAATAGGACCGATTGCTTTACGTGTCTTCCTAAGCACAAAAACTCTCAGTAATCAATAATATACGAAAGTATACCCTGGTCTCCATTCTTTGATCTTCAGAGACGATAAATGTTTTGTCTCTGACATTGTTCGCCTTTTACGACACCCTTCCTGTAATGGGTTGGTGCCGTTCTACCCTGCCAGTTACCACAAGACCTGTACCACACCTAAGGTTGCCTTAACTTTAACTATCCCGAAGTCCTAATGTGGTGTATTGTTGTTGTGGTCAGGTCCGTGGGGCGTGCCGTGCGGCGACCCCAACCAGCACGACATGCCGTGGGGCACCTGCATGCTGAACCTGGAGTGCGAGCCCGAGTACCGCGTGTACCGCGGCGACCTCTTCTGCGGCCGCACGCGGTTCATCTGCTGCGCGCTCCAACTCACCACCTACGACATGTACCAGGGCTTCGACGTCTCCTTCGACAGCAAGAGCTTGAGCACCGACTCCGGGGAGAAGAGGGACAGAGAAAAGCCGTCCAAGGAGAAGCGGAAACACAAGAAGGCGAGGGAGCGAAGGAAACGCAGAAAGGCCAGGGAAAAGCGCAAGAAGAAGATAAAGAAACACATTAAGAAAATTGTCAAGGAGATCAGGAAAATCTTGAACAAGCAGTACAAGAACGGAACTAGGCAGCGCAAGAAGAGGACGAAGCAGCTGAAGAAGTTCATTAAGGACCTGAAGAAGCAGTACAGGAAGGACCGACAGTCGGTGAAGGACCTGCACGAAAGCGACATGTTGGTTATAGACTCGGCGCTGATGGCGAGGTTGAAGCAGATACAGAAAATAAATCACAACTTCGCCACAAACAGCACGTTCAGAGAGGTGGTGTTGAAAGGAACGATGACGAAGAGAGTGGCGCGGATGCTGCTGGATGCTTACCCTGAGCTGGACGAGTTCCTGGAGGCGCGGCGCGCGGGAGGGGGGCTGGCGCGGCGTGCGGGAGGGGGAGCACCGGATTCTGATAAAGAACTAGAATATGATGTAGAGTATGGATACCTATACTACTGATTGTTATAAAGAGTTGATTACTCAGTGATATTGTGTCTTAATTATAATTTTACGTGAATATAAAATCACATGCCGCTACGGAAGGCGACGCGTTAGCAAGCCCCTAACAAGGTGGACCGACGATCTAGTGAGGGTCGCGGGAAGAATTATTATTGTTACCACTATTTCCACTGAACAGTTCCATGATGGAACTAATGCAACTTTTTATTCGCGTTAGTTCCATTAAATTTTGCGATAGAACAATTTGCAACTGTTTATTCTCGTTAGTCCCATTGTTCAATTATAGACCAGGACACTTAAGTTTTTGGAAATAATATGCGGGCAGCGCAGGACCGATCGTTATGGAGATGTTTGGGTGAAGCTTTTGTCCAGCAGTGGTCGTCTTTCGGCTGAATTGGTGATGATGATAGATAATGAATGCCTGAATTAATTTACTTACAAGTATTAATTTTAGTACAGGGCAGTTCAACCTTGATCATAGTTGTGAATTTGAGATCGCTTGAACATGGCCTATGATTTATGACACGGCACATAAACAAGAGATGCTATGTCTGGCTGGCTTCCAAAATCTAACCTACATTACTAGCTTGCATGTTACTTGTAGGGCTGGCAAGTAGCTAAATTAGTACTAAAAATATTTCATTGCAAAAAAATGTGGTTTTGTAATTTTTACAAAAGCCAGCACATTCGGCGTCATTAGTAGCCTGAGTATCCAACTGCGTGTTCTATCTTCTATACCTACAGTCACAATTCCATTTACATAACATTAATATATATGTAGGTACCTATCTGAAATAAAGTTTGTTTAGATTTTACTTTCACGCATAAGCTATTTATTGGATTAAATGTGATTTTAAGACAGTTTACTTTTATCGCGGGAAAATTTTTAATGCGCTTGGGAAAAATAGTGACGCGGCCCGGATGAAAAATACGTCTGCAGCAAGTATACGAGTCGAGTGAAGAATTCATCTTAAGTCCCAGTGATTAGATAAGTAGGTACTTAATTATATTATTAATAGGTATAAATATTATGTAAGGATATTTAGTTACGCGAAATTAACTAAACGGATTGAAATGACATTTGATATAGGTATCAAATGTGAGACATGTCAAGAGTATTTCATATTTTAATATAGGTATTAAAACATGAAATATTCTTTATCCCGGAAGAATGTGATGAACACGCGAGCGAAGCTTCAGGGCAGATAAATAGTAGTATGAAATAATTTGTGCCAACCCTATTTCACTTGGAAATTCAATGTGCTTACTAACTTTACCACACTGTATGCTGTGTTTAGCTGGACATAAAGTCGTGTTTACATTGATACGATTTTGGAGTAAAGTTGTAAGGGTTTAAATTGTATTGTTAGGCTCTACGTATCTTGGTCTATTGACTTTATGCGGCGGATTCCTGAAAGTTGGCTATTTCACAAATATTATAGAATTAAAAATAGGTTATGGATGTTTGTTTGTTATTAAAACTTTATTATCTTAACGGCTGAATGGATTTGATAATTCGTAGTATACAGTGAGAAAACAGTTCTTATGGTTTACTCGTATTATATACTCGTATTTATTTTACGAACGTCTAAATGTACTTACTACACAGTCCACTGCTGTCTTTTGAAGAGTGCGGTTTGTGGATCGCAGTTGTTTTTAGACAATAGTATAGTTAACATAGACAACAGAATTTTGCACAGTCCACGGTTTTTTACCATAATAATTTCGCCAATATCAGAACACCTATTGTGCTAAGAATCCCAATAACTGTATTTTAGATTCAGAACGAGCATACCTCGAAAATGCCAAAAAAATAAGTGTAGCCCAAAAGTACCTAACTGCGCTTTAATGTCTAAACTGCTGAACGGATCACAATAAAACATTGCATGGTGATAGATGTATCATAGAAAAGGGTATAGGATACTTTTTACTGTGGGAAATACTTCATTCTCACGGGAAAAGTGGTTAATGCGTGAGGAACCGCCAGGTGCAATGCTGGTATAAAATAGTGCCACTAATATTCTACAGTAGGTCTACTCGAGAGCAATGAAGATTGTTTTCTTACTTATATTATCTGAGTCATTCATATTGATTATTATTGATAGATAAATGAGATATTTTTAAGCCAGACGTGTTAGTTATCTAGCAGAAGTGTACAGTTTGTTACGCGTACTCGCGTTTTTGGTACTCATAGGTACAAATTGGTCTGTGTTGTTAAAATATACGGGTATGTGCAAGTTAAACTATACCTAAATTGTATGATGAAAAGTAGCCAGCACATGCGGCTGGACATGTTGACCTTGAGAGCGCCCGTATTAATCGGTTTTTAGCATTATTTTACTACGAGTATGTACTGATTTTTGACATCCACAGTTTTATTATATAGAAAAGTCACTTCTTACATCCCCCTGAATCGGTTTTTAGAATTATTTTTGTATGTAAGTAGGTACAGATTTTTAACCTCTACTGTTTTATTATACTTATAGCAATATTAATCTATATACTAAATAGTAAAAGGGTTATATTGTTTATCTGTCACACTAATATTATAAAGGCGGAAGTTAGTGAGTTTGTATGTTTGTTACTTCTTCACATCTAAACGGCTTGAGTGATTTTAATAAAATTTTGTATGGAGTTAGCTGACAAACTTGATTAGATAGAAGCTGACACATAGGCTACTTTTTACCACGGGAAAATGCCTCATTCTCACGGGAAAACCTGTTAACGCGGGCGTAGCTGCGGGGCGAAATGCTAGTACAATATAAGGGACAAAATTTGCCTATCTTGTGAACATAAATATTTGAAACGTGATATGTAAATAATATGAGTCTTCGTATAAGATGCATGCAATCGAAACCTGATTTGCGGTCAGATGTATGTACCTACTTAATTTATAAACCAGTTCATGGCTATCTTGTTTTGTACAAATCGGAACGTATCAATATTATTACGTATGTGATTATTACTATCTATCCTGTGGTTTATTGTTTATTAAGTATACAAAACATCTAAAATGTGTTAGTTAAAATAGAGAAAAACAGTCAAAAGTAAGTACATGTGTTATAGTGTTAATCTATAGTGTATTTCACACCTTAGAGTATGTTTCTCTATTTTCTAACTAGCTTTCTGCCCCGTGGCTCTGCTCACTGATGACTTAGTTTTTCCCATGTAGGTAAATGAGTTATTTTCCCGCGGTAAAAGGTAGCCTATGTGTTATTCTGATGGATGTAGAGTATAAGCAATAGGTATTAACGTAAAGTTTCGTTAAAATCCATTCAGTAGTTTTTGCGTGAAAGTGTAACAAACATCCTTTTTTTTTAATTGACCTATCTATGCTTGAGTCGAAAAGGTACGACGGATCAAGCTCCACCGGACTTGGTAACAAACATCCTTAAAAATTTTGCGAACGATTATAGTCGGATACGATAAATGATGCTTGATGACGATGATATAATAGGAATCTAACTACCTGTTATGAACTATGAACATCTTGTGAACCGAGAATATTCTTACTAATTTATTATTTTTTAAAAGTACTTTCTATGTAAGCGCGTTAGTTTGGGGTACTTATCTTAAGAATATCTTGTATGTGTTTTAAACCTAGAGTTTTCATCGATCATCAAACCTAAAGTTCATATATTATCTCTCCACCGAATTGAGGATGAGCAGGTCTTAGTCGACCACGCTGGCCCAGTGCGGGTTGGTCAACTTAACACACTTCCTTTGAATTAATTCGCAGGTGTGTGCAGGAAGATTTCGTCACTATGTTTTCCTTTACCGTAAGAGCGTGGAATAAGCGTAGGTAACATATGAATTCGATAATTGTAAACACATTGGTACGTGCCGAGCTTTACCGAGGCTTGAACCTGAAAACTTTTGAACGCAAGGGCTAGATTATATTTGCTGCACCTGACTACTGCATATTTTTTGTACTTCAGTCACAGAATAAATAATAGTACTAGGTACAGAAGGCGCACTCTCTGATAGCAAACGTGCGAATTTAATTCTAGCTACCACGCCACTAACGTTCAAATTACATTGAACGCGTCGAACGTGACCCTGGCTATAATAGCCTACCGTTTGTCGTTGCGCTCGTATTAAAACAAAATGCACCTTACGACCGCGCCGCGAGAGTCCGTATTACCACAGATTAAATAATAGCGTCGTCACAAGCGCGCGCGTTTTTCCTACTAACTGTCCTCATCTATGCGGTCGCCCGGCGTAGGTACATTCTGGAGCTCTGGCGCGGAGTGCGCCGGGCCTGCTTCAGTATAAGTTTTACATTTTACAGGAATTAGTATAAAGTACTTTCCCTCCGGGACGCATTTAAAAATTAATGCATGTGTACCTTTGAATATCACACTAATATTAATATTATAAAGGCGAAAGTTTGTGAATGTGTGAGTGTGTATGTTTGTTTCTTCGTTACGTCTAAACGGGCTGCAGCGATTTTAATAAAATTTGATATGGAGTTAGCTGACCACCTGGATTAACACAAAGGTTACGTTTTACTGCAGGAAAATACCTCATTCCCACGGGAAACACTGTTAACGCGGGCTGGGCCGCGGGGCGAAAAGCTAGTAGGTAATAAATACTCATGATTCATAAATGTCAAAAGATACGTTCAAAGTTTTTAAATTCGACAGATTGAACATAACAACAACAATGCAAAAATAACCAAAAAAATCGTAATATTTTAAGAAAAATTTAGTGTTTCGCTTATGGAAATTTTCGTATTAAAATATTTTTAGGTTTGGCTAGTAACGAAATTGATTCTGTAAGCTTCATATTTTTTCAGAGGTTAGTCATGTCATGTTTATCTTTTGTGCTTTCTTTTCTTTTAGTATTAGGTGCTTCTGTACGTGTTTTGTCCCGTCCAAAACACAGAATCCTAGGTTACATGTAATTATCTTCTTCTTATATATAAAAATGGATTGCTTAGTCTGCTTAAAACTCGAGGCTGAACCGATTTGGCTAATTTTGGTCTTGAAATATTCATGAAAGTCCAAGGAAGGTTTAAAAGGTAAAAAAGAAAACAACGCGGGCGTATAGCCGCGGGCGGACAGCTAGTAACCAATAACAACTGCGATCACCAACTTCCCAATAGGAAATTAACCTGCCGCGTTCTGCCAGCAATGTATTGTTTAAGGTACACTTCCTTCCGTGCCTTACGTCTAGTAACGGCTGCTGTAGAGACTAAATCAATGGGAAGTTTTCCAGCAGCAAATTAAGGAAAAAATAATATAATTATACAAAACGGCTCAACAGCTGATGACACTAGTAAATAATGAAGTAATAAATTAAAAAAAAAACATTCATCATCATCAATCATCCAGGGATCGGGAACCGGGTTTTCATACACTTGTTAAATCACGCTAGTTCAAACCCTATCCGACTATAGCTCTAACTAAGATCACTAAGGGTAGGTTTAGTCGTGGGGGAACATAATATGCAAAGCAACTGGCAGCCCTGGCCTTCGCCTGCCGCAAAAACCATTACTTTAATAATTACAAAACCGATTGAAATCGGTTTCATTCCGTTCTTTATCAAAATCCGGGTAACAAGAATATTTTTGGTTTGTTTCATTAAGACCGGTTTCGATCCCTGCAATCATCATCATAAATCATCATTCATTTTTTTATTTTATTTTTTATTTTTGTCTATCTATCTATATAAATACGAAAGTATTGGATTGTTTTTAAAAAAACATTCAAATTAATCAACTTATTATCCTTAAATTAATCTCAGTCTGAACCACGTACAATCCAACAAAATAGAGTCGAAAAGTCTACAATAAATCTCACTGTTGTACCTGTTGTACTTATTTTACTAGCATTATCTATCGAAATCTTGAACAACGTACCGCTTTTTTTTTATTTAAAGCTTTCAGAAAATCTCTAATTGGTCAACATTATGGATCTAATTCATTTTCCTTGCGATTGATCGATAACCAACGACGAACGCGAGGCACAATAAAACTGTAGAGGTCCAATGTCTGTACATAGAAAAAAAAGACGAAATCCGAGTCAGGAGGATGAAGAATTGAAATAGAACATATCCAGACAATTTTCTTCTTTTTTGTTTCTCTGTCTGTTTGTACGAGCTAATCTCTGAAACTATTGGACCGATTTGAATAAAATTGTACATGGTGGTTCTTTACATCTCTGGGTATCTTGGATACTTTTAATCCCGGAAAATTAAAGAGTTCCCGTGGGATAGTTAAAAATTACTACGGAAAAGTCGGCAAAAAACGCGGGCGTAGCCGCGGGCAGACACCTAGTTTGTGTAATAAAGGTAAATTTGACACATCAGGTTCCTTTTTTTCTACATAATATCTTCCAGGAGAACAATTTTACTACACGACTTATAAATTATGAAAATTATACATCATTCTACGCTTATTACTTTACCTTTCAAACGCATACTAATTTCCTTCGACTTATTTCAGTAGTAAGAACATCGTGGTGATAAAAACCAGAGTATGCTGAACTCTCGTGTCCTAACATGAACTATCTGTTGAGCGTTCTACTTATAGTGGGACATGTGGTGGCTGTGAGGGATACTTTCCAGTGGTTCCGGACGAGAAGTGAGTATTATATTATATATACGTATTTATTTATGTTGAACAGTTGTTTCTTCATGTTGATATTTGTTCCCGAAAAATAATAATTTTCCGACATTAAAAACCATGATAGTCTTATTACAATTAATTTTTAACAGCCTCTGTGGTCGAGTGGTGAAAAGCTCGTCTGACGTTACAGAGGTTCCGGGTTCGAATCCCGTTGGGGTCTCGTCGATCACTTACCACTTTGTAAGATTTTCCTCAGTTTGATTAGGACATTGCAGGCTAAATCACCTGATTGTCCGAAAAGAAAGTTGATTACGTGCTTCGGAAGGCACGTAAGCCTTTGGTCCCGGCTACTATCTACGGATGTAGTTGTCATTGGAGCTATGTCAGAAGCCTAAGGAGGTTCTATAATTCCGACACCAAGGTTTGTGAGGTCGATTCACCTCGAACCCCACACGATAAGCTCCCTACCTTTTATTGTTTGTGGCAATATGCAGAACGCATCATGGCAAATCGAAAAAAAAAAACAATTAATTTTTGCATTAAGAACTATCAAGTAATCATAGTAATAAAATAATTTATTTTGTAACAAACACCCATACATTTTCTCTTAATTTTCGCGTCTACAGTGAAATTTTTGGTAAGGAATAGCTACCGGTTACCTGTGTCGGTTCTCTACGAGACTTTGTAGACCTTAGCTACGGCGTAGTATAATGCTACGAAATATGCTACGAAAAAATATAGACTTCAAAATGATTGTAGTCTGGTTGTAAATATTCAATAGGTACCCGGCTTTAAAAGTGTATTACACCTATATGTAGCCTTTACGTGCCTTTACTGAAAATATTTCATCCTAATTCATTTAGCCGCGAAAACGGAACAGGGAAACGTGAAACCCATACTTTCCCTTTGTCTGTTTCATATAAATCCGGACAAAAGTTCATTGACCTCTTTCTTTTCTAGAAAGTTATTAAAAATAATGTAATGCTAAAATGTCTGGCTAAGTCACACGCTCACCCCGCCTTCTACTACGGTATGCCAAATAACGTATTTTGCGATAATTTTCCGACAAGACTCTACTCCGACAAGTTCGGTAGGTTAGGTTTTATGTTTTGTTGGAGTAGAGTCTTGTCGGAGTTCGGTTTTGGATTCTTGAAAAATATGTGCGCATTGTATGCAAGCGTCAATGACCTTTTGTCCAGATTAATATGAAACAAATCACAGAAGAACATTCTACCACCGCCCACAGAAGGTTATTAAACTTAAGAAGTACTGATAATGAAGAATATTGTTATTTGTAGCGGACTGCAAAGATGTGAAGACAGAAGCTGGTTTAGTGCGGGGCTGCGTGAGCGCATCTGGTAACTACTTCGAGTTCCTGGGCGTGCCGTACGCTGCGCCGCCTACCGGGGAATACCGGTTTAAGGTAGTCTTAATTTGTAACAAAGATTATTGCAAAAGCGAGCTTATCTCTACACAGAGATCTCTTAAAGTTAACCCATACGGTAGTCAGTAAAATCTAGCAAAATAATATTTTTGACATAGAAAATAAAGTGCACTGAATGAAATGAGCTCTGTCTGTAGCTCCTAAATGGATGCGCCGATTTCGATCTAGTTCTTTTACTTTGCAAGGTGTCACAATCGAGAGTGTTCTTAGCTATAATCTAAGAAAATATCTTCAGCCAATTAAAGATTATCAGCTGTTTTCTAGTTGTTGAAAGGATTAAGTAAAACGGTTTTGTGTTAATTTAAAGTAAAATTCTTAATGTTTCTTCTAACTCTTTTCACCAGTAATGCATTTCTCTCACGTCCTTCACAATTTATCTAGCAGTTTAAAGCCAAGCATATAAACTTGCTTAGTACGCAATACACGTTATTCCAGGCAGTTTGCGGAGTATGATGGTAACAAAGTTACTTGGCACTGTTCCATGAGATATAACTTGACTACCTACCGACAGAATTGCAATAAATAACACTGATATGAAAACCTACTTACGTTATTACATAAATTTTAAGTTAGTGCCTGCACATGACATTGCATTATTAGTTAATTTCTTCATTATTGTACCTCATTCCTTAGTGGTATTAGATACTGATTCCGTAGCTGAGTGGTAAACACTCGCCATGCATTACGAAGGTCCCGGGTTCGAATCTCGATGGCACTAGTTGAACAAATATTAATTTATGAGGCTTTCCCCCGTTTGGTTAGGATATGCAGACTGAATCACCTCCCAAGCAGCAAACTAGTGTTTTCGACGTCAATATAGCAGCCTATTAGAAACTTAGAAATTTATAAGAGATGTACAAGAGTTTCAGAAGACGCTTTAGGTTTCATAAAGACCAATTGAGAGTTATTATACAGCTCAAACTGTATAAAGACTGTATTAAGGGGTAAGCAAATTCTTTAGGAATTTAGACAGGATAAAAAAACACTAATATAACATTTTAAGTATTCGATTACACTTCAAGCTATTTTTTATCGTCAAAGCTGTACAAAGGCTGCTTAGAGCTTGTGATTTCTACCATATTTCAGCTTAAAGCGTTAATATAGTATCACTAAAAACCTTTTTCTGTACAATGCTCTTTTCGAAAACCGTTCAAAAACCTATTCTTTGAGTGTAATTCTACACTCTTGTCGAACTTAAAGTGTTATGAGTTATGTAGAGGAGAGCGTTGTAAAACTGCAATAATAAATAACACCTACAGTACAGCTTTATTATTCCCGTCGCTCGCTACGCATATTCTCTCGAAATCGAGTTAATATGGTGTTAAAAAAAACTATAATACAGCTTGAATCATAAAAATATTACGTTAAAACTCTAATAACAAGCCAATAGCTGATTGAAATAATCTACGAATCACATTGTACAGCTATTTAACTTAAAATACTATTCAAATATCCTTCAAGCTGCTTAATAAGTTGCGTCCATTTTTAATATTTGATTATCACGATTTAAGGATATTCGTGATTATATGATAGAATATCACACTAACAAAACATTATTACCTAGACTTATAGTTGAAGTTTCTCTTTAAATGTAGTATTTAAATATCAGTTTTGTTTGTAACCTCAAAAATAATAACCTCAAAAGGTACTTAATGTGTTTTAATTGAATTATCTTCTTCACTATATGAAGATATTTCGCAGGCGCGTCAATAATATTCCATAAAAGTATACTGTATTCACAATAAATATTTCACCGCACTTAAATTTACTTCTATTCATACCCACAAACATAATATCAACATAATCCGACATTTGTTTCAATCTTCATAATATATTTATCGCGCCATTACAAATATTAATATTATTGCGTAAAGTTTTTGTTTTTACTCTTCCTAAATTATTTCCAAAAACTAATATCGTTACAAAGTCTTTTGTAAATAATATTTGTAAAGTTAAAGTTTCCTTCTACACCTTACAACATCTTTAGAGAGATTTGAAGTTTACTTGTACACCTTACAACAGCTCTATGTAGAATTAAATTTTCCATGTACACCTTACAACAGCTCTATAAAGAATTTAAGTTTCATTCTACACCTTACTGCAGACTTTATAAAGCTTTTAAGCTGATTGTACAGCCACTGTACAGCTCTTATAACGGTAAAAGCTGATTAATTTGGGGCCCTTTTTGGTGTTATAATGTCTGTATAAACCCCTCTACAGCCTAATATAGGCTGCTATAAATGCTTGAAGTATAAACAGAAACTTAAATGCAGCTTATATACAGCCTAATTTGCTGCTTGGGCTGATTGTCTGAAAAGAAAGATGATTCCGTGCTTCAGATGGTATTAAAGCCGTTCGTCACGTTTTCTATTTACGGATGTAATATTGCCATGCTTGGTGGCAAATTAAGCCAAGAAAGCAATATAACATTAGAAATATAATGACGTACCTACTTGATCATTACCTTTGCCGAAAGTGGTCCACTACCTGATAAAGGCCACTAAGATCTCCATAAACTCCAGTCCTGCGTTGCACGCATCCATTGGCTTTCTTTGACTCTCAGCAGATTTTAGGTCTACTTATACGTAGGTAATATATGTACGAGTATACCTACTATAACCGCACATGCGTTTTTGTTGCGTTGTCGCTATTTAAATTTTCTGCCCCATAGTTCATCAGCTTAGCAAAAAATTTCCTTTACCCATTGCTACTATTTTTTTAAATAAATTATTATAGCTTTAAAATTTTCTAGGCTCCTCACCCACCTTTTGCATGGAACGGAGTCTTCGAGGCTGACCGCATAGTCAAATGCCCTCAAAATGGCGATGGAGTCGAAGACTGTCTTATCGCAAATATATTCACTCCCGTCAGAACCTTCTTCGATGAAAAACTGCCAGTGCTAGTCTACATTCATGGAGGATCCTTTCTCATTGGTTCGGGGCAAGTTGAAGGAGTAGACCAATTGATCAGACAGAATATCATTGTTGTGACGATCAATTACAGACTTGGAGCGCTTGGGTTTCTTTGCTTAGGCGTAGATGAGGCACCAGGCAATGCTGGGCTGAAAGACCAAGTGGCTGCGTTGCAATGGCTTCAAAGAAATATACTAAACTTTGGCGGAGATCCTAACCAGGTGACGATATACGGAATGAGTGCTGGTGGTGCCTCAGTTGAACTCCTCATTTTGTCTCCAAGAGGAAGAGGTCTTTTCAAACAAGCTATCGTCGAGTCTGGATCAGCGACGGGGGTCTGGGCTCTTGACTACGACCCTGTAAATACAGCTCTGAAGATGTCTGAAAAGTTGAAAATTCCTAAATTAAAAAAGAACAAGTATCTCCCACAAGCATTAGCTAATTATTACAAGAGGATCCATGCGAGGCGTCTGAGCCAAGTAAACTTTGAATATTACAACAATTTAACTGACGGTACCTTCGGTTTTGTTCCATGTATAGAAAGAACAATATTTGTTAACCGATCAGCCGCTTTTATGACAGAATCACCGTATCAAATTCTGACGAGAGAAAGGTACGAGAAAGTGCCAATGATGTTTTTCTACACTGCTTTAGAGGGCCTTTATTTGAGAAGTGAAGAGTATTACGAAAGGCGGTACAGGGAGCGTATGTCGGCGAACTTTCTTGACTTCTTGCCAGGAAATCTAGAGTTCGACAGCCCCGAAATTAAGATCGCGATCGCTGATAACATAAAAGCTTTCTATTTCGGAAACAGGACTGTTGGAGAAAATATAATGGAATATTTGAATTATTTTGGGGACTATCTCATCTTGCATGGGCTTTTCAATTCTGCGGAAATCCATTCAAGAAATGACAACCCTGTGTATTTGATGGAGTTTGCATATAAAGGTAAAATGCAAGTCTATTTACTACATGTTTCACATGACTTAGATTTTTTTTTTTGAATTTTTAAAGTGGGACTGGGCTGGCCACTTCACCCTCAAGTTGTGTGCCTCAAGATGCGAAACGGTGTCGTGGCCCCGCAAGAGGTGGCAGGACGAGCTGGATGCTTATTGTAGGGAGTGGGAGAGCTTAGCAAGAGATCGAGAAAAGTGGAAAGAGGCGAGAGAGGCCTTTGCCCTGCAGTGGGACACAACAGGCTAAGAAAAAAAAGTTACCTCGTGTTACTGCTGTACGTTACGTGCTACTTCTCTGGAAAAGAACTTGCTGAAGAAAATCTACAGGCTTTAAATCTATTGCGCATTTTTTTTTAATAATAGGTAATGTGTTAATTTAAGGTAATTTGGGGAGCTATGAGAAATTCTTCGATAATATCAATTTGGCTGGACACGGAGATGTTATAAAACACGCAATTCTTAACAAGCAAGCTAAAACTTCAAGAGACAAAAGGACAGTTGCACGTGTGACAAAAATGATTGGTAACTTTGTCAAATTCGGGTGAGTTTGAAAACTTTAGAACTTTCCATGTATTTAATCAAACTGTTTACGAACTAAATAATTAGGTTAATAAAGGTTGAATGATTGTTGGCCGTTTCAGCCGGCACTTCGCCCGTGACTAAATTGTTCTTAATTACCTTTCTGAAACAGTTTGTTTTATGGTTAATTTAGTGATTTAATTATGATTTAACTTGGGTTTATTATGGATAATCAATTACAAAAATTATGTTATTTTTAACTCCCGACGAAAAAGAGGGGTGTCATAAGTTTGACGTGTGTATCTGTCTGTCTGTCTGTCTGTCTGTGGCATCGTAGCTCCTATACGGATGCGCAGATTTTGATCTAGTTTTTTTTTGTTTGCAACGTGTCACAATCGAGAGTGTTCTTAGCTACGATCCAAGAAAATATCTTTAACCATTTGAAGATTATCAGCTCTTCTCTAGTTTTTGAAAGGATCAAGTAATGGTTTTGTGTCGGGGGTGATTAAATATTTTAATTTAGTGTTATGTATGTAATATTAATAATAATATTGCAGCCTTTAATGTATTATCTTGTTAGATAATACAAGCCCAGTGCGGAGTAATGCACGTTTTCCAAATAATAAACTTATTTTAAATTATGTACTTTTCAATGTGACCAAGAAAGTTTCCATATTTTAACTTTTATTATAAAGTAATATTTAAAACTGGATTTATAAGTGCGAAAACTATTTACATAATAATATTTTTATGAGATCAAAAACTATTATTGGGACACAGAAAAAATAATTCGGCTCTAAGACTCGTGTAACAAATTAATCAAACAAACTTTAATAAACATGTTAAAAGCTTTGTAGAACGGAAACCTTCTTTTTGAGAGTCCGCTTGTAGTTCTTAATTTAAAGGATTGTTGTTTACTAATGGGCCCGATTCTATATAATATTACGCTCTAACTTAAATTTAAAAACCATATTATTATGTCCCTTTCATGTTCTTAAGAACTAAAAGGAACTGGTGATTGCGCCAACCTACATTTAAAGACGTCAAACATCGATTTTACGCGTAGTTCGCACTAGTTTAGCAGGCATGCGAAAACGTCCCACTTAAATTAAGCTGAATTTGACAGCTGCGCTGCTTATTTTAAATATCATTCATTCAAATTTAAATTCACTCATCTCCCATCCTTTTCGATTCTCGTATGAATGAAAGAGACCAACAACCTAATTAAAATTACAGAAACCCGTCCCCAGAACGCACCCGTTTTTTACCAGTCCTCTGGCCAACGGTTAAACCGGGGAACGTCAGCTGTTTGTACATGGACGAAGGTTTCGTTGTCATCGACGAACCGCATTGGGATGCCAAGGAATTCTGGGATGGACTCTACTCGAAGTTCAGGAAACCATTTGTCCCTAAATTTTATGATTATGATTAGGCCTGTACTTTTGATATAATTTTTATCATTTATTTATTTTGTGATTTGTATGAAATATAATTCTGTATTTTGAGAAATTTGGTCTGTTTTTCTTTATTTGTAGATTTTAAATTTAGGTAACAAATTTTAATTAGATTGGATTTATGTTAATGTTTATATTAAACCTTTACTAATATTTGATATGTAAATAACGGTTGAACAATTAAACAGTGGTTTAGAAGAACGCTACTTTTTATTGAAGAAAAAATGACGGAAGAAGTAAAGAACAATACAGAAATACCTGTGGATGGAGTATTAGTTTTCTATATTGTAGAGACAATAAATTTAACCCTCCGTCAACAATACTGAGTTTATCAACAAAGACCCAGCCTGTCGAAGTTTGGCAGAGATCCAAGACTTGTAACATTTAGACAGCTTTACAGATTGGTGCTTATTAACATAACGGCAAAACCACAATCTTGATTGTGGCTAAGATAACTATTATACTTGACTGTTTATGAAGATGGCATATTTTTTAAGATTCCGTATAAATACAAATACAAATATTCTTTATTGACACCAAGAAACACAGACAGACAACACAAAGATTCCGTACCTCAAAGAAAAAAAACGGGACTCGTGTGTCTGTCTGTCTGTTAGTCCATCTGACACAGCCAATTTCCTTCCGATAAGCAAGTAACAATAAGTTTTGGAATATGGAAGCCACAACGTGCGCTTTTCCCACTTCTATGAGGCAGGGAGGTGGGAAATAGTCGCGCTGATTTGAGGCCACTCTTGAGCTGTAAAAAGTCTTTATGCCTATCTTGTGTCATAAAATGAAAGAGCTAATTGTGACTTTTTTGTACACTGAAAGTTGAAATTTTTACAAAGAAATATTTAAGTGAAACATTTAATAAATCAATAATACAGATATCCATACTCTACATCATATTCCAGATCTTCTTTATCAGAATCCGGTGCTCCCCCTCCCGCACGCCGCGCCAGCCCCCCTCCCGCGCGCCGCGCCTCCAGGAACTCGTCTAGCTCAGGGTAAGCGTCCAGCAGCATCCGCGCCACTTTCTTTGTCATCGTTCCTTTCAACAACACTTCTCTGAATGTGGTGTTTGTAGCGAAGTTGTGGTTCAATTTCTGTATCTGCTTCAACCTCGCCATCAGCGCCGAGTCTATAACCAACATGTCGCTTTCGTGCAAGTCCTTCACTGACTGTCGGTCCTTCCTGTACTGCTTCTTCAGGTCCTTAATGAACTTCTTCAGCTGCTTCGTCCTCTTCTTACGCTGCCTAGTTCCGTTCTTGTACTGCTTGTTCAAGATTTTCCTGATCTCCTTGACAATTTTCTTAATGTGTTTCTTTATCTTCTTCTTGCGCTTTTCCCTGGCCTTTCTACGCTTTCTTCGCTCCCTCGCCTTCTTGTGTTTCCGCTTCTCCTTGGACGGTTTTTCTCTGTCCCTCTTCTCCCCGGAGTCGGTGCTCAAGCTCTTGCTGTCGAAGGAGACGTCGAAGCCCTGGTACATGTCGTAGGTGGTGAGTTGGAGCGCGCAGCAGATGAACCGCGTGCGGCCGCAGAAGAGGTCACCGCGGTACACGCGGTACTCGGGCTCGCACTCCAGGTTCAGCATGCAGGTGCCCCACGGCATGTCGTGCTGGTTGGGGTCGCCGCACGGCACGCCCCACGGACCTGACCACAACAACAATACACCACATTAGGACATCGGGATAGTTAAAGTTAAAACAACTTTAGGTGTGGTACAGGCCTTGTGGTGACTGACATGGTAGAACGGCACCAACTCGTTACACGCAGGGTGTTGTAAAAGGTGACCAATGTCAAGGATTAGACATTTTTACGTCTGCAAAGATGAAAGATATGAAAGAAAGAACGGGCAGTGGCGTTTATTGTTAGTCTGACTGATCGTCTTTGGTCAAAGTGCGTCTTGATTACTTTTTATCTCAATGTGTACTACAATACCTATCGTCATTCCAAATATAGTTAAAGCGTTGGTCCTATTTACAAAAGCAGCTCCTTAGCCCTTGCCCTTTGACATTCTTAGATACAATATATTACAATACAAAATACTAGATGGTTGTGTTGTTTGTTTGTTTTGTAGATATATGTTAGTGTAGATCAGATGTTTTATTTCCCACAAAATGCTTAAGATAACTTGTTTTAGTCGTTGCCCTTGCCAGATAAAACCTTTTAAGAGACTCGAATAATAAAAGAATCAGAGTAGCTTACGCGCCGCGACCATGTTGACTTTGTCTCCGTGGACCCTGGACTGGTTTATAGCCTCAAACTTCTTATGCAGCCACAACTCTCGGAACTCCTCCTTAAAGTCCTTCATCTCTCTGCTGGAACTGCTCGGCTCTGATGAGGACGAAACTGGCTTTTTTCTTCTCCTGTAATCAATTCTCTTTCTTCTCAAATTAGTTTTATCATTAAAATTGTGCTGCATTTTATAATTTGGTTTATACATATGGTTCGGATTTCTTCTTATAGCGTTCAAGACAGAATCCATGTGGATGTCACTCTCTGGAGGTTTTTTATATTTTAATACATTTGCGTTTAAAACGGGATCTATTTGATACAAATGTGTATCAATTTTTGGGGCAGTTTTGACTTTCGGTATAAGATTTGGCATGTTCGGCTTTTCCGCATGTTTTTTATACTCGCTCAAAATTTTCATTCGTTTACTCTTAGATATTTGTATATCATTCTTGTTTGGAATCACGCTTTCCTCTTCTAGAGAACGTTTTGGTTTGACCTCGTCACCATCGAAACTATACTTGCTGTCCCATTCTTGCCCTATCCTCTTTTCCGATTGTTTGTTTGTCCTCTTTTCCCACTCTTCATCTTTCTGTAGCTGTTTGACAAGGTCATTATCTACGTCATAGTTGTTATGGTAGTCTTTATCAGGTATACTGTCGAGTAGATGTGGGTCTGCGTCAAGGTAGTGTGACTTGTGCTTAGGATCATATTCCGATGGTATGTTCTTCGGTGGAGTAAACGGATAAATACCCCCAAAATCCAACTCGCTTGATGTATGTGCTATTGAATAGATCAACAATACTGAATGAAAAATCAACTTCATCATATTCCTACATCATAACAACGCATTGTAACAACAAACTTTGGAATGGTTCGCGGGTATAAATCATGTTTTACAGCGATAAAGCGTAGGACGTTAAATTATATGAGCAACAATAACTTTTATGAGAGTAGGTGTTGAAATTGTAAAGTGGCCTTCATTTTATGAGGCAGATAGGGACTGTTAGTGAACCTTGTTTGGGTCCACTTTAGGTGTTGGGTCTAATAAACTCTATGTGTATAGTTCAACCGAGGGGCTCGAGCCTACCTTACACCAGAATGAATAGACCACGCTGGTCCAGTACGGGTTGGTCAACTTCACACACAACCTTTAAATCACTTCGCAGGTGTTTGCAGGTTTTCCTTTACCGTGAGAGTGTCGAATAAACTTACATGTGATTTCAGACTCGAGCCCCTGGGTGGGAACAAACATAATATGAGCTTTTAATGATGATAAGTATTCGGAAGGATTTAGATGCAGGTCATTAACCTGCCATTAGGTATAAGTGCAATAGAAAAAACTTAAGACAAAATATTTTGTGTAAATCTACTAAGTATTATGCTTTTCGCTTCCCTATGAAAGGACTTTTTTTTTAATGTAGGATTGTATAAAAGTTTTCTAACGTAGAAGCCTTAATAAATAAAAATTATAATATAATAAAATAAAATAATTGATTGATTGATTTTAATAATAATAATAAATAATTTAATTCAGGCAATAAACCCATAAAAATACTGCACAAATAATGAAAAATTATATAAAAAAGTAAATAAAAAACCCGACTGTTTAAAAAGCGAACTAAAAAGATGAAAACAAGATGACGTAGAAACATATTAGCATGTTGTTTGTTGTTATCGTCTCTACCGCCATTTTGTATTTTTCGGCTGCCATTTTGGTTTTGTTAAAACAAAACCTAGCGTGACCTATAGTCCGGTCAACGAATGGCTCAAAGGGGGGTGTAGAGTGCGTGAGCGGGAGCCTAAGCGATTTCTTCAGAAACTTATTCAGAGTGCTTAGGGATAAAACATACTAAAAGTCCCGACGTCTAGGAGGTGAGCTGGAGGGGGGAGGGGGGGTTAAAGATCTCATTTTTAATTTTTTCGCCAATATTACAGAAACGGTGCGTTGTAGCAAAATATGATCTTAGATGAAATGAAAGCTTATAAAATTCTCTACAACTTTTATTCTATATCGATTTTTCATATTCCTAACCGTTTTTGAACTACACGCTCCTGAAATGTAGGAAGTACTGTTTAGTAGGGGATTTATTGAAATGTTTGTATGGGAAACATTTTTTATTGGACGAGTCGACGAAACTTGGCATGGTTGTAGAATAGGTGATCCTAAGTAGAAATCCACCGGGACCCATGACTTGTACTCCCTCTGAAGCCGGGGGGAGGGGGGTGAAGTTGGATTCTGCTGCCCTTTTTGTTGACGCTATATCTCTAAAACCGTAAGTACTATGACAAGTTTGGTATCATTTTCGAATAACTCGTTAACGTAGAACTTATTTTCGGTATTATAAAATAGGGTGGCCATTCAAAAAAACAAAATTTTAGGACAAAATTCGCAAAACACAGATTAAATCTTTCCACATAAATGTCGTTTACTTTTCCCATGGGAATGGTATCGATACAAAAAAAATATGTCGTGTAGCAGCATTCACGGGCTTTACAAATATATAACTTTTAAGGCACTTACTTGTTAAAAAAAAACACCTCTTAATCTCCTACCGTTTGTTCCGGCCGCTCTAACTTTCCATTCTAACCTGAATTTCTACATCTCCTATATGTTTGGAAGGTTTTGTAACACCCACAACATTTCTGCCATACATTATCACCCCTTAATACCACTATTTTGGGACAAATTTGGTCTTGGAGCTAGTTCCATGTTCATTACCTTTGTCTGCCGCACATGCAATTTTATTTTTTTTAACCCATTTTTTATCAAGTAAGTGCCATAAAAATTATATATTTGTAAAGCCCATGAATGCTGCTACCCGACCATATTTTTTTTGTATCGATACCATTCCCATGGGAAAAGTAAACGACATTTATGTTAAAAGACTTAAAGTGTTTTGTGAATTTTGTCCTAAAATTTAGTTTTTTTGTATGGCCACCCTATTTTATAATTCCGAAAATAAGTTCTACGTTAACGAGTTATTCGAAAATGATACCAAACTTGTCATAGTACTTACGGTTTTAGAGATATAGCGTCAACAAAAAGGGCAGCAAAATCCAACTTCACCCCCCTCCCCCCGGCTTCAGAGGGAGTACAAGTCATGGGTCCCGGTGGATTTCTACTTAGGATCACCTATTCTACAACCATGCCAAGTTTCGTCGACTCGTCCAATAAAAAATGTTTTCCATACAAACATTTCAATAAATCCCCTACTAAACAGTACTTCCTACATTTCAGGAGCGTGTAGTTCAAAAACGGTTAGGAATATGAAAAATCGATATAGAATAAAAGTTGTAGAAAATTTTATAAGCTTTCATTTCATCTAAGATCATATTTTGCTACAACGCACCGTTTCTGTAATATTGGCGAAAAAATTAAAAATGAGATCTTTAACCCCCCCTCCCCCCTCCAGCTCACCTCCTAGACGTCGGGACTTTTAGTATGTTTTATCCCTAAGCACTCTGAATAAGTTTCTGAAGAAATCGCTTAGGCTCCCGCTCACGCACTCTACATTTCTTTATTGACCGGACTACTAGCCTATAACCATCGCACGGTTTAGACAAATCGATAGACACCTCCTTCTTTAAAATCCGTCCAGCCGTTTGGATGATTCGAGGGCATAAAGAATATCACATACATACCTACACAGATACGCGTGAAAAACATAAACCTGCCTTTGCAGTCTGGTAAAAAAAAGTATAACTTATTCTTAGTTTTTCTAAAACTTCGGGCTAAATAACTTTACATACACACTGAATTGAGAACCTCCTCCTGTCTCAAAGTCGACACGAATACTTACAAACATAAAAGACGTTTTATTTCAATTACGTTACGTTACGTTATGTTAATTAAAACGCTGAGTGGTACCCGCGAGGTCAAACAAAATGTATTTTCTTTGGAAATGAAATCGTTTTCCTTGTTTCGCGGTCATATTTGTTTGTGTAACGAATTGGAAAAGTTTTGTTTATTACGGTAAGCAAAAAACTGAGTTTTTAATGTTTTGAGATTCAGTACAGAATACAAGAATAGTGGGTTTCAGTACGTGTAACAAAGCAATTTCTTCGCGATTTAATTTTGAAATGTGCTTAACTATATTTCGACCAGATTACACCGATCATGGTCACGGAAGAACTGCTTTTCGACCGGACTACACCGATCATGGTTACAGAAGAACTGCTTTTAGACCGGATTACACCGATCATAGTTACAGAAGAAGTGCTTTTAGACCGGATTACACCAATCATGGTTACAGAAGAACTGCTTTTCGACCGGATTACACCGATTATGGTTACAGAAGAGCTGCTTTTCGACCGGATTACACCAATCATGGTTACAGAAGAACTGCTTTTCGACCGGATTATACCGGTCATGGTTACGGAAGAACTACTTTTCGACCGGATTACAGCGATCATGGTAAGGGATAAACTGCTTTTCGACCGGATTACACCGATCATGGTTACGGAAGAACTGCTTTTCGACCGGATTACACCGATTATGGTCACGGATAAACCGATTTTCGACTGGATTACACCGATCACGGTCATGGATAAACTGCTTTTCGACTGGATTACACCGATCATGGTCACGGATAAACTGCTTTTTGACCGGATTACACCGATCATGGTGACGGAAAAACTGCTTTTCGACCGGATTACACCGATCATGGTCACGGAAGAACTGCTTTTCGACCGGATTACACCGATCATGGTCACGGAAGAACTGCTTTTTAGTCTAATTAACAACCGCGAAAATCTAAGAATATGTAAAGTATAAGTCGTTTGGATGTGATTCGAAGCGTAATTAACAACAACGATCCCCAACCCACCTGCTGCGGGAGCATTATGGCAACATTGGCAATACCACCATTTCAAAGGACATACCTTATTTCAGCTGTAGACTTTTATAATGAATAGATGTTTATAGAATAATAAGTGGCTGAACAAAAGCTGACAATTTGATATGGCTTGTAAAACAATACAGCTTAATAATAATTGGAGAACATTATTAAAATGCGTAATAGTAAATCCGTTTAAAATTTAATGTGTATATTTTACCTTGCCTGCGTTCCATTATGTTAATAACACCGTTTACAATGAGCTTGTATTATTAATGTTAGGTTTGTTCCCAGTTGATCCTAGAGACGTTTTTACTAGTGCCATAAAAAAAATAAGACATGGTACGACATGAGAAACTAAAATAACATACATGAAAATTGATATAAACCAAAAGATAAAAAAACAGGAGGCAGGAGAGAGTTGACCGAGACAAACAACGTTATTATAATATCTTACAGGAAGATCTAGACTTACTTGCTAGCTAGCTATGGACGGAGAAAGGTGGGAATTACGCCACGGATAAGAGCCTTGCTCCCAAATTATGAATGAATGAACGAACATACACAACGCACATTTGTAGATGGCGTTACATGATACTTAAAACGTCAGAGAAATAAAACAATAGGTAATTTTCAAAAAAACATTTCGATGTTAATCTGAAATTCTGAAGGAAATTGTGAAAAAACCTATCTAGCTTTTGCATTTCCTATTTAAGTAACCGACCATTATTTAAAAAGCTAAAATCCTGGTGTCATTGCGGAATTCTAAGCGGAGTCGTGGGTGTTATGGAGAATAATATCGGAAACAGGGAAAATAAGAAAAAATATTTGGTATATTCTGGCACCCTTGTTATATCTTGCAATATTGTTCTTTTGTGCCATAAAGAATATTTTGTATTTATTATCAACAAACAAAAAAAAAACATATAATTTTAATTTTACCCCATTAGAACCGGCGGAACAAGAGCAGCCCTTCAGTGAGTGGTATTAAATCATGCGACAGGCGTAATTAAACCGCAACGGTGCCGTGGCGGGAACGGAGCGTGATACTGACAGAGATAGAAATATGATAAACTTACAATATTGTCAAATCATTATTCTGTAGATGGTGGTTCGGTATGGTAAATTGGTAAGTATATTTGTATTGTATTGTATTGTATGGTCACGTGCGATGTATTCTCCGAGACCGCGGGCGGCGACGATTGTGACATGGGAGCGGCGCTTTCAGAAGCTTGTGTCGAAAAAGTACGACGAATCAGGCTTCACCGGACTTGCGGGGGAGCGGAAGGCTCTACCCTAGAGTAGTCATGTACCAACGCGTCTAGGGGCGTCTCGAAGGAACCTCGAACCTAGGCCTAGCGCGTTGATACGGAAAAACATCGTGAAGGAGACGACACCATTTATTAGTTTTGATTTTAATTTTGGCCGCGCCCCCGCCGGCAGGTACGGGCATTGTTACCTGAAGGGGTTTTCAGAAGCATAGTTCTCTATTGAACTGTTCCGGCAGCGGCGCGTTCTAAATGACTTAACTAAGTGATGTAACATCCAAAAGTTAAAAAATAAATTCTTTGAACTCTTTGAACTACATAGAACTGCTATGCGGTTGCGCTCGCTCCCGCCCCGCTACCCGCAGTCGTCGAGAATACGTCGCTGGCCAAATGGCTATGGCCTTTGATTTCGAACGCGGGAGGTGACGCGGGTTCAAACCTCGCCATGTGCCATGTGCAATTGTGCAACTAATGTGTTTTCGATTTTTGAATTCATATGTACAGTAGCCAGCACATACGGCTGGACATGTTAACCTTGAGAGCGCTCTTATTCCGTAGTGGTAGGAGTGAATTTCGTAGTGCGAATGTCCAACCGCATGCGCTGGCTTCTGCACGTTTATTAGGCGCTTTTACGGCAAAGGAAAATATCGTGAGGAAACCTGCACACACCTGCTAAGTAATTCAAAGGTTGTGTGTGAAGTTGCCTAATTGGTGGATGTCTGCCTTCAAAGCTCAGGGTCGCGGGTTCGAATCCCGCCCAGGCCAAACATTTCTGTGTTGAGCACTTGTGTTTGCCTTGTGTCTTGATGTAGTATATTTATATGTAGGTATAGGTTTACCAGAATCTGATGGCAAAAAGGGAAAAAAGAAATTGACGCTAGAGCGATTTCGTTCTTGAGAACATTTATACTTTTCAAAAGTCCTTGTCTCTTCACTTTAACAATTACGAGGTAGGTAAACGTATTTCGACATCACAAGATATAGGCATGCTTCGTTTCCTAATTGGATACGGGAGCCAAAACATCGCTTAGCGCCCCCGGCATTGTAGGGCGCATTACGCAAAGTGGGGGCGCATTAAAACGCGCAAAGGCGATTATTGTCGCGGGGCGACAGACCGACGTTTTCTGGCATTTTGTAAAAGGCAATGGGATTGTTATGCTAAAGACCTTCGCTTTAGTAGGTACCGCCGAAACAGCTATTAATACGGCACCAACGATGCTTAAAACCGTACAGAGCTGAAATAAATTGAAATTATATGTGTACGTACAATACAATACAAATATTCTTTATTGACACCAGTAATAAATAGGACAGTTACAATTTTCATAAGTGTGAAATGTATGTAGGTATGTCCTCGTACCTATCTCAATGAAATAATAAAAACAATATTATGTCAAATTATATAGTTGAGATTTCATTTTGCATAGTTCAAGGATTATTGAAGTATAAGTATCAAATTATTGAAATTTCGGAAAGATTAGATAGCTGCTATGCATATTTTTTGGGAGGTTTTTCTCGAACAGTACCTATCCTTGTATCGTAATGAGGAATTTTAAGGTCATTCCCCAAAGTCTATCTTTATGCCATTTTTTTTTAAATCAGTTCAGTAGTTTCGAAGCCTATTCAATGCTAACAAACAATCAAATCTTTTCTCTTTATAATATTAGTATAGATTATGGCATCGTATTCCCATAAAACATAGTTCTACGTGTGTAGAGTTGGGTCACATGTTTTATTTGCCTCGTACCTACTCGTATTTACATATTTCAATCTCCACCAACCACAAGTAAGCACGGGCTGTTCGAATTCTGCTCCACACTATGGTCCATTGAATTTCATTATTTATTTTATTTTATTTAACTTTATTTATTTATTTAAAAAGGTCACTCACAGAGTTAACAATAATACTTAGGTACAAATACATTATACTTAGGGTTATATACTAATTGTTACTCTAATCATAAGTGACAACGGCAATGCACTAAATAACAAAGCAAGTAACTCTGTATCATTTAAGGTTGTACCTACAATAAAACTAAATTCAAAATCATTATACAAGTTGCTGTTAAAAAATTAAATAGAAACGAATTAAAATATCTACTATTGTTTACTACTACTACTACTTTATGTTACAAACCTGTTCGTTTTATAAATTATTTCGAGCAATACCTGTTTTTTAGGCTTATTACAACTTAGCAATAATTGCAACTGAACAATGTGATAAACTTTCCCAAAGGTTTTTTTCCGGTAACAAAAAAGAAAAATCGATGAAATTCTGAGACGACTTCTAAAAAGTCACGTATTTTTGAGCGTCGGTAGACAAGTGGCAAGAGCCGTTAACTTCCATTCGGAAGTAGTCGGGTTCAAGCCTCGGCACGTACCAATGTTGATTTTGAATTGTTATGGACGTTCATTCGACGATCTTACGGTGAAGGAAAACATCGTGAGGAAACCTGCGCACACCTGCGAAGAAATTCAAAGGTTGTGTGTGAAGTAGACCAACCCGCACAAGGCCAGTATGATCGACTAAGCATGTTTGCTCTGATTTCAAGATAGGCTTGAGCCCCTCGGCTGTACGACGTGATTTTTGCAGATTACTTTACATAAGCTCTTGTAGGTATCTACCACAGAAGAAAGATGCCCAGTAATTGCACTCCATACAAGAGCAGCGCCCGAATCGTCGCACCCACACTTAAGAATCATTTACACGGCCGCTAACCCATCTTTCATCGTTTTGCACCGCGAAGATGGATTAGCGGCCGTGTAAATGATTCTTAAGTGTGCGTGCGACGATTCGGGCATTCGATTCTTGTATGCAGTGCAATTACTGGGTATCATTCTTCTGTGTATTTTTTACTACAGGTTTTTATTTACTACAGGTCCAAAATGACCCAGCGTGTGTTATCAGCTCTGTGTATTTCCGCCTCGACTCGAGTGCAATCCGCTAAGTGCCCTAGACAGACCTAACGAGTTGCAAGTTCCTTTTCAGACAAGCACCAAGCAATTTATATCCAACCGAAATTCTGACTTTCCTCTGTAAATATCTAATCGAGATTTGCTGGGTTTCGTCTTCAGTATTTTTTGTTTAGTAAATTTATTTTTTTGCTTTATAATCAATGTGGTCAGGTGGTTCTTGCTTGCTTATCTTTGGGTTTCGAGGTTAACCCACCTCACAAACCATGGTGACAGAAATATAGAGCGGCTTCTGAGCTCATGAAACGACTAGTATCCGCGTGCTTTCCGAAGCACTGATTCATCTTTCTTTTCTGACAATCACGTGATTCAACTTGCATTGACCTAACCAAACTGAAAAATTATTTGTTCGACAAGAGTCCCACTGGAAGAACCCAGACAGAACCTACCCCAGGTCTCGATTGTAACATATTGGTGTAATATTTGACATATTATTTTATTGTTTGATTCCATCATTCATGAAATTAATAACTTATGATTTGGCTGTATGGCCGATACCCAATGCCTTTTTTGGGTGAAAGGAACGTAGAAAAAAATAATAAAAAGTGTGGCAGATTTTTACGGCGGGAAATCGTGTTGAGAATATTATTTGTTTCATAACGTAATTAAACAGCTTTATGAACAATACAAACATATAAGTAAGAATAAAATAGCTTACAACAAAAGGGTATTAAAAACCCTGAAGCAAAATTTTATTGGCGATTAATCACGGAGTTAACCATGACCTATGTTCCCCCCTACCCCGGGGGAAATAAGCAGCCTCAAGCAAGGTCCTTCAATCGAAGGGTCAACTAAGGGACTGGCCACATCTGTTCATTTACTGTCCGAGGTTATAGGGCTCTATTGTAATGTAGCCATTTGGTTTTGGAAACTATGAAATAAGTATAACTTGTTGTTTAGCCGTGTATAGTGGTAAGTAGTACATACAGTACTCATGAAACTGAATAATTTTCCTTAAGGAACTTATGTTGAATGATGTCTCAAAATTTTAATTTAACTTGGTACTTATACAAAGTGGTCGGTCTCGTGACTGAAGTTTATATGAAAAATTAAATATTACTTATGAGATTTCAACTTAGGTTCCTTAATACTACCATGTTGCGGACAAACAACTAGTTTTTACGGTGTAGGTACCTATATTTAAAATTTTTGAGCATAGTTTTTTTTGTATTGTGTTATAATAAAACCAATTTGGATAAAACTTGGTACAGAGTCCAAAAAGGACATATAAAAGAAAATACCTCATTCCTATGGGAAAAACTGATAACGTGGATTCGGGGTGGAAAGTTAGTTTGGTAGGAAACAATTTATAATACCTACCTATACTACACCTATCTATTTATTGAACTGATTACTGGATCCCAAAAATATATTTACGAAATAAGTAAAGTTAGAGTGTGGTTAGACCCTAATTTAGCGGGTGACCCGCAGTCCACAGGGGTTACTGTAATCAAAGAGAAGCTAACCGACTAGTTCTTGAAAAGGCCTCAAACAGTTTGATTTATGAACCACCTCCGAACCTCCTTTGTGATTGCTTTCTTCCACTTTCTTTACAAAACATTCAGCGCTTTTTAAGTATTACGAAATAAGACGGCTTTATGGCGTAATAGGTAGCAAGCTAGGCAGAGTGCGCGGTTGTTCGCGGTTGTTCGCGGTTGTATTCGGACGTGTATTTTATTCACTCTCTCAAGTAACCAGTCTCTTATTATATCTACTACAAGGAGTGATTATGGGCTGCGTCCGAAATTTACAACTGTCACTAATTCTATAGGTAATTCGTTAATTTTTTTTCTCTGGCCCCTGCGATACAGGCTATGCTTAGTGCAGGGTCCGCAGTTTCTCTCGGACATGTATCTATTGTTAAGTTTAAGTTTGTAATCAAATTACTTGTATCACACATGCGTATGAGTGATTATGGAAATAAATTAGTTCAATTTCAATTTCATTTGTTAAAGCGCCAAAGGTGTGGTTCGTGGTGCATGTGTTCAGCTTACCTTGCACTTGACTGTACCTAGTAGTAGGTAGGCCTTTATAATCCATTTATGTTCAAAATAATCACGGCAGCGCTGTAACCATTAAAGTTAAGTAATCACCATCATGATGTAATTGGGTTAGTGTTCGTCGCTATTTTTATTAACAAGGGTACGGTTTTATTGCTTTAAGCACTTTATTACAGCCAACACTTTTAGTGAGGGAAAATCCGGTTGAGTAGAGAGAGAAAGAGAGAGAGAGAGAGAGAGAGGACGATTTTATGTAACAATGAGGAGAAAATGAAAATAGTTTATTAGTTTAAAGATAAAATAGTTTAGTTTAAAGATAAAATATTTTATAAAAGGCAATAACAATGAGATTTGAGAGATTTTTATATGCTATGTCAACCCACCCCACTAAAATATGAAAGACGAATGTTTTATCGAAATCAACATTTCACAATGGAGTTTCACTAAGCGGCATAAACAACAGCTATCGTTTGGGTTTGGGTACTAGATTTTTGACGTTGAAATAAACAAACGAATCTTACTCAATTACAAATTATTGAATTGAACTGATTAATATTATACCTCACGTAAGTAAGTATTTTCCTTATCACCATGTAGTTTTTTAACTGTTACCAAAACAACACTTTCCACCACACTGAAATGAAACTACGGGCTGCCTAAAAATCTCCCATGTAAGCTTTCATAATCCCTCGTTTTGTTCACAAAATTAGTTCTTTTTTCTCTGTGTTTCAGTCGCACGCGCTGAAAGGCTGAAATGTATGTGGCCGTGGAATTATGCCTTCCGTTCGCCCAACGCTTTCCTGTGTACAAAAAATATGGTTCAGTTGGCCAGTTGTGAATGTTCTGGTTATATAAACCACAGAGTTGTCATAACACAAAGTCGCGCTAACGTTTGCAAGTTCAAGTTGAATAAGTAGCTTTAGCGTATAAATACAAAAAAAATGGGAGGCAATTAAAATATTTATCATACTAATATTTATAAAGAGGAAAGATTTGTGTGTGTGTGTGTGTATGTTTGTAATTAATAAACTCAAAAATAATTAATAAACTCAAAAACAACTGAGTGCCGAGTGCGAGTTTTGCAACCAAAGTAAACGCGCTCGATATCGAGAGCGTAAACGCGATTTTGTATGGAATTGAAACTACGCCATCTGCGGACAGTTCGCTGAACTAAAATTTCTCCATACTAAATGCACGTTTACGTTGTAGTTATCGAGCGCGTTTCGTGAGTAAAAAACTCGCACTTGGCACTCAGAACCGATTTCAAAAATTCTTTCACCGTTAGGAAGCTACATTAACCCTGAGTAACATAGGCTGCCTTTTACCGCGGGAAAATAACTCATTCCCACGAGAAAAACTGTTAACGCGGGCGGAGCCGCGGCGGAATGCTAGTCCTAAATAATTGAATAGGCTCCGAAATTACTGAACAGATTTGGATGAAACTTGGTAGAAAAATAGAATAGACCTTAGTAAAGAAAGAACAAAGGCTACCTTTTACCGCGGGAATATTCTCACGTTCACGGGAAAACTGTTAACACGGGCGGAGGCGCGGTGAAAAGCTAGTCTAACATAAATTGTACTAACAATATGCTATCTCTCCGTCTGACCTACGACCTCTCTTGTAGTTCGATACATGATCTTGATAAAATGATATGTCATCCGTTACCACAGAATTTCACATGCGGCTGGACATCACACTACAAAATTCGCCTCTACTGCTAAGGAAACACGGCGCTTACAAGGTCAAAGTGTCCATCCAAAGTGCTGGCTACTGTACTATCTGACGAGAAATGTGAAATAGGCTTGATTGACGCCACGCATCAGTCACTCGGATTGTTAAACCGAAGCTGGTGTTTGTGAAACGATTCGTTTTGTAGATCGGTTTCATTTACGACAGATTGATTGGGATCGATAGAGTGGACTGAAATAAAGGACTGAAGTGGAAGCAAAACCGATAGATTAACACGCATTGAGCAAATTGGTTGTAATTTAGATTTTAATGTCACACAAAATCTCTAATTTCACTAATATAAATGCAAATGTGTGAATGTTTATATTTATTTTGTCGCTTGCCGCGTGTATTGGCAAGATTTTCTATGAAAAGTTATTTCATTTTAGAAAACTTATTATTCCGTAGTTATAAATAAATGGCTTTTCGCCGCGACTCCGCCCGCGTTAATAGATTTCCCCGTGGGGATGGGGCATTTTCCCACGGTAAAAGGTAGCCTATGTTATTCAGGGTGAATGTAGCTATCTAATGGTGAAAGAATTTTTGAAATTAGTCCAGTAGTTTTAGAGTTTATACGTTACAAACATACACACAAAAATACAATTCTTTCCTCTTTATAATATTAGTATGAATAAGTAATTATGTAAAGAGCTGAACTAAAAGGTGTTTCCCTTCCGAAGAATAACTGCTCTGGACTCTAACAGCCTCCGTGGTCGAGTGGTCAAAAGCTCGCCTGACGTTACGGAGGTTCCGGGTTCAAATCCCAGCGGGGACTCCTCGAACAAATATCACTTTGTGAGACTTTCCCCAGTTTGGTTAGGACATTGCAGACTGATTGTCCGAAAGAAAGATGATACCGTGCTTCGAAAGGTACGTAAAGCCGTTGGTCCCTGCTACTATCTACGGATGAGTCGTTATAGGAGCCATGTCGGAAGCCTAAGGTGGTCTATAATTCCGACGCCAGGATTCATGAGGTAGGTTAACCTAAAAACATGAGGTAGGTTAACATAAAGATACACGATAAGCAAGAAACTGTTCTGGGGGCTTTTCCACTGGGCGTCTTGGCACTTCTTGGTCACTAAAGGGATCAGTGATTTAGCGACGCATGCGCCAGAAAGGTGAGAGGAATGGTGACGGATAAAATTGTTCAGGAATGAAATACGTTGCGTCAGCGAGGCTACGAAAATTAAGTGATACTATTTTAAGGTCAATCCTTGCGCACCGCTCATCTTTCAAGAACATCTTTGGTGGAAAAAGAGCCGAAGACTGCTCTTATCATTCGGTAAAAACCATTTGCATAGTATGTCTGAATAAATAGCTAGATTGGTTAAGCGATATCCACTTATTGTTCCATCCGAATAAAATTGAGATGATGTGATAAGGAAACCTAATCCAATCTACTAAGCTTGCAAGCTCTGTCTGAGGACTAAAGTGGTTCAGCTAATACCTGGCGGGAAAACAGCCGTGTGAACCAGACATTGGCATCGTATCAATATGGGTCTACAGTGACAGCGAGGTTACTTTCAAAAGAAGTTTCTTCGGCGAGCTCTTTTCGAAAGAAGACCGCACACGGTACTTTTCTGACTGAACTTGCCATTAAACTTAAAACTCGTGGTTAACTGTGCAGCAGAAAGAATGTCCAAAAGATAAACAGTTGCAATTGTTTCATCGCAAAGTCTAATGGAACTAACGCGACCAAAAAGTTGCATTAGTTCCATCAGCGAACTGTTAATTGGAACTAGTGGGAACAAACGAAAAATAAACAATTTTGAATTGAATAAATTGATTATAATAGAGCTTTTGTAAGGAAAATTGCTGGCCATTTATTGACTGAAGTGGGCCATTTGTTAACTGAAGTCGAATTTAGAGTCTTTATAGGATTTTAATGGAGGTTTTATTCTAGTTTAAATAGATAAAATTATAGCTTGTGTCGAAAAGTACTCGAAGTATCAACGTAATGGAAATAGCAGCCTTGCACGTGGCTCTAACGATTTTCTTTTTTAAGAATTTCAGAAGAGTAAAGAACGTTGCCAGAGTAAAAACCACACCCCATTTTTTCTTTAAATTTTAAGTCGTTTGAAGAATATCCGCTGACACAAGCACCTTAACCCATTGTAATAAAATACTGCAGAGTAGGTAGCGCAGACAGTGTGTCTGCAGCCGACATAAAAGTTATCCCGCCGACCATACATTTCGAAGTCGCGGTAATTTCGGTAAACTTTACGGTAAAATTTAACCATTGCAACAACAAATGTTTACGGGCTCTGCCTTCATAAAGTTTCGGTCGTTTTAATAATGAAAATTAATTTGTTTTGTTCATTCTCTGTAAAGTTTTTTTCGTATTACTAGTGGACTTTGTGAGGTTGAACCTACCCCAGAAAGTAAATGTCACTAAGAAGGTCCATCCATAGAGTACATTATATATGGTCATATCAATGAGGATAGAATATGGATCATGAATATGGGGATTGTCTGGAAGAGATCGCTTACAGCGATAAGACCGCCTTTGCGCATATTCTAGTTTTAAGATGATTGATGTTTTTTATGTGTTTGCAATAAAGTGTTACTTACTTACTTAGTATCAATTTACTAGCTAAATTCTTTATTTAAAATTCATTAAACAGATTAGGTTAATTTGGTATGAGGCTGTTGTTTAGAACAATGAGCCAGGGGCGGCATTGTTAAACCAGGCTCCCTGCATTATGAGCTTACAAAACACCAATATGGTTCGCTAATATTGTGCAGGCTTTTTGAACGTTGATTCTGGGTTTAACAGTAATTTAGCTGTGTTTTTTCAGCAGGGAAGATAAAAAAAAATAAAAAATAAATAAATATAGTATTTACCTACTTATTATGGCGGATTTAGGATCACAGTTGTTGTAGGTTACACAGGAGCTTGGTGAGGTAGATTCACATCGAAACCTACACAACAGGTAAATAAGTTCATTGTGTGACGGCCCCGTAGCATAGTTGGTAGTACGTCTGCCTTCGAAGCACATGGTCGAGGGTTTCTTTTTAATTGACCTATTATGCTTGTGTCAATGCACAATATAAAACACAACGAAATTACAAGTTGCGTGCAGAGCAGAGAAATATTTTTTTAAAGAGTTGCCAATAGCAAAGAAATACTTATTTTTATTATTTAGTGTAGCCAGATTGCTACGAGTACAAGGTGAATCGCGATTGTGCAGTCCGATCAATCTTGTGATAGCGCCGCCGGAGCTCTTATGAAACCGGGTCGAGTTATCGGTGTTCAACGCCATTTTATGACAATTTTGCGATGCATTTGTGAGAGGAATATGGCTGATATTTTATACTGGGTTACTTCGGAATCAGTTCTCTCCTTAAACTGAAAATTTGCTGTTCATCTATACTAATATTAATAAAGAGGAAAGGTTTGATTGTTGGTTTGTTTGCATCGAATAGGCTCCGAAACTACTGAACCGATTTCAAAAATTCTTTCACTGTAGAGAAGCTACATGATCCCTGAGTAACATAGGCTATATTTTAGTAAAAAAAAAGAAGGATCCTTACTAAAACGTGCCAAAACTTCAATAATGTAAACCAAGGTTTTTAAAAAAAATACCTACGATTTTCCTAATTATTGAATAGGCTCCGAAACTACTGCACCGATTGTGGTGAAACTTGGCACAAAGATTGAATAGACCTTGCAGAAGAACATAGGCTAACTTTTACCGCGGGAAAATTCCTCCTTCCCAGTTTTACACGTAATTTAATTAATTAACGTTCGAATTTCTTCCAATAGAATACACACGATACAATTATGTCTTGTCACACGTGAAACCCCATGCTATCTCGCTGTCCAATTGTGACGTGTAAACAAAACAAATAATTTATCAAAAATAGTAGATTAAAATTAAATTCCTTTTTTCAGTATCGTAACAATAAAAATAAAAACAGCTACATAATAGACAGGAAATTTTATTGGAATGAAATATACGCCTTCCACGAAATTCCCATCACCTCGTCTTTTGTTGAAAAAACAAAATAACTGAGTTAATTGCATTGATATCTGAATCTCTGTGTACAGGCAAATTAAGGTATACACACACACACACACACACACACACACACACACACCAAAGTTTAAAAATATTACTTATATTATTATAAACATTTGTAAACATGTGGTGTGAGTGTGAGGGCAGTAGTAAAAATATTTAGAAAGTTTTGTTAACGTTCCGAAAGTTTTCAGACAAAATTTTATTCAGAAGACAGCCGTTAACTATTTTAAACGTTTATAAACACTTTGAAATATTGTCTAACAGCAGTGTTAAAAATATCTCTGGCCAATGGAAAACAGTCTAAATTTGTTAAACCAAGTAATCAGAAATTTGCTTTCGACACATTAGTCGCCTAATCACATTTTTGAATAGGTCACCTCAAAAAATAAATAAAATTAATTATCCCACAAAAAAATATATTACATTTGACAATCGTTTTCAGAACTTTTTAAGCGGAACATTTTGTAAAAACAAAACATAACAGTTTGAAACTGTTAGCAACAGTTACGATCAATGGTGTAGGAGCACCTTAATGGCAGCTTTCAGCTTTCCCCTCTGTTTTTCCGTGATTTTCCTCTGTGAAGAGAAAACAAGCTAATATTGATTGTTCTCTGCCTTATGCCCCGTTAGGCATCGAGGCGGGTAATTACGTTGCCTCTAAGCGCGCTCCTTTATATTTCTTTCGTCTAAGATCTTGGTGAATATTTTCTTTTATCGCTTTGGTTATTATTAACGAGGAATTTCATAGCAGCCAAAAGGCTAGATAATGGCTCATTGACGACTATTAACAAGTACAATATATTTGATATACTTTTTTGACATTCAGGGAAATATTACAGACTGGCTTTCCGCCGCGGCGCCGCCCGCGTTTTTCCTGTGGGAATGAGGCATTTTCCCGCGGTAAAAGGTAGCCTATGTTACTCAGGGTGAATGTAGCTTTCTAATAGTGAAAGAATTTTTGAAATCAGTTCAGTATACTACATAATATTTTAGAGAGGATAGGTTTCTTTGTTTGTTTGCATCGAATGGGCTCTGATCCTGTATAATATAGAAAAATAAATACTTACATTAAATCGGCGTTAAAGATAACAACGGAAGGCCTTATTTCTATGGAAGAAATCTCCTCCAGGCAACCTTAGAGCATGGAGCATGAAGATGAGCGTAGCCTATATCGTTAATCGAACCAGTGATTTGGAGCCCCGCAGTTTTAGGTTCAAATGGAGTTTTACTATCCATCAAAAAATACTCTGTGTTATATTAATCAAATTGTATAAAATAATAATTATGTAAAAATATTTTGAAAAGATGCAACGCCTGTGGAGTTTCTTCCGGAGAGTTCTTCTCCACAGAAGACAGCCAAAGCGTGAATTCTCCTCGACGTCGAAAAGTGATTTGTAAAATCTTACTTCGAATAAACACATTTTGAACTTTGAACTTTGATACTCAACTACTTTCTGCCTAGCGTTAACAGTTTTTCCAGTGGGAATGAGGAATTTTACTACTTTTTAAGGTAGCCTTTATGACTCTCCAAGGTCTATTCTATATTTATACCAAGTTTCATTAAAATCAGTTCAGTACTTCCGGAGCCTATTCAATGCTAACAACCAAACAAACAATCAAATCTTTCCTCTTTATAATATTTTAATTTTTTAAAATTCTACGTTTTTTTTTCTTTTTTTTTAATTGACCCATGTATGTCTCGAAAAGGTACGACCAATCAAGCTTCACCGGACTTGTGTAAATTCGACATTTAATGGTTTTTTACTTAAATCATCGTCACAAAAAATAATACGAAACTAAAAAAAAGTAGGTAACTAATAGGAGGAAATTATCTTATCTTCTGCAACAAAACACCACTGGAATCGTATCTTTTGTGTCCTTTTGTTTTTTTAATGAATTCTCCGATAGTTATTAATAAGTTACTAGCTGATAATGCGTATACTTTCACGAAATATTAGCACCGACTCGCAAACCATGATTTAATTAAGCTGTTATTCTGTTTATTACCCTGCTTTACGATGTCTTAGCCTTAGGATGATCTACGTTAAACTAGCGCCTCTGATAAAGAATAAGATTTATTTATTTACTAGCTGTCCGCCCGCGGCTACGCCCGCGTTGTTTTTCAACTTTTCCGGGCACAGTTTCCCGTAGGATTTGAGATTAGCCCGTACAAACAGACAAACCGACAAACCGACAAACCGACAGACAGACAAACAGAGTAACAAAAAAATTGAAAAAAATCTGGATATGTTTTATATCACTTCTTACATCCCCCTGACTCGATTTTAAGCATTTTTTTTCTATGTACAGATTTTCGACCTCTACAGTTTTATTATATAGATTCATGTCATATCTAGGCAACATTCGGACAGCCCTGTAGCCTAGTTGGTAGTACGTCTGCCTTCGAAGCACAAGGTCGCGCTTTGTGGGCCTGCCCACTCTACGTCATTTAATAACCTTTTCGCCTGAACGACCGTCGGTTCTTTACGCAATTTTCCCTGCCCGCTGCCACTTAAATACACGATACTTTCTTTTCCCCTCCTTCCTTCCTCCATACCTCCTGTTTTCACAATATTATGTGTTTTTTTTTTCTGTGATATAAAGCAGTTTGTGCTTCACGCTCTGGTCCTGAATAAAAAAAAACCTGAAACTTGGTAACCTCCTGCTTTTTCGTAGAGTATTGGCGTGAGTGTGAATAATATTCAGCACTGTTATGGTATTATTTAATGGGTAATCATAGAAACTGATTTACCTGTTCTCTGCTCCGAGAAATAAAGGTTTTATTACACTTTTTAAGTGCTGCGGTGAACGACAATAACCGTAAACACGTTTATTGTTTATATTGACTTCATTTCGAGTTTGACTAATGCTTTGATAATCTGTGAACTCTGTAAATAATAATAATAATAATAATAATAATAAGGTAAACATCTTGCAAGCAAAGCACTAACGCGACACTACCTATACAAACAAACCATGACCTACCTAGTTACTTTTATTTTATATTTACAAAATGTTGGCAGTCAATATTAGATATTCGTCTTTTAGGATTTGGTTCGCCGATCGTTTTTCATATAAATTTCAGTCTGAGTAATATATTTACTCAATTGTACTACAGTATTTTTTTCACAATTGTGTTGAAGCCTAAGATACAAGTTAATTATTAGTTTAGGTATCACTGTAAATTTTTTTGATCGATTTTTATTTTTGTATTTTCGATGTCTTATTTAGATTAAGTTTTGATTTATTATTTTTTATTTATTTGTTTATATCAGACTAACAGCTAGGTATATTTACAGCCGTGGCGTGGCCTCGAATAGACTCCTGGTGGTAAGGCAAATTGGGCAAGCCAAGTTTGAGAAGATATTATATACCAAACAGGTAAGTTATTAATTCCGTGCTGTATTCTAATGGAGGCATCGTTCTTTCTATAATAAGCACATAGGTTTAGGTTTTCATCTATACTATAATAAAACTGAAGAATCGGCGTGTCTGTACATTAATTTGTTTAAAAAAAACTAATTGTAGATGATAAAGGGAGGCTAAACACAAAAATACAAGTTTTTTTGAAATAAATGTCCGTCTGTCTGTTTGTTTGTACACGCTAATCTCTAGAACTACTGGACGGATTTTAATGAAACTTTACAATAATATAGCTTATAATCAGAATAACACATAGGCTACATTTTACCGTGGGAAAACACTTCTTTTCCACGGGAAAACCTGCTAACGCGGGCGGAAAGCTAGTTTAACAACAATAAATTCAAACATTATTTTAGACGGTATTTTAGATGTCAGTGCTTTACAAAACATACTTACTCTTAAAGAAGTTTACAATTACAAACTGGTTCAAAACATACAGATTAAAAAAAACAATAAACAATTGCTCTCTTATTATCAATCAACTAGAGTATTGTACCTAGCCTATATTTACTTTCGTATATTTACTTAGTTTACGGTATCTAGGCTTGGCTTCCAGGTTATCTATCATTGCACCTGTTAGCGGTGTTTAATATCAAGGTCATCTGTACCTAGTATAAATTAGAAGCACTAAGTGATGTAGGGCTCCTTGGAGGATACTTGCTAGCCAGCTGGAAACTTCAAACATTAGTTTTAGCTTATAAAAAGCTGCGAAAGTTTTGGTACAGTATAGTCGCTATACACCGTGAAGTTTAAGTGGTTGTTTATCTATACTAATATTATAAAGAGGAAAGGTTTGATTGTTTGTTTTTTTGTTTGTTTTTTTGTTTGTTTGTTTGTTTGTTTGCATCGAATAGGCTCCGAAACTACTGAACCGATTTCAAAAATTCTTTCACTGTTGGGAAGCTACATTCACCCTGAGTAACATAGGCTATATTTTATTTTCAAAAAATTAGGGATCCTTACTAAAACTTCAATAATGTAACCCAAGGTATGAAAAAAATACGTAAAATATTCCTAATAATTGAAAATACTCCGAAAGTACTGAACCGATTTTAGTGAAACTTGGCACAAAGTTTGAATAGACCTTAGGAAAGAACATAGGCTACAATTTACCGCGGGAAATTTTCTCATTCCCACGGGAAAAATTGTTAAAGCGGGCGGAGTTGGCACAAATATAGAATAGACCTTGCGGAAGAACATAGGCTAACTTTTACCGCGGGAAAATTCCTCATTCCCACGGGAAAAACTATTAACGCGTGCGGAGCCGCGGCGGGAAGCTAGTCCGCAATATAGTGGTAGTACTCATGAAACTGAACAACTTTTCCTGAGGTACATAGGTTGAAATCACAAAACAAAAATTCAACTTGTCATACAAAATGGCCGGTCACGTGACTGAAGGTTATATGAAAAGTTAATAATAATAATAAATGTTTTATTTGCCAAAATTATGTTTATAAAATAACATATGTATTACATGTGAACTCCACACTAGGCTTAGCCTGTGTCGTGGCAGTCCTAACGACCGAAGTTGAATATTATTTTTGAGATATCATGATTTTGATAAAAATTCAATGGAGGTGGTCACCGAAATCGTAATTGAGGGTAAAATAAAATGAAAATTGGGTCGGCTGTTTGTTTTTAGAGGTACTTTAACGCTAAAATGGTTTCATATATCAAGCAATTTTTTTGTATTTACTTAATTTCTGATTAAGGTACTTAGATAAATCATACCGTTCCCGTTAATGACATTCCGTGAACCTAATTATTGTAGTCGTTATAATCAACGGGAGGGTCGGTCATTAATTCCCAGTTGTCAACCGCAGCCATGGGCGCAGTCGTTTGGACGGAGTTTTTCGTGTTGCGTGGTGTGTGAATGACCCTTACAGAAATGAGAGAAATAAACAATGAAATGAAACTGGGCATAAAAAATGAAACATTTTTTTTCTTTTCTTAGATTTAAATGACGACGAAAAATTCGCGTGAAGATATATTTTAAACGTGTAATTTTAAGCGTGAATATTAATTCGCCGATGTTCGTTCGAAAAATGTTTGAAAGGAATTTCAATTTCGAAGCCAATTTTGAAAACTCGTTAAATCAAAGTTTTATAAATTTGATAAAACGGGTACGTTCTAATAAGAATATAATATGTCATAACACGCTTCAACTTTGGAAAAATTTAAGCATTTATGGTCTTTGTCCAGAGTTCATGTTTTTAGGGTTCCGTAGCCAAATGGCAAAAAACGGAACCCTTATAGATTCGTCATGTCTGTCTGTCTGTCTGTCTGTCCGTCCGTCCGTATGTCACAGCCACTTTATTCCGAAACTATAATACCTAGTCTGTTGAAACTTGCAAAGTAGATGTATTCTGTAAACCGCATTAGGATTTTCTTACAAAAATTGAAAAAAAAAACCAATAAATTTAGGGGGTCCCCATACATAGAACTGAAACAAAAAAAAAATTTTTCATCAAACCCATACGTGTGGGGTATCTATGGATAGGTCTGTAAAAATGATATTTAGGTTTTTAATAACATTTTTTTCTAAACTGAATAGTTTGCGCGAGAGATGCTTCCAAAGTGGAAAAATGTGTGTCCCCCCCCTCTAACTTCTAAAATAAGAGAGTAATAAAACTAAAAAAAATATATGATGTGCATTACTATGAAAACTTCTAACGAAAATTGGTTTGAACGAGATCTAGTAAGTAGTTTTTTTTAATACGTCATAAATCGTAAACCGCAATTAACCTTTCACTATCTACAAAAACTTTTATATTATGTTACTGGCTGCTACGGAACCCTTCATGGGCGATTCCGACTCGCACTTGACCGCTTTTTTTGACTGGAATATAATGATGAATCGTACAGAAGTCAGCACATGCGGTTGTACATTCGCACTACGAAATTCACCCTTGTCGCTACGCAATACGGGCGCTCTCAAGGTCAACATGTCCAGCTGCACGTACTGGCTTACTGTACATAGATATTTAAATTACTCATTAAAAAAAGTTATGTGTCATTATTGGCTAATATATGCCCCCAGCAGTCGTCGAGTTCAGTGCGGGTTGATCAACTTCAGTAAATTCCATCGTCATCAACATCGTTCAGCCAGTGGACGTCCACTGCTGGACAGAGGCCTCTCCCAAAGATCTCCACAACGATCGGTCCTGCGCTGCCCGCATTTAGCAGCTTACCGCGAAAAAAAAAGTGGCTTTTTTATCAAGAGCCGTTTTCGGTGCACGTGGCCACTAAATAAAAAAACACGCATCGATACGGACAAAGTTGATCTGAAATAAAGAAACTTCTTTAACTTTTGATCTGACGTCATTAAGTGTTTAAAAAAAGACTATGATGAATAAAGAAAACTGACTTTGACTTTAAGATTTTTTGTTTATTTGTGGGCCGAAACGCCACCAGACTACGAGTATAAGTCCCTACAAAGTTAACGAGGGTGAGTGCTATAAAACTTCATCAAAGTATCTACGTGCGGCTCCGCCCGATGCCGACTTGGGTACACCGGGGCTGGGTGGCCGGGTATTTGGGAAATTTAAACTTACTACGTTGTTTTTTCCAACCAATTGGGTCAAACTTCATCTTCGTATTGCTGTACAATTTACTGCTTAGTGAATTTTCATAATTTGAGAGTATAACGCCAAAACAATACTAATATTCTTTGTATTATAGGTAACATACAAAGTAAGTTAAGACGATTTTTGTTAGATTTTACATTCGTTGGATATTTTTTTACAAATTTGGGATAAATAAAATATCAGAGAGTTGAAAATTTTACTTCATTCAAATGACTGAGTATCGTTTTTCATGTAATGTATTGTATATTAAGTAATGTTTAATTACTAATAATAATAAAAAAAATTAGTTGTATACACAACTAAAAACTTTACCTTTTTCATCTATAACTTGACTTGTTGTTTAGCATTGTAGTATTGTTTGAGTTTTCTTTTGTTGTCATTTAGCCGTAAGTCTTCTAAAGATAAAATAAATAAACCGCATGAAATCCAAATCTACCCCTACATTCAGCATTCCTCGCAACTCAAGCCTTATGAGCTAATAGCGATAAACTCCAGCAGATAGGGTGTCACGTGGTACGCGGAAGGCCTGCGAAGCCCGCAAGGGTGCGGTGTGAAGTTTGCGGGCCGCAGGACACATGCGGAACAAGGAAACGGCGGGCGGGGTCGCGGGTGGTAGGGTTGCCTGCTGCGAAATATCCCGCAATTTCTGCAGAATAAAATTTTCTTGTCTCTTTTTTCTTTCGGTTCGTAAATAAGCGAAGAGAACGTATTGTAGTGTTCTAAATGGATGGCCGAAAGTCGAGGCACGAATATTATAAATAAAAATATTACATGTCTATTTAAACGCATATTACAATAAATTGAGTTATAAATAAATAACAAACAAGCCAAGAAAAAATACAGAAATACTGCGGTCCTGGGGCCTTCCACGCTGTATTGCAATGGATAACCTTTGCACTAGAAATGACCCTGTAGGGTCATTTAGGGGGCATCTCCCCTGTCCCTAAGGCGACGTCCATTAATATTACATTGAAAACATTCAGATATTTATTTGCTATTATGTCAAATGAAAGGATCTTTTACAAAAGGAAGAAAATTTTAAAGTTCGTATTAGAAGTACACTATTCCGCACTTGACTAATGCGATCGAACATATTAATTTATAGAGGGAGAGAGAAGGGGAGAGACAATAGAAGATAAGACGCTGCGATCAGCAAAGAGCATTTTCTTCCGTCAAAGATCGTATAACTCTTAGTTCTACATTGGGCATTGCAATGAAGAAATTAATACACGGACCTTTACTAACTAAATGACTGAGTACTGAAACAATAATAGTCAACATATAAATTGAATATTTTTCTAATATTGTTTTATTGTGTTTATGAAGGAAAAAAAAACAGTAAGACGAAATCAGAAACAAAATATCCTTTATCTTTGAAAGAAGTATTGTGCTAAATATACTACGGTTAAGTTACTTCTTGCGACACATCCCTTTGAAATAGAAAACAAGTATAGTGAAATATACATTTCATTATTAATTTTATGCCATCCGACCTAATCAACACGTACGACTATAAATTAAAGGAATTAAAAGTTTTCCAGATTAAGGATTTTAACTTTCAAACCTATGCACGTAAGATCATAATTCTCAAACACAAAAGAATTTCAGTAGAAATTAGCGCGGCGTAGGCGGCAACCCAGCGTCGCGACGCTCAGTCGGGCACCGGCCTCCGAGAGCGCCGGTTGCCGCGCATGGCTCGGAATCGAACCGGCAAAGCACGCGCGCGAGTTAGTTAACGCGGCATGCTGGCGCTCGCCGCGCTTGCCGCGTGCTGCGTGGTGGCGCGCGCCGAGCCCCCCGCGCCCGCACCCCGCAACGCTACCCCCTCCCGCGTCCTCCAGTGCCAAGACGGAGTCGTCCTTCCCGCCTGGCTGCCCCTCGAAGATGTCTCCCCTTACGAACTCGCCTTACGAGGCTTCGTCTACTTCTTCTCGCTCATGTATCTCTTCATCGGAGTCTCCATCGTCTCCGACCGGTTCATGGCTGCTATCGAAGTCATCACGTCTAGGGAGAAGGAGGTGCGCGTGCGGCGGAACGGTAGCGAGCAGATCGTTGTCGTTAGAGTTTGGAATGAGACGGTTGCGAATTTGACGTTGATGGCTTTAGGGTCGAGCGCTCCGGAGATATTGCTGTCAGTCATAGAAATAGCTGGGAAAGACTTCGAAGCTGGGGAGCTAGGGCCGGGGACTATAGTGGGATCGGCTGCTTACAACCTGTTCGTGATTATAGCGATATGTGTGGCGGTCATACCTGACGGGGAAGTGAGGAAGATTAAGCATCTGAGAGTATTCCTTGTGACTGCCACTTGGTCGATATTTGCTTACGTGTGGCTGTACCTGATCCTGGCTGTGATATCGCCGAGCGAGGTGGAGATATGGGAGGGCGCTGTGACTTTCCTCTTCTTCCCAGCGACTGTTATCACAGCATACATTGCAGACCGCCGCCTCTTAGTGTACAAATATCTCAAGAAGGGATACAGAGTTAACGAGAGGGGAGTAATTGTGGAAGCCGAAGGTGATGGTTCAGTAGAAATGGCTTTGAAACCTGGCGGTGACGATTTTGCTTCAGAAGATGAAGAGGGTAGAGAGATTGAAAACTCTCGGAAAGAATACGTATCAGTTCTCCGAGAATTACGGAGACAGCATCCGGAAGAGGACTTAGAGACGGTCGAGCGAATGGCTTTAGAGACTCTGATGTCTAGGGGTCCCAAATCTCGTGCTTTTTACCGAGTAGCAGCTACTCGAAAAATGACAGGCGGAGGAGATTTCTCGAGGAAAATATCGGAAAGAGCGCAGAGTGACCTTAGCGAGGTGAAGGCTGAGTTGCAGCGGAGAGAGTCGAGTTCACCATCGATCGAGCCGCGCGGCCCGTGCGTGCGCTTCGAGCCTGACCACTACACCGTAATGGAAAACTGCGGCTCTTTTGAAGTCCGAGTCGTCAGAACTGGGGACTTGAATTGTGAAGTCAGCGTTCAATACAGCACTGAAGACGGCACTGCCGAAGCCGGATCAGACTACGTCGCCGCTCAAGGTCAGCTGGTATTCAAACCGAACGAGACAGAGAAGAAATTCAGCGTGCAAGTGATTGATGATGACGTCTTCGAAGCGGATGAGCATTTCTACGTGCGATTGATTGCCGCCCGCGGGGCTTCCATAGCGACACCGTCGACGGCGACGGTGGTGATCTTAGACGATGACCATTCTGGTGTGTTCGCGTTCCCTCAGAGGGACTTCGAGCTGACTGAGTCAGTGGGGACGTATGACCTTCGTATAGTGCGTACGGCTGGAGCGAGGGGCAAGGTGCGGGTGCCGTATTGGACGGAGGATGGTACTGCCAAAAGCGGCGTGCAGTATGAGGCGGCTCAAGGATCTATCATCTTCGAGAATAACGAGGCTGAGTGAGTATTTTTTTTTATAATATCTATCACATTTCATCGTCTACTATTTAATTTATTAGTCCCTCTCTCCGTTGCGTGGCAAACCTATCCAAAAATACATTATTTAACTGATATCAAACTAAACCCTCATAATAGGCTTAAAACAAGCTTAAAACACTACATTTGTTTTTTATAAAAGAAAATACGGAGCATATAATGATGGGTATATAAAATATTGCTCTGAATTAAAATAAACAAATTTGTTGTATAACTTTAAGGCGGATTCGATTGATTAAAGTGCGATTAGACTTCTATTGCTGTTTCTGAAACTTTTAACAACTAAAGTTTTGTAATAATATAAAACAAACCTTTTGAAAATTCGAAAACTTTGTAAATCAACAACAGCTTTTCGTAAAAAAACTCAATAGCTCATCTTGAAACCAAAGCCAATTTTCGAAAATGATCTTGACCTATTTTACACCACTCATAAAATAAAAAACACAACATAACCTAACAACAATTTCATAACTATTTTCTTCGTAATAAATCATAGATCACATAAACAATTTTGCATTATAAGCAAGCAATACATTATTTAATCTATAATAAGATTTCTCTAGCGAAACTCTACCCAAAATATTGCATAACCCGGCAGCTTTAAAATTATACATTCTTGTACCAAAAATACAGCTGATACGTGTACTGTAAGGTTTCTTGGAAGCCACAAAAGAGGTTGACTGTATAGATTGGCGTCGCGATTATAGCCGGGTCGACGCGTTATCCGGCCCCAATACACTTTATATACTATATACTAGCTTTCCGCCGCGGCTCCGCCCGTATTAACAGTTTTTTTTCGTGGGAATGAGAAGTTTTCCCCCGGGAGAAGGTGGCCTATGTTCTTTACCAAAGTCCGAATTTACCCCGCAAGTCCGGTGAAGTTTGATTTGTTGTACTTTTGCGACATAAGCATAGGTCAAATAAAAAAGTCCGAATTCATAAATCCGTTTATATTACTAAGCCTGTGACTAAGCCGAAACAACTCTGTTAGTCTGTTTGTACGGGCTGATTTCCGAAACTGTTGGACCGATTTAAATGAAAATTGCATGGTGGTATCTTATATCCCCGGTCAACTTCTTAGGGAGCTAGTATAATATAATTCAGACAAAATATGCTTATAATCAGAATATATTTTTAAATAAATTTCACGCCATCGATTTTGTTTACCTCATGCAAAATATGGTTAGGTACATGGTCCAAGAAAACAAGGTCTTGCAATTAGACCACGTGACTGACACAAGCCTACGTCATTTTGCGCTGTTCATCCTTGTCTATTACATGCATTCGACAAGGATGAATAGGAAAAATGACGTAGAAATGACTTAAAAATAAAATGCTACGGCGTAGACAAATTCTACGAGCGTACTACGCTTCGTAGCTTCTTCATACTTAGATTATGCTAATAAATAACATTTGAAAAGACGATTGGTTAATTTTATTACGGGAAAAGTATAACACTCATAAAGTAAGAAAATAGTGGCCCTACCTAACTAGGTACTACTAACTAGTAGTTCACCTGCCTTTGAAGCAAAGGGTCTCGGGTTCATACCCTTTCAAGGCACACATCCGTGTAATAAGTATGTACCTACTTGTGTTTGTCTTGTTTCTGGATGTTGTATATTTATAAATATTAGCACATAATATTTATCTATAATGTATGTGTATCTATAGTCTAAAAGCCATTGTACAGGCTTTGCTTAGTTTTGGGTCAGATTGCCGTGTGTGAGATGTCCTTATATATTTATTTTGAGAGTCTTATTCAAAGTCGATTAGTTCTGGGTATGTACTATGGTCTGTCTCATATAAATCCGGACAAAAGTTCTTTGACCTCTTTCTTTTCTTGAAAGTTATTAAAAATAATATAACACCAATATGTCTGGTAAGGTCACACGCTCATCCCGTCTTCTACTTCGGTATGCCAAATTACGTATTTTGCGATAAATTCCTACAGCTTTATCGAATCATTAAAAAAAAAGTGCGCATTGTATGCAGGCGTCAACGACCTTTTGTCCGGATTAATATGAATCAAATCATAGTTATACTAAAACCTTTATACCACATTTAGAGATCTGACAATAATTAAAAATACTCCCATACCTCCTTTAATATTACAAAATATAATTACATTGTTTAAACTCCAATAATGAAAGGGTAAAGAAAATTAACTCCCTCTGTATCCCCGTAAAATTTGACAAGGTCTCAACGTTAATTTTCAGTCTTCATAAAATAGAACCTTGTGAAGTTTAAAGGCTTTTATATAGCGTTTATAGAGGTTTCCGGATCAGCAAGCAATGCACTACGGTAGAATCGGGCCGCGAATATATTGATCCGAACTTTATATTTATAACTACCAATTTGAATAGTATATTACTCCTTTTAAGAAGCGTTTAAAGAAGGTTTAGTGGTTAGAACGTCGCTTTCTATTGAGATTACACGTGTTCGATCCCGTTTACCAAGCACCAATGTGTTTTAGATTTTAAAATTAATCCATTTGGTTGTTTGTCGTTTTTTTGTTGCGTTCTTACGGTGGAGGAAAAAATGAAATCGTGAAAAAACTTGTGAGAAGAAGTAACTTCTTATCTTTCGCTTTTCAATTTTTTCCTAAATCCCAATACTTGTATATTTTTTATCTTTAGTTCCGCGATATAATTGTCTTAACGTCTTGCTTGCTTATCGTGTCGGTTTCGAGGTTAATCTACCTCACAAACCCTGGTGTCGGAATTATAGAACCGCCTTAGGCTTCCGACATAGCTCCAATAAAGAATACATCCGTAGATAGTAGCCGGGACCAACGGCTTTACGTGCCTTCCGATGCACAAAATCGTCTTTCTTTTCGGACAATCAGGTAATTCAGCCTGCAATGTCCTAACCAAACTGAGGCAAGTCTCATAAAGTGGTATTTGTTCGACGAGTCCCCACCGGAATTCGAACCCGGAACCTCCGTAACGTCAGGCGAGCTTTTGACCACTCGACCACGGAGGCTGAACGTTAATGTCGTAACTCGTAGGTAATCTACAACCTTATATTACTAGTCAAAAATTATTTGACTAGTAATATTAGTTAGAAAACTAAACTGCGGTCGTGTTATAATAAACAACAGCTTTCATACATCTATATGATGGCATATAACATACAATACAATACAACATTCTTTATTAACACCATAATACTTACGGAGCAAACAAACAACAATTCAACAGAACAAATCACAATAGTCAAAAGGCGGTCTTATTGATAAGATAACAATCTGCCTAGGGAAATAATTATATGACGCCTATTATAACTACCTGCGATTGTGACAAAGAAAGAAACGATAGAATAATTTATTTACTGATTCTATTATTTCTAGTGTGCAATAAAGTATATTCTATTCTATTATTTATTTTATTTATTAGGCAAAACAAACAGCTTGGATTGCGGGAAAGCCACAGGGTGGATGCTAACCTAACTAGAATATAGTTAGATCTAGGTAACTATAGCGGGTTGGTTAGTACTATTATTTTCTTCTATGCTATAGGTATGTGAAGGTTATTACTCGTTGTCTAGACTCTTCAGACGTTTCAGCTAAGTATTCAGTAATGGATGCTTTCAGCGGTAATTGTCTGGTGAGGTTTAAATATAACATAACCTACAGTCCAGTCACGCCTCTTTCCCGGAGATGTAGAAAGTTTAAATAAAATACAAAACTACTATTTATTAAGATCTTCACACTAGCGTTTTTTGAGCGTCATTGTCGTGTGTCGGGCATACAATCATCGGTGTCCGTCTTTTTACACGCTTTATATTAATTTCACTTGTAAGTAACTATGTATGTAAGAAAACCTTGGAATCTTAATTTGACCAAATTCCCGGTCTTCGATTAGGATGAAATTTTGCACACGCTCTGAGTTCTGATGACAATACATGACTAGCTAAGAAACGTCATTACAAATCCAATATGGCGGCCTCCCTAAGATGGCGAACTAACTGTTTGAAATCCACCCCTGTGATATGGGTATCAAATGAAAGGGTTTGCTGTCAGGAATACGAAAAAAAAAAAGGTCACGTGACTTAAATCCAATATGGCGGACGTCCAAGATGACGGACAGGAAGCGTGTTTTTTAGTTTTTTAAACTATGTTTTATTTCTATGATTACGTCGCCGCAAAAAAAACGCTAGTGTGAGGGTCCAAATAAATAGTAGTTTAGTACTGATTCTCTCTCATTCTTTAAAGTTTCAACAAACCTCAGCATGTCGACGATCTCTCAACCACCCCCTATTACGGATATTGAGTTCGATGAAATATACGAACTTCTAAGTCTTGAAATATTACTAGTCGTTGAAAAGGAACGACTTAGCATTTTATTTGTGGGGAGGTTACGTTTATTTGCTGACTATCTAGAGCATATAGACTAAAATAATTATTAAGTCTAGCTTTGTGGATAGCTAGTAGATAGCTAATCAAGAATAATCCGGCACCGAACGTCCAATTCCGCGAACGACCACTTCAGATCATTTATCGACCGTTTCCTCAAAGGGCCATATCCCCGAACGACCACCAACCGTTTCCTCGAAGGGCCACGAATTATAAAAATCGCGGCGAAGCGTCAAACAGTTGAAAGAGAAAAATAATAATTAAGTAAGACTGTATGATTAGGGAAAGAGTGTGTTTTAATGTATGTATCTAATATAAGAAACGTACTGTTTCACCAACGAATGTCAGCCATATTTAGATAATCATAATATTATTATTATAAAATTTTTGCTTAGGGAAATCCAGTTGTTATATTATTGTTGATTTCGAGTTGATAAAAATAGTGTTAGAGCTTCTTTACTCATACATACTTCCCTTTACATCATAAATTTTATTTTACGATAGACTATTTACCCAGCTGTTAGTACCTAAGACACGCTTATAACATTAAACTGAGCTGAGTGGTCGTAGTTACGGGCTCAAAACGACGCCCGGGCCCCCGGCTTCGCTTGCCGTAAGCCGATTATGGTCGCCCGCTATAGCCTTCACACCTGCGCTATTAAATACTTTATAAGATGGCTTAAACATGATACAATTGGTACAAAATAAGACGTTTTAAGAATTTTGCAAAAGTTTTCTTGAGCAGTTCATTTCACGATTTAGAAGTGCAAATTTGAAGTACGTTGCGAAGTCAATATGACAAAAATACAAATATTATTAGTTCACATTTGTGACTAAATCAATAACATTGTAGCTTCGTAAATTAATATGATAAATAAGCTATATAAACGTAGCTTTTTACCGCAGGAAAATACCTTATTCCTACGGGAAAAACTAACTGTAAACGCGGGCGGAGCCGCGGGGCGGAAAGCTAGTCTAATAAAAAGGGGAAACATGTTCCATATCCCTCACTCAAAAATAGTAAATCCCCTATAATGTCTTACAAAATTTGTGTGCAAAAACTTTCACAGAAAGTATCCTGTTACATACAGGCTGATCTTTATAGTAGGTACCAAGCTTCGTGAGCTAGTCTATCTAGACTTAAAACGTGCAGGATCTACAATGAGACTTGAATCACAATAAGGATAGCTGAGACTAGTATCTAGATAGGACATACGTGAAAGGGGTCCTAGATTACGCGCGGGTATCGCAAGAAAAAAAAAAAAGATAGCAAAGAGAAACAGATGTAACAGATTGATCTGCAGTTTTATGTTTCTTGAGAAATAACAATACAAAAAATGCATTATTGTTTTTTTTTTTTTATTATTGTTCTTTTTTTCTTCAAAATTATGACCTCAAGACCCTTTAAATGTTAATCCCTTTCTGATGTTTTGGTATAAAATCGGAACAATCGTAATGCATATAATATTAGCAAAACAGCAAGCAATAACTAGGAGTCGAAGTGGTCGCCATGGCCGAATAACAACGGTCGGAAGAAAGAAAGAGTGGGACATAGTAAAGAATTAAAAATTTATTAATTAAAAAAAAACTCTTCGATTTTCATTCAAGAAGTAGAGGCATCTTTACGTAACCTAATCTATACTAATATTATAAAGAGGAAAGGTTTGATTGTTTGTTTTTTTTTTTGTTTGTTTGTTTGTTTGCATCGAATAGGCTCCGAAACTACTGAACCGATTTCAAAAATTCTTTCACTGTTGGGAAGCTACATTCACCCTGAGTAACATAGGCTATATTTTATTTTCAAAAAAATTAGGGATCCTTACTAAAACTTTAATAATGTAACCCAAGGTGTGAAAAAAATACGTAAAATATTCCTAATAATTGAAAATGCTCCGAAAGTATTAAACCGATTTTAGTGAAACTTGGCACAAAGTTAGAATAGACCTTAGGAAAGAACATAGGCTACAATTTACCGCGGGAAATTTTCTCATTCCCACGGGAACAATTGTTAAAGCGGGCGGAGTTGGCATAAAGATAGAATAGACCTTGCGGAAGAACATAGGCTAACTTTTACCGCGAGAAAATACCTCATTCCCACGGGAAAAACTGTTAACGCGTGCGGAGCCGCGGCGGGAAGCTAGTACTAATATAATTAAGAAAGCTGAACCAAATTGTAGTCCTGATTCAGTTCCATGGTCAAGGCGAGTATAAGGCCTTGTAAACGGCCCGGGTGACCTTGACAGAGGCCACGGGGAAGATTGCCAGACGTGACGTCACTGTCCGACGGTTACCACATGTTTTGTAAAGCCCGACCAGAGAAATAAAAAACCTCGCCATATTGCGGAATTTCAATGGAACTAATTTTATAAGGGAAATTGTTGCCATAGTCGTAAAAATATACACGTGGCGCCCCCAGAGCAGGTTTTTTAAGCCCCGACGAAAAAAAGGGGTGTTATAAGTTTGACGTGTCTGTCTGTCCGTCTGTGGCATTGTAGCTCCTAAAGGGATGCGCCGATTTTAATCTAGTGTTTTTTGTTTGCAAGGTGTCACAATCGAGAGTGTTCTTAGCTATGATCCATTTGAAGATTATCAGCTCTTTTCAAGTTGTTGAAAGGATCAAGTGATCGAGTGATCCGCTAATGATTTTTACAGTTTTGTATAGGAGATTATATATTTTTTTAAATTTAAGTAGTGTTATTATTTCTTTGGTCAGGCTTGATGATGGTCAATTTTGACCGGGGGGTCCATTGTCTATTAAGATACAGTTTTACTGGTTTGGTGAGTTCCGGTGGTAGTGAAAAAAAGACTTATCACGAGAGTAGATAGATACTATTATTCTTAGAAGATAAAGTCTATATTCCATGATAGTAAATAAGTAAGTTTAAATTAATTTATTGTGATTGTTTGTTGCATAGGATGTGACATAATTAAAATCGAGGCAATTTTTGATTTTTTATTCAATAGCATTTATTCATTTTATTTTCAATTAAGTTGAAAGAGCAATTTATAGTTATGTATGATATATCAAATATTAAATTAAAAGATAAATTTTAAACTAAAAGAAAATCACCCATTATTTTCTTATCAAACAACAGTTTTTAATTTAAACTGGTTTGTTGACAGCCCTACGTCAGATGAGACGGCTAACAAGATTGCGATGGCTCAACCCTTCTACTTAGCCCTAAGTGGACTAGAGTAATATCTAATGTAATGTGAGAAAGGGAGTGTAGTTAAAAACAAAAATACAAGTTTTGAAAAAAATTACTGTCTGTCTGTCTGTTTGTACACTCTAATCTCTGGAACCGTTGGACCGATTTAAATGAAATTTTGCTTGGTGGTACCTTATATCCCCGGACAACATCTTAGATAATTTTGACCACGGGAAATGGACAAAGAAAAAAAAAACAACGCGGGCGTAGCCGTGGGCTGACAGCTAGTATAAATACAAAAAAAGTTTTGGAAAGAAAATTTTAGCTCTATTCGTGTATTGTATCATCTATATGTACGTCATGATTGAGCAAGGTAATTTTGGAGTTCTTTGAAAACGTCTGCGATGACCTTTAGCGAAATATCGACTTTCTGTTATTGAAGACTAGCGACCCGCCCCGGCTCCGCACGGGAAAATGGTTATTGTGGCTTATCCTTAAGTATATTACGCATGTATTATGCATATAAACCTTCCTCTTGAATCACTCTATCTATTAAAAAAAACCGCATCAAAATCCGTTGCGTAGTTTTAAAGATTTAAGCGCACAAAGGGACATAGGGACATAGGGACATAGGGACATAGGGACATAGGGACGGAGAAAGCGACTTTGTTTTATAATATGTAGTGATTACCGTTTCAAAGTTAATGGCTACCACTAACCACCTCTACGTCACCCTTAAGAAACCATTACGTAACCATCGTTAACAGCTCATATATGTCCCCACCGAGGGGCTCGAGCCTACCCTGATACCAGGGTGAATAGGCCTTAGTCGACCACGCTGGCCCAGTGCGGGTTGGTCAACTTCACACACAACCTTTGAATTTCTTCGCAGGTGTGTGCAGGTTTCCTCACGATGTTTTCCTTCACCGTAAGAGCGTCGAATAAACGTACATATGAATTCGAAAATCGAAAACACATTGGTACGTGCCGAGGTTTGAACCCGCGAACTTCGGAATGGAAATTACGTAACCATGCCCTTCAGAAACATAATACACAACCACAATCTAATACTATTTGTTTTGTAAATATCAGCGGAGCAAATTACGAGCTGGCAACACAATTACTTGATTACTTGTATAAACATGTTTACTTTGTGTTATTAGATTACACTATCTTTTGCCCGAGGTTTCGCTCTCGATAATATAAATAAACTAGCTTTTTAGTTTTTGAGTTTATTCATTACAAACATACACACAAAAATACAAATCTTTCCTCTTTAAAATATTATTATGATAATGATATGACTATTATTAATAGTATGACTATGGTAGCGCGGGCGGAGCCGAGGGGCAGAAAACTATGGATAATATTTATATTTATAATATATGTATTTATAATTCAGTGACTATGCTATGCACCCTTTCTCATTACATACGTATAATTATTACTAGCGACCCGCCCCGGCTCCGCACGGGAAAATGGTTATTGTGGGTTATCCTTAAGTTTATTATGCATGTATTATACATATAAACCTTCCTCTTGAAACAATCTATCTATTAAAAAAAAACGCATCAAAATCCGTTGCGTAGTTTTAAAGATATAAGCATACAAAGGGATATAGGGACATAGGGACAGAGAAAGCGACTTTGTTTTATACTATGTAGTGATATTATCTCTTATCACTTCAAAGCAAATGCCTATGAATATTAATGCTACTCGTATGTTAAATTACGCATGAAACGTTTCGAGAATGCTTCGAAAAGGCATAAAAATGGGTATAATCAATTTGACGTTTTTATTCAATTATAATTTCGTTTTATTCGGGGCACAGTTTTCATGAAATTGTATCGTGAACAATACAATACAATACAATACAAATATTCTTTATTGACACCAATACAGAAAACACATAAATAATACAGTACATAAACAAAGGTGAGTCAACAGGCGGCCTCATTGCTAAGGTAGCAATCTCTACCAGGCAACCTATGTTTAAGAAAATCGTTTGAATGGCGTAGTGCATTGCGGGTTGGCGGCATAAATAATAGTATGTTTAAGATAAATTACATACAAATAGTATTTACATAAAATACTTTTTTGTTTTGCTAGTATTATCATTTTGTTACCTGCTGATGTAATAGCTTCCGTCAAAAGTCAAAAGCTCGTCTTAAATTACAGAGGCCCCTGGTTCGAATCCTAGAGGGGACTCATCGAACAGATATCACTTTGTGAGACTTTGCCCGGTTTGGATAGGACATTGGAGGTTGAATCACCCGATTGTCCTCCGCCTCGACGTCAAAAAATGATTTGTGAAATCTTACTTTGAATAAACACTATTTGACTTTGACTTTGACTTTGACTTTGACTTTGTCCGAAAATAAAGATGACTCCATGTTTCAGAAAGCATGTAAAGCTGTTGGTCCCGGCTATTATCTACGGATAGGTAGGTAGTGGTTACATGAGCTGGATCAGATAGGCGTCTCAATAATTCTGTACAATAAAATTGTATTTCTGTGCTATTGTCGCGGACGCATAGGTTCACTCGAATGAACGTTTAGCAGGTGACATAACCGTAGTAAATAAAAAAAAACTACCTCTATAGACATAACTATGTAATTGGTCGGGTTACTATTCTTGCGACGACCTACGACATGTAAAATTGAAGAAGACACAATTTTTAATCCCCAACGAAAAAGATGGGTGTTATAAGTTTGACGTGTCTGTCTGTCTGTCTGTCTGTGGCATCGTGGCTAAACTGATGCGCCTATTTTAATCTAGTTAATTTTGTTTGCAAGGTGTCACCATCGAGAGTGTTCTCAGCTATGATCGAAGAAAATATCTTCAGCCATTTGAAGATTATCAGCTCTTTTTTAGTTGTTGAAAGGATTAAGTAACGGTTTTGTGGCGGGGTTATATAATTTTTTTATTTAATGTTTCTATCTTAGTCTATCTTTGGCATTGACGTCACTAGGTTATCTGAAAATCAAGATAACTTTTTTCAAATTGCATGAATAAAAAAAACCCTTCAATATTTTCCTTAGGTATATAACTTTATGACGGAGTTTAGATCGTTTTTAATCATAATAATACGAACAAATTGTGGAGACTATTAAACTGCTAAACATTAAATTTCCTCGACTGTACAGCTAAGTTCATAAGTAATATTCATAAGTAATTCATAAGTAATATAATATAAGCAGTAATATCACGTGTTTTTTAATTTTAAATAACTTTTTCCTTAAGCCTTGTTATTCTTATTTTTGTGTGTTGCGTATACAGTGTACGGGACTCAATATTTTACTTCAAATTATATGTCCAGAATGTTTTTGGAAAAATTATAATTTAAAGTATAGAAGTAAGGGTGATATGACTGGACTTATGCACGTGACCGTACATAACCATAAAAAATACAGACACATAACATATCCTTTTTCATAACACCCGTAATACAGTTTTTCACGAGACGTAGAAGGGGCCGTTATAAATTCGCGCGGAGAAACCAAGCCCCGGCTTCATGCATAGGCAATGTCACTATTATTGCAAGTCTGCGATGCGTGTGCTCCAAGCGAGGGGCTCGAGCCTAACCTGAATTAGGGTGACTAGGCCTTAGTCGACCACGCTGGCCCAGTGCGGGTTCGTCAACTTCACACATAAATGTAAATCATCCTATCATACTTCATATCATATTAATATTATAAAGAGGAAAGATTTGTATTTTGTGTGTGTGTGTGTTGTGTGTGTGTGTGTGTGTGTGTGTGTGTGTGTGTGTGTGTGTGTGTGTGTGTGTATGTGTGTGTGTGTGTGTGTGTGTGTATATTTGTAGTGAATAAACTCAAAAACTACTGAACCGATTTCAAAAATTATTTTACCACTAGAAAGCTACGTTCACCCTGAGTAACATAGGCTACCTTTTACCCCGGGAACATGCCTCATTCTCATGGGAAAACCTGTTATCACGGGCGGAGCCGCTGCAGAAAGTTAGTTAATAATAATAATAATAATATTTTATTTGTAGGACATCACAACACAACAGATAAATCAAAATTATACAACATAAGCAAAATTAACTCACACACAAAACAATTCAAATTGATGTGTGCCATTTCCTCACAATATTTCCTTCGAAGAGTCAAAAAACATATCAGAAAATCAAAAACAAATTGTCATGTTCCGAGACAGAATCCGCGTCTCCCGTATGGGAGGTAGCTGCCCTAGACACTAGACTAGACTACCGACGCCCTAGCGACTAGGAGAGATAAATGTATAGACACAGAAGAAAATAATAGTACTTCTAGAGACATATAGATTGATTTCGCAAAATAACAACGTACCCGCTTCAACTGTCCTTCAACTGTTTTCAGCTGTCAAAATATTAATAGACGCGAGCGCCTCAGGCGACGTCTCCTTTACGATGTTTTCCGTATCAACGCTCTAGGCCGAGGTCCGAGGTTCCCTCGAAATGCCCCAAGGCGCGTTAGTTTATGACTACTTTGGGGTAGAGCCTTCACTGAGTGAAGCTTTCACTGGACTTGGAAGCGGGGATATAAAAAACCCGCTTTAACTTTCCCCTTGGCCATCACCTTACCAAGAATTTGTCCCTCTCTAGTATATACTAGTTACATAACAGTATTGTCTTGTTGCGCCAGATAACATCCAACAGTCTCCCGCACACGTGGCGCGTAGTGTTGCCAGGACATACATTCGTTTAGAGTTGCCAGCAACTTTCGCGCTTTTGCAACATAAAGATAATGCTGGGGAAAGCTTTCACGGCTTTTGTTTGAGGTTTTATCTTTGTTTTATTTACATTTCTATGTTTACTATGTACTAAAAGATTTTTATGTCCGTTTGGTGAGATTTTTTCAAGCTGCGTGAAAAAAATGTATGTCCATTAATAACTACAAGGTTTTGAATTTATTTGTTTTTCTCATAGGTATGTTATTTTTCCCTTCTGAAAATAGCGAATAGATAGGGAAAAAAGGAGGATTAAATCAATTGAATATCTATTTCTTCCTACCAAACTTTACTTCCTAGTAGGATACGGTTGACTTTAAATTATCGAAATCAAAACGAAAGAAAAGGAATAATAAATCTAAAAAAGAATGTCTTTTTTTAATTCGGTAGGTACATAATAGGTCCCATAATACTTTTGTCGTTCAATTGAGACATTCCAATAACATTTTGTTTATTTACTTCCGAAATCGGGAGCAACTAGCAAAGTAGTCCAATAATTTGAGTTTTTATCATTAAAATGCTGTGTAAACATGTTATTAAGGTTTTAGCTGTGATGGCATGTTGTATAAAAGCGTTCGACGTTATTCATTGGTCCTATAAGCTTATAGAGCAATATTGAACTATAAATAAATGATGTAAACGTCAACTACGCCATATTATACAACCGTTATAGTTTGGTGCATTACAAAGCACCAGTGTAGCTATTACAGAAAAATATTGTACTATAAGAGTGTTAACAAATGTCTTTCTTGATTTGATTCGAGCAATAAATGTAACAAACGAACTGCTATAATCCTTTCGAATTAGCAGTGATGAACACTCCACTATAACGCGACTTTGTCGTATTGTTGATATCAGAACATTACTACAGTGCTTAGTGTATTAGTAGTTAAAAAAAGTCTACAATAGAATGATTTTGTGATGTAACCTAGTTCCATATTTATCATTATACAATGTTAATGTCCTATATTAGTTTTTATATGCTTTTTATAGTTCTACAGATAAGAATATCACACAAACACTGTTTTAGAGCGGAATTGCTTTGTAATAACTTTTTAGTTTCTGTAATAATACTTAGTATTATGATAATGTTCCGATTTCTATAATAATACAAGAACATTACATAAAAGTAGAGAAATGTGACTGTTAAACGACAAATTGTATTCTGAAAAAGCGTTTTTTTTCTCACTTTTAAGACAATGTTCAGACATTTTCTATTCACTGTTCTTTCGACAGTGCACGTCGATGCCATGGTGTATGCAAGTACAATAAGGGTCCTTTAAATCTCGAAGTCAATTTTATTTAAATATTTTTTTAATAAAAACTCCATTATTCAAGGCGGCACTTAAAATTTACTTTAAACCTAATCATATTTTATCAGTAAAATTGCAGTCGCATGCCATTTCCACACTCTTACGTCAAAAATTACAGTAACAAAATATTTTTTTCACACACAAATATAACACATTACACATTGTATGGATGCTTTTAAAAATATTTTAATTATTTTTACAATCTGCACGATTACAAATGATAAAACATTGAATGGTGAGTGAATAATGTAAGGTAAAGGAAACTTCAACTCTCGTATGGCATGAAAAAGTATTATAAAAGTTTCTTTTTAACCATTATTTCGTTACTTTGTAATTCGATTCACTGTTACATGATCTGTACAGGACTGATTTGTCGTGTGTAACACTACAATTATTTCGTTTTAGTACTGAACAGGTATATAAATGCGCCACTTTCGAATAAAAGATTCCTTCATAGGTCTTTTATGAAACCAAAAAAGTGTTTTATAAAACGTTCTATGAACTTTTAAATGACTAGTTTTTGCTGCTTGGCGTCAATCGCACAAAGGATTAAGGGGAACCCCGGAAGATAAACAATTCCATAACCGTTGGATTTGACGTTGTGTGGGGAAATACCGCCTGAAATATTTTAGGTACCTATAAGGTTGGCACATAATTTTGTCTAAAAAATTGCTGAATATTTGGGAAGTAATCAAGCGCGAAAGTTGTAAAGGATATTAAAAATTAATGAAACACATTTTATTTAACTTATTACATTAAATTTTATTTATGAAACGGGGGAAAATCTCACAAAGTGATAATTCCTCGACGAGTGTCTCTCCGGGATTCGAACCCGAAACCTCTGTAATGAGAATTGTCCTCTCGATCACTTGGCCACGAAGGCAATGAGGAAGAGTTTCATCTAGAAAAGTGCAGTTATATTCCTTACAAGTGTTACACCCGCGGCTCGCCTTGCTCCTGGACGAGCCTGTGGGGTAACTACACGTTGGTAGTTGGAGATACGCGTCGAATAGTAACGCACAAATAATAAAAGAAACTAAAGTCACTGACAAATTTTAAGTATATTCACAGAAAACACAGACACTATAGAAAATAATTACGAATACATTTATAGAAACGGCCACGTAGCTCGTGGCCTAGAGTTGGTGGAGGAATGAAAATAAAAATGGATGATTGACGGATGATTGTCGACTGAATTCCAAAATTAAATATATTCGAATTTAGACGAAAATGGTAAATGAGATGAGGATGAGGCAACGAGGTAGCATGCACCACGTTACACAAGTAACACTGCACTGCAGTTAGTTCACTGCACTATTTAGTAGAAGAGTACGCTCAACGTCTTAACTGTGTCGAGTTAAGACACCGACTAATGAACGGTAATTTGGTAACAATTAAACATTTTTCTCTGAATGTTAAGTTCATTTTGGGAGATTCATTTCGGTCGGTTCGGAAAATCAAATTAGGACTTTGGTTTTTAATAAATACTAAATACTATTACTTTTTAACAGATTAAACTGTTTATTATGATTTATATTAAAATTTTTTTTATACCAGTTTATATAGTATTCATTTTCTTTATGGAATAATACAATCGTCAGACATAAAACTTTTTAACAGATTGCGTATTTAACTATTTTAAGCGAAAGCGAAAAATGTAAAACATTGAGCTCGGGCAGGGATTCGAACCAGCAGCATCTTCTTGGCTATCTGGGCAATACAGGCGCACTACCAACTGAACCACCAAGCCTCCGTACAAGCTCAATGAAATTCTTTCTTACTAACACACAAGCTCCATATAATATGATATCTTAGTTGTTTGCGTTCCCATTGAGCCACATGGAATTTTAAGCTTTTGAGTGTGTCAGCCTTTAGTAAAAGTTTTTAAGGTTTTCAAGCAATTGTTCGTTTCACTCTTTGTTATATGAATCAAATTGTATAAAATAATAATTTTTGTAAAATAGTTTGAAAAGATGCAACGCCTGTGGAGTTTCTTCCGGCGGGTTCTTCTCCACAGAAGACAGCCAAATTGTGAACCTGCCTCGACGTCGAAAAATGATTTGTGAAATCTTACTTCGAATAAAACATATTTCATTTTCATGTTAATTAAGCCATTAATTTGTAAAAGTAGTTTCTCAATGGGAACGCAAACCTCTTAGTTAATTTACCTTAACTAACTATAGAATATAACAACAGAATTGTATTGATTAACAGAAATAAAAGTAAATTGATTCTATTCGGCCATAAAATTTTGTAAGCTCTTTAAGTTTTAGTTAGTTCTAGTTAGTTCTAGTTCTATTCGGATCTAAAGGTACTTCGAGACTGCACTTTTATGACAAGAAGATTTTATTATCATCAAGACTGTAAAGTCTTCGGGTTGTTCAATGTTTATGGCGTTGCTCTAAATGGAAATCGGTGTATATTTGACATAACAATTTACGAGTCCTTGGAGAAGAATACTTGTATTGGCTTTGTTTGTATCAACAGCCGTAGAAGAAAAGAATAGAATTGAAGAAAATAAATAGAATGAATTAACCTACCAAACCAACCCTTGTAGCAAGAATGATTATGACGAGACATTATCTCACATTGAACTATCAAAACGCTGTGATTAACGCGCCATATTGGAACTTACTCCAGTGAGATAAGACTATACGCACGACATGTTAGTACTATTAATTTCTTCTGTGACATAACTATGTCTTGTCACGCGATAATACGGCTGGCGGTCATTATAAACGAGAAACTTAGCAAGGAATAAAAAAGAAGTGACAGACAACAGAAATTAATAAAAAATAATATTTTTGAATTTTTTTAATTGATTATTCTATTTTTCTTTCAATTTACCTCTATATAATTACTGGCATTAACAATTTTTCCTTGGGAATAAGGTATTTTCCCGCGGTAAAAAGTAGCCTATGTCACTCTCCATCCTTTCAACTAACTCTATGTCGAAAATCCATTCGATTGGTTGCTTAGTTAGGGCGTGAAGGAAGGACAAACAAACAAACACACTTTCGCATTTATGGATAGGTACTTACGAGTACCTATATAAAAAATTTTAATGAGCATTTTTAGTTACAATTTTTAAATTGGCTCTTGCATATAGATATCTCAAGAGATTTGTTTGAACAGCGGACTTCTAAAAGGATTCTCTCCGAATGTAAGCTGGAGATATAAAATGAACAGTCGTACTGGCGTTACGATTCGTTCGTATTTCTTATGCAAAGGCTGGGACTCGTCGACACAACACAACTCGCTTACTGATTACAAAGCCCTTTGAATATCATATTGGTTTCAAATTCAAATAGTTTATTTGCATCAAAACATGGTAGTTATGGTATTACAATTTTCATAATAAGTGCAAACAATTTTAGCTAATATAGAACATTAGCATGCAAAATGTCATCGGTGGGATTTTATATAGGTACAATATTAATATTAATTTGATATAAAGTCATAAGAATATTAAATTATGTCACAGTTTAGTATCTTAATTGCAAGTAATCATTTACATTATAAAAATTATGGGAATTAAGCCATTTATAAAATTTTGTCTTAAATTGTCTCAATGGTAGGTCTCTAATGTCTTTCGGAATTTTATTATATATTTTTACAAACATGGCCGAGCAATTAATGCAATTTTGGCTGTCGAAATTTTATCAATATGTATCAACCTATCTGGATCTCTACTCTCTCTATCTTTAGTATGTAAAAGTGTCCTGGGTCAGATTTGCTTGCTTCTCGTTTGGGTTTCGAGGTGAACCTACCTCACAAACCCTGTTGTCGGAATTATAGAACCGCCTTAGGCTTCCGACATGGCTCCTATAACAACCACATCCATAGATAGTAGCCGGGACCAACGGCTTTACGTGCCGAAGTACGTAATCATCTTTCTTTTCGGAAAATCAGGTGATTCAGCCTGCAATGTCCTAACCAAACTGAGGAAAGTCTTACAAAGTGATATTTGTTCGACGAGTCCCCACCGGGATTCGAACCCGGAACCTTAGTAACGTCAGGCGAGCTTTTGACCACTCGACCCACGGAGGCTGTTAGAGTAAATAAATATGAGTATGTAAATGAATTTGCGATATGAATGCATAATTTAGAATTCCGTTTATTACGTACGTTTATTCGACGCTCTTACGGTGAAGGAAAACATCGTGAGGAAACCTGCACACACCTGCGAAGAAATTCAAAGGTTGTGTGTGAAGTTGACCAACCCGCACTGGGCCAGCGTGTTCGACTAAGGCCTATTCACCCTGGTATCAGGGTAGGCTCGAGCCCCTCGGTGGGGACATATATGAGCTGTTAACGATAATTCAAAACTTTAATTAGGACTTATTCTTTTTTTTTGGAAATCATATCGGGGACGTGCTGACAAAAGGTCGGGTCAAGACGTACTCTAAACCGACGAGCATGCATGAGGAGATTAATGAATGTGGATGAAGCGAAAGAAGTGTGTTTGGATCGTAGCAAGTGAAAGGAATTGGTCTCTGCTCACCCCTCCGGGAAATGGGCGTGACTTTATGTATTTATGTATGTTAATTAGGTATGTAATTTATTTCACACTAGCTTTCCGCCGCGGCTCCACCCGCGATAACAGTTTTTCCCGTGGGGATGAGGCTTTTCTCGCGATAAAAGGTAGCTTTTGTTACTCAGGGTGAATGTTGATTTCTAATGGTGAAATATTTTTTGAAATCGGTACTGTAGTTTTTGAGTTTATTCATTACAAACATACACACGCACACAAAAATACAAATGTTTTATTTTTTATAATATTAGTATGATTCAGACTTACTTTTTTTATTTACTACTGATTTTATCACGAATCCACCCTCAGTACAAAGTCCCACAGTCACATTTTCATAATATTCGTTTTCATTTTCTTCACCTTTTTTATTCAAGATTCATTAAGTTGTGAAATTAAACTGACAATAATAGTTAAAAGCTTGTTAATACTATTAGTATTTTGGTCTTTACACAGCTTATAATGTGATCTCTAAAATAAAAAAATAAATGCTCATCTGCTCATAATAATGTAATTTTTCTTTCGTCTTTAATTAGGTCTGTGGAACGGACTTTTTGTATCTTTGGGAGGAAGTTATTTACACGTGAATGTAGTTTCGGAACGGATTCTATCGTTTAGAAAATGAGGGTATTCAGGAAAATATTATAATGAGGTGTTCCATAGTAGGTAAACAGCGCTATCTATTCGGATGGAGTCGCTCTTTGGTCAGTATTTTTAAATAAGATTTGTATTTGTGTGTGTGTGTGTGTTTGTAATGAATAAACTCAAAAACTACTGTGCAGATTTCAAAAATTACTTCACCATTATAAAGCTACATTCACCCTGAGTAATATAGGCTAGCTTATACCGCGGAAAAATGCCTCATTCCCACGGGAAAAACAGCTGACGCGGGCGAAGCCGCAGTGGAAAGCTAGTGGATTAAATTGGTTTGAGTTTTTGAAATAATTTATGTAGGTAAGTTTAATGTTTATTAACCTTGTCCGTAAAAGTTTTTAATAAATTTTGTGTATGTTAAGGTTATGAATCTCACATTTGTAAGCTGTAGGGATTAAGCTAGCGCCTACCGCCTTACTCGTACCGTACCTTGACAGTCTGACGCCATCTGTTCATATATATAAATACGTCCCCACTGAGGGGCTCAAGGTGAACAGTCTAATTGCCATCTAGATTCTATGGTTTGTTTTTATATTAATCCGGACAAAAGGTCATTGACGCCTGCATACAATGCGCATATTTTTTTCAAACGATACGATAGACTTTTATGAAATTATCGCAAAATACGTAATTTGGCGTACCGTAGTAGAAGGCGGGGTGAGCGTGTGACCTTGCCAGACATTTTGGCGTTACATTATTTTTAATGACTAGAAAAGAAAGAGATCAATGAACTTTTGTTCGGATTTATATGAAACAGACCATAGACCCTATAACGTATAATTATTCAATCAAGCCATATAAACGGAGAAATAACTTATCTATTTTCGTAAAAAACTACATTTATTTGCGAGTAGTTTTTGTCATTTCCTGCTAAAATATTTGTTCTCACGGATGTTTTGTCAACACCGAAATTGTGTTACAAAAATGCTTTTCGTCGGAGGACAAAATGATAGATGAGACTGTGTGTTCACTTTTCCTCCTTTTGGCTCATCAAAACGGAGATATAAGTTATTGCCAAAACATTATTTTTATAAGACGGTGACTATCTTTTAATATACGTCAAATACTTGTATTATTACTTATTTCAGTCCAGGTTATTTTTGTCATTATTGTGTGTGTCAATTGCTAAATAAATTATAAATGTTTCTATTCATCTAATCATAAATTTAATAGGTAAATATTCATTTTTAAAGCATATAGCTAACTTTTATAAAGACTACCATAATTATCCAAGATGCAAGTTTCACGGAAGCTGTAGTTATACAGGGCGTCCCACGGCTATGCCACATGGAGGGAAAGTACATAACCCCATAAATGTAAAATCGAACGTGGTTAGATCTGGCGATCTCGGCGGCCGCATCAAATGTTAAAATTCATGTCTTCCTTTTATTTCTGATTTTATGTTATTTAGCAAAAATAACCCTTATGATGAAGGCTTTCGATCGGTAAAACTACAGGATATATTTTTTTCTCGTATAGCGGGTTCGATTCCCGGCTCAACCATGTAATTATTAAAAAATGTATGAATGCAGTTTTAATAGTTTTTAGAAATAAAATAATGTCTTCTTTCAGTAAAATGTTGTATCACTATCACTACATAGTATAAAACAAAGTCGCTTTCTCTGTCCCTATGTCCCTATGTCCCTATGTCCCTTTGTACGCTTAAATCTTTAAAACTACGCAACGGATTTTGATGCGGTTTTTTTTAATAGATAGAGGGATTCAAGAGGAAGGTTTATATGTATAATACATGCATAATATACTTAAGAATAATCCACAATAACCATTTTCCCGTGCGGAGCCGGGGCGGGTCGCTAGTCTACAATATTTAAGGTACTTTCCCTCCATGTGGCATAGCCGTGGGACGCCCTGCATACATAATATATACTCGCATCTCATATACGACTATCTGACCCCAAATTACTAGCAGCAAGACACAAGGCAAACAGAAGTGCTCATCAAATAATGTTCGCCCTGGGCGAGATTCAAAACCGCGACCCGCTTCAAAAGGTAGGTAAGGGGCCGTCAATTTCTATTTTTTTATTTAGATAATTCCTTAAACAATATAAATTGTGTTGGAATGTGACAATAAATGAGAGAAAAAGAATTACAAATATCAAATAAATTACGTACGTACCTACTCTCCTTATATTACTAGCGCTTTCCTATAAATAAAATAACATTAAGTAAAAAAAACCTCCGCCACAAAACCGTTACTTGATCCTTTCAACAACTAGAAAAGATAAGATAAATTAAAGCTACACAATGCAAACACAAGTGCTCATCAAACTTAATGTTCGCCCTCACCGGGATTCAAACCCGCGACCCATATATCCGCGACCCGGATATCTTTAAATGGCTAAAGATATTTTATTGGATCAGCTAGGAATACTCTCCATTATAACACCTTGCAAACAAAAAAACTAGATCTGAATCGGTGGATCCGTTTAGGAGTAGGAGCTACGATGCCACAGACAGACAGACACACACGTCTAACATAATAAAACCCCCCCCGTTTTCTGGGGTTAAAAATACCTTAATGTGTGAAACAATTAAATTTCCTCAGATTCGTCCACTATCCCTTATATTTATTTACTCCCACATCGCAGTTATATTATGTAGCATAATAATTTTTATAACAATGTGTAACATTTTGCTACAACATAATAAAAATGTTATACTATAATGTTGTAAAATTTTGTTGTAAAAATTTAGATTAAATGTTATGCAACATTTCCTAACGTTATATAACTGCTGTTTCGGAGTACCTTAACATCTCTAACTGTACAATGCCTGTAACATAGTGTCAATAACAATGACAAATACTGATCAATTCACAGATGGTATTTCACAGAAGCGAGAAAAGAAAGTAGAAAGAAATAATAAATGACTTTCAAAAGGAATCAGTTGCAGAGCGGAATTGTTTCTTTTGTTCAAAGGTGTTAACGAGGAGTTCAAAAGTATGTTCATAACTCGAGTTGTGAAGTCGGTTAAAAGTTGCCTCATTAGAATTTGTTCAAAAGCGCTGTATTTTCGTAATCTGTTGAGTCTAGAAGTTGAGAAACCGCCAGTTTCCTAAGTGAAAGATGGGTGACCATTAGTGGTATTAACTAATGTGTTAGGTTGGTTTAAGGGTTTTGTGTGGTTAGAATTAAATTAACACAATTCTGCTTGTGTATGTCGTAAGTAATAAACATGAAAATTCGTAACTTTACGTGATTTCGTGGTATCTCTAGCAATTTGGTGAAAATGCTGATTATTTAAATTTTTCTGCTGCCTAAACGTAGCATCAACCGTAAACTACATAACTAACCTACGTAAAATATAACGCATTATACGTGAACTTTACAATACAATACAAATATTCGAACCAACCAACCAACCAACCCCTCCCCTCCTTCCAACTATACCAATAGTATCACCCCAATTTCATGTGCCGAACAAAATAAGTCCTTTTAGCAGTTTCCCGCACATGTGTAGCCGAAGTACACTCAAGAACACAACAAGCTGTACAAGTTATTTACGATTCTGACCCTTATTCAATGGATATAAGAACACGGTGCAAAGTAGGAAGTGTATGGTTTCATTTGCTCCTTTATTCGTGACCTGCGTTATGATTCTCTGTCTCTTTTATTATACCTAAGAGAAAGCTTTCAGAACTTTACTAATATTTTGTTGATAAGACTGATAAGAAAAGAAAAGCTGAAGCCAAAACAGACTGAGAAATGTCGGATTACGAACACAAACATTCGTATTAGGCCTGAAATATCGTGCAAACGACAAAATCCTTATCTCGTATCTCGCTTTCTGTCTCCAAGTAAGTCAAAAGTAAAGAAAATAAATTACATCACATCATACTAATATTATAAAGAGGAAAGATTTGTATTTTTGTGTGTGTGTATGTTTGTATTGTAATGAATAAAATCAAAAACTACTGAACCGATTTCAAAAATTTTTTCACCATTATATAGCTACGTTCACCCTCAGTAACATAGGCTACCTTTTACCGCGGGAAAATACCTCATTTCCACGGGAAAAACTGTTAACGCGGGCGGAGCCGCGGCGGAAAGCTAGTGATAAATATATTTACCTAGGAAACTTGAAAATGTTGAAAGTTGGCTAGATACGAAGCAAAAATATAAACCATCAATGACGAAATGTATGAAAATAATGAAATGTTGGAGAATAGAGAAAATTAACAAAAACCTAATCGATTTTTTTAAGGTGGTTTTAAAATTGTATTACGTTGTATAAACAAATATACTTTCTTCGATCAAAACTTTATTACCACAATAAAATTAATAGCAGCCTTCTGCGAACCTTACCTATAGCAGACGGTTAAAGTTATTTATTGATCGATCACACAGTGGTTTATTACTTAAATGCCACAAATGTTAGGTATTTTAGTTATTCCTTTATTATAAATCATAAAAAGTTAAAAACAAATTCATTTCAAACTAGCTTTCCGCCACGGCTCTGCCCGCATTAACAGTTTTCCCGTGGGAATGAGGCATTTTCCCGCAGTAAAAGGTAGCCTAGAGGGTAGAGGGTAAATGTAGCTTTCTAATGGTGAAAGAAAAGAATTTTTGAAATCGGTTTAGTATAGTTTTTGAGTGGGTGGGTCATTACAAACACATACACACACAAAATACAAATCTTTCCTCTTTAGTATGATAATTTCGATGTAACGTTTTATATTCAGTTACGGAAATACAACTTGAAATTAAACGACAGATTCGAAACTAACATGATCTTGTTTGCTCGAATATTTTCCTTCGAAATTTTGTGTAGGCATCGTAGGCATCATATAAATATTACTTAAATCAAGAATTGATTCTACAGATTCAATAAATGTGATTTATGTCAGTAATAAATAGCAGTAAAACATTATTATCAAAAAACGTACCTACTAAAAATGCCCGCAAAAAAGCGTTATATTATAATGTTTTTACAAAATATATAGGTATGTAAGTAGTAGTTAAGTTATATAAAACTGTGTACATTCGGAACATCCATTCTATTTCTATATGGCCTATGACTTTAACTACAAGGCGTAAAAACGCAACAAACATATTATTATTATTGAGACATTCATTATTTTGTAATAATGTTTCGTTGTATCTCGTAGTATTTTTTCATTTTGAAAAAAGAAATACCTCTCATTCAATGCTGTGATGTTGAAAAGAGAAGGAAGGAGAGTTTGTTATCATCGTCCTCTTTTCACACGTTACGCCCAAAATGATTATCGATTTATTAGAATCGGGTCCCGCAGATAAACAGAGCGCCAAAGTTACGACCACTTATTACAAGTGATACTCATACGTGCGAAGTCGGGAACTATACATTAAAACTTATACATTCTGGGACATTTTCACCAAGAAGTTTGCCTTTGAGTGCTCTTTCCGATGGCCTCTTACGAATGGGGGTCAAAATCTGTATTATATATATTTAGCCTCAGTAGCATGAGATACTGTGACAAGCGATTATGTCACATTTAATTCTTAAAATTCTGTGAGAAAGCGCCTAAAATTATCTCTGTGAAATGGCATAAAATAATTCTACTGCCTTCAAATGTAATCATACTTACTATGTATGACGTATTAAACATGTTTAGAATTAAACATTAGTTTTATTATTATATTTTTTTTATTATATTTATGATACTTATAGATATATATTATCTCTAGTAAAATAAGAGTCGAAGCGACAAAACTTTACCTTGCCACTTATTAAACCTCATGCCACCCAAGCTGGAAACTGCTTTATTAAGAGCCTTTTACCAGAAAGACAGTTTCTTATAACAGCGCAATTTGATTAGGTTAGATTCGCTGTTTGTATTTTTTTGTTAGGTATGTAATTGTTGTTGAGTTTCTGACCAGTTTCAGTTGGCCTGCCGCTATAATTTGTAGCGGAATTCCAATAACTAGGATATGAATGATAGGTTCTATCGCGGAAACTTCCGCCTGACAAACATTGAGTCTATTTTTGCTTGCACCTGAAGAGGCGCCAGTAATAATAACGAAACGCGCGGACGCGATATCAAGCGATAATATTTTTTAAAGTTCAGGGGATTTTCTCTTTTGGTACGCTAAGTTTGAGTTTCATAAAAATCATGGTATTGCGGTTAAAATTAAGCAACTGTGGAAGTGAGTATCGTTCGATTCAGGTTAAAATTATTTTAAATTATTATGTAGTAAGTTAATTACGTCTTGGCAGCGCACAATAATTGTGGAGATTTTTGGGGGAGGCCTTTGTCCAGCTGTGTTACTTATTAATAAAACCTAAGTCATACAAAAACATAATTACAAAAACGTTTCTAAGCCAAGGCAAAATAGCGTTACTAAAATTTTAATCATTAACAGTCGAAATTTAAATAATCGTTCCATCACCCACCAGTCAATTTAAACAATCATTCCATTATTTTAGCTTATATTTGTTCAAAGGACGTATGTGAAGAACGCCTTTTCAAAAAGACGTAAATGCAGTCTGCAGTCAAAAGTAGCTCATCCGTCGGCCCAACAAGCGCAGCTCTAACTGGGCACTTACGCCCCCATCTTTTATTCAACGTGTTTTGCCACTACCCCCACTTTTATACGACCTTTAGCTGCATCCAACTTCTAGGTTTATTCTGGCTTTACAACTACAAATTATAAGAACTCCTGCTGGGCTAAGGCCTCTCGCTTGAAGATCGTACTAATATTATCAACGCGGAAAGATTTTAATGTAACTTCACAGTAATATAGCTTATACATCAGAATAAGACATAGGCTACCTTTTACAGCGGCAAGATCCATCATTATCACGAGAAAAAAAAAAAGAGTTAGCACGGGCGGAGCTGCGGTGCGGAAAGCTAGTGTTATCAGAATCCTCAAGTTTAAAAGGCTTCTTAGGTTCGCATTTGTTGTTCTAGTGAAAGCTGCTATCAGTTTCGGTTTTAAACCTTTTGTTGTGACTAAATGCCAAACAACATCGTATACACAACATTATAAAGACATAATACATGCAAATCCGAAATAAATTCTATCAACTAGCTGAGGTAGGGGGTTGTCTCGGAGTTGCGATTGCTCCAAAATGTCATGCAGCTTTCTATTGGTCGAAACTGATGACCGAAAACAAAAATATATCAGTACCAAAGACAGGATCGGGTCGACTTATAAAATATTATGTCTCTATACTACCCAAAAATTACAAAAAAATCTTCCTTACTCTATATCAGCGTGGTTCTTGACCTTTTAGGCACGAGGGACCATACTAAATTTCTGTTTTGCCGGGGTATACATATGTATAAATATACGGTATTAAACGTAAATCAAAAAATATTTGATATAATGTCTGTAAATAAAATGACGAAAAAAAAAGAAGTTCGTGTTTTGTAGACTTGACTCATCTCATCACTTCACGTCATTTGTTTACAATCTCTTGGATGCCTCTAGGGACCACTTGTGGTCTGCGGACCACCGGTTAAGAACCACTGCTCTATGTACTCGTATACACTATTTTAAGTTAGAGCGTCAATTACAATTCGTGTGACTGTATTTTATTGCAACTTATTAAAGAAATTTTAGCCGCACAAGGTCTAAATCTATGTATGTTACAGTAAAGCAAAGTGTGTCAATAAGTCACAGTTCAACTGAAATTGGGCTCCCGTAGGAGTACGTAAGTTAGGGTTGCCATCTGCAAACTTAGAAATCCAGGATTTGAATATAGAAATACCAAGACATTTCCGTTTTAAGACAGAACTATATATAATGCAGTACCTAATTTATGATTTATGAATAATCACATATTTTTTTATTGGTGTTTAACTTGAACTTAGTTATTTTCAAATTAAATGGACAATGTGTTTTAACCATATATATATAATAATTACTACCTATCTAAGTAAGTCATGTAATAGGACGATTAGTGGCGCGTGAAATTTAAAGCATACATCCCATGGCACCCATGGTTTAAGAAAACAAGGTCTAACCGTTAGACCATGTGACTGACACAAGCCTACGTCATTTTGCGCTGTTCATCCTTGTCTCATACACGCGTTCGACAAGGATGAATTGGCAAAATGACGTGAAAATGACGTAGGCTCGTGTCAGTCACGTGGTCTAATGGTTAGACCTTGTTTTCTTAGACCATGCATAGATCCTTAACAGGTCTCTTTAAAAACTCAGGACGATGCTTATAAACTATCCAGGACAGCCCAGGACACATGTACTGGGAAAACAGGACGGTTGGCAACCCTAAGTTCCCCTTGGAACTTTTGCGTGGATGTTCATCGCTTACTTTAGTATTGCGCTCGTTCGGGGAACAACTTTTAGTTGTTTCGCGAAAAGTCGTTAGCGGAGATGCGGAAGTATTACCCCAGTATCGCTGCAGTTTTTGTTCGCCGTCCTTGTCATCTGGAGCACGTTTTGCGGAGCTACAGTTTAAAAGTTACATAAAGTAGGGTTACTTACTATCAAAAGTGAAGGCAATGGTGTATTTTAATTAAAAATAAACCGTTTTAAAATTTATTTAAAGATATTTTAACTAATTAATTGTATCGGCGGCCATAAGTCCTGCATAAACACTTCGTATAATTATAATAAAGAATAGAATAGAATTTACTTTATTGCACACCACCAGTTATAAATGACAAGAAATACAGTTGCAACAATATACTTGTACAAATGGGCGGTCTTATTGCTAAAATATACCAGACAACACAATGGTACTGTAAGAAATGGTACTGGTAATAATAGTAAAGGTACATATTTTAAAGACTTTTCTACGTATCTCCATACTTTGAAGTTTTGATCATAATCATACACACACACACACACACATACACATACACACAAATATTCACACATTTGTTATGGGAATTCTCCGCGATTTAATTTAAATCTAAGAATGTTTATGATCATACTCATTTGTGAAAGAAACAAGAAAAAAACTCCCCTATTAACTAGTCGACTGATTTTAAGACTGAATAAATTAAGAAAATATAAAAAGGAAGAAAGCGATACGAAGATCAAACAAATTGTAACAAAATAACACGAAACTCCGCCCCTCCACGTCCAAAGAACAAACTTTTAATTTCGGTACACCAAATTTGCTTCGTTTATTAATTTTGTTTCAAACTAAGTAAAGTAAAATAAGGCAAGATCTTGTGTAGGAAAGAATGTATATTTATTCAAATACAAAAGTATTTTTTGTTGCAATCCGGAAGAGAAATTGTTTTCTTTTTCTCATCTCTGATTTATTATATTTGATTACATTTGTAATAAAATATGGTGGTCCGAGGCTCCCTCGAGCCGCCCCTAGACGTGTTGGTACATGACTACTCTGAGGTAGAGCTTTCCGCCCCCCGCAAGTCTGGTGAAGCTTGCGTTGCACTTTTCCGACACAAGCGTAGCTCAATAAAAAAAAACATAATTCTTATTTATAATATATTCTGTGACATTTAATAAATATTACACGTTTTTATATAGACTAAACTACGTCAGGTGAAAAATAGAGGTATTCTATTGGCAGCCATATTGTAAATAATTCATTGGCTCTTTTGGGCACGTGAAAGCCTTTTTCAGTTTTCGCGGACAGCTAAAGGAAACGAAGATTTAAGATTTACTGCTGTTAAGATTGGACAATGCTACCTTTCGAAGTGTTATCTTAGAAATATTGTTAGGACTTTTTTGTATTTGAAATTGGCCGTAAAGTATATAAAAAAAGAAAGAAAAAGTAAATGGTTTATTTTTTTATCTAGCTGTTATTATTACACACATAATAGCTTAGGCTTACCAAATAAAATAAAAAAATAAATAAAATAAGGGTACACTGAGCATACGACCGCAATTATAAGTTTATTTTACTGTTATTTTATTTGGTCGGGCGTGCATTCTTTTACTCGAACGAAATGGTACAGTAGTAGCTGGACACTTTAAGTTTGAGAACGCTGTTATTCCGTAGCAGTAAAAGCGAACTTCGAAGTGCGAGTTGAGTGTCCAGCAGTATGTGCTGTATACTGTACATATAATAAGCTACAGAATAACTGGAAGCCTTAGTATTGTACACGAAATTATCCATGACATTACTATATCAAGCTTGTTTTGGTCCGTAACAAAGGTAATCACCTATCACCAATCTGCCATACATAATCATGTATGGCGGATTAGATTAGAAAATTCCTAAGAATTTCAAAACGTATATACTCGTAAGTATAACTACGTATGTTAGTATCATGCTCAAATTTCAGAGTTCGATATTTAATTTTCAAAATGTTGATGGAAATATGAAAAGTTCTCTTTTAAAAGGCACGCCTTACTGCAGATTTGTACATTTTACGTCTTGTGTTCATTTTGCGTTTTGTACATTTTGCTCCAAAGGGCATTTAGCCTTCCAAACACTGGCCGCAAAGCGTGCTGCCGCATTCCGCAACCATTCTATTCCCAGGAAAGAATTTAATCAGTCGTAAAGAAAATCCACATTATACCGGAACACGCCGCTGCTACGACAGAGTCCCAAGTCTCTACCAAATTCGCCTCAAATGCAACCTTATCGCTGAAAATCCTTGAAGTTATACCCCTCAATCGACCGCGTTGCGAGAAAGTTCCATGTCTGGTGACTGGTAATATGAAATTAGAACTTTGTCGCAGGAAGCTTTGCATCAGAATGGGGCATAAGACTTTAATGATTATTGTTAGCCCTAAAAGTTTTCATGAGTGTTTCGTATTGTTTCTCGTTGAGTCGGACTCTTTTTTAAGTATTGTTTGTTGGGTTGCATTTATTTTACAATTTTCGGGGTTTCATTAATAGATTTCTGAAATGTTAAGGGTGGATGGTCTGGTCTGTTCTTTATAATATAACTAGCTGTCCGCTTTATCTTTTTTCCTGTGGGAATGAGATGTTTCCCGCCAAAAAAAGTTCATACCTACAAGCCTTACTCTAACATTAACAAACACAACAAAATAAGAAGTATCCAATTCCGTGAAGCCATTCTGAAGTTACGCGCTTACCACACATTTCGGTGATTCAGTTTTATGTATTTATGTAATATAATTTTGTCGAATTTATTCACCTTATCAAAAACGATTCATTATCGTTTCATTTGTCGTCAATTTGTTTCATTATATTTATACATAAAAAATACAAAACCTTTCACTTTTAAAGGTGACTTTGTCTCGAGATTTCTTTTATTTACTTTTCCTTAATCCTCTAATGCTTCATGAAAAAATGTCCTCAGAAATCATTTTGTTTATTTTACCTCAATAACAAAAGGTTTGTCTTTTCTTTCCAGTTTTCAATAGATTTTTCCTTCCTTTTACAATTTCAAAGAATTGAAATTGAAAATTAAATATTTCATCGATAACACGAAGGTTATGAATTTATTATTATCTGAGTGAAAATTACAATTTGTCACAATAATTTTATTTACAAAGTCGAGTTTTTTTTTTTTTTTTGTGGGACATCCCCCACACGGCTATCAGACCCCAAACTAGGCAGAGCCTGTACTATGGGTGTCGGACAGCTGATATACATACATATTATGTAAATATACAACATCCAGACACAAGGCAAACACAAGTGCTCATCAGACGATTGTTTGCCCTGGGCGGGATTCGAACCCGCAATCTTGTGCTTCGTAGACAGACGTACTACCAACTAGGCTACGAGGCCGTTGATCTCTACACAGAAAATCTTCTAGGTAACTTATAGGTTCTTTAAAACTATGCCGTAAGCTTGCCGGCAGCAAAGCGTGAGCGTCGGTGACCAAGTGGCTAGGGCCGTTGACTTCCATTCGTTAGTTCGCGGGTTCGAACCTCGGCACGTACCAATGTGTTTTCGATTTTAGAATTCATTAGTACGTTTAACGCTCTTACGATAAAGGAAAACATCGTGAGGAAACCTGCACACACTTGCGATGTAATTTTGATCTGTGTGAAGTTGACCAACCCGCACTGGGCCAGCGTGGTCGACTAAGGCCTATTCACCCTGATATCAGGGAAGGCTCGAGCCCCTCTGTGGGGACATATATGAGCTGTTAATGATGAAGCTTGCTGGCCCCTCTAGGGGCGGGGGGGGGAATGTCACTGGCATAGCGCTGCTTCACACTGCTTGAGATGCTCTGTAAATGTCACGTCAATGTGTGCGTGCGAGACCAGACAGTATGGAGCATGGTCTAAGAAAACAAGCTCTTGCATTCGGACCACGTTATTTGACACAAGCCTACGTCATCATGTTGTTCATCCTTGTCTATTAACACGCATTCGACAAGGATGAACAGTATGATGACTTAGGCTTGTGTCAAGTCACGCGGTTCGAATGCAAGACCTTGTTTTCTTAGACCATGGTATGGAGTGAGCCTAGTGATGTGCCGTTCTCTGGAATATTACCACACTAAGAATGCTACTTTCCGTTTGAGGTCAACTAGGACGAGTCAGTGAGATCTGTCAGGTCGGTCGGGTCGTTAGGTATCTAACCGGAAAACACCAACCCGGTCTGCCACATCTAGCCAGCTTGAACAGCAAACGTTGGGAATACTCCTGGGAACGGAAATTTCCCGGGAATAGTCGAAATATTCTCTGGAATGGCACATCTATAAGTGAGCCATCTGTGAAGAGCGCCCCGCTGACATTTCTCTAATCCCTACTTCCCTACTAATATTATAAATGCGAAAGTAACTCTGTCTGTCTGTTTGTTTGTTACTCTTTTATGCCAGAAGTACTCCACTGATTTTGATGAAACTTGGTACAGAGATGGAAAAGAGCTAAAGCACGGTTACCATCTTTTATTCAAGCACTTTCTGCATCAAAAACAAGAGTTATTCGCACCAGTTCTAGGTATCTAAAATCACCTTAATTCAATTCCTTTGAACAAAAATTAGATAAAGCCGTGTTTACATTGAAGCCCTTGAAGCTGTAATTAATTAATTAATCAAACGTGAGTGAGTACTGGAACGACTTAACAAATGTAATCGAATTGCGCACATACTCGTATTTAATGAAATGATGAAAATTCAATTAATAAACGTTGTTATGAGAAGATGTATGGCTTTTAAATCAATTTTAGATTAAATAGTAGGTATGTGTGAAGTATATCACTACATAGTATAAAAAAAGTCGCTTTCTCTGTCCCTATGTCCCTCCCTATGTCCCTTTGTACGCTTAAATCTTTAAAACTACGCAACGGATTTTGATGCGGTTTTCTTTAATAGATAGAGTAATTCAAGAGTAAGGTTTATATGTATAATACATGCATAATATACCTACTTCAAGATAACCCACAATAACCATTTCCTCGTGCGGAGCCGGGGCGGGTCACTAGTTTTTTATAAACGCTTACGTTGTTTTTCCCAAAGGAATGACGTATTTTCCTGCGGTAAAAGTAGCCGATGTCCCAAGGTCTATTTTATATTTTTGCAAAGTTTATTTACAATTGGATCAGTAGTTTCGGAGCCTATTCAATGCAAACAAACAAGCAATCAATCAAATCTTATCTCCTTATAATATTAGTACAGCTATATTACATTGGTTGTGTAATTGCATAACTATAAAAAACAAAATCTAGTGAAACTTGACTTTTAAGGTAAGTCAGGAAAAAGGTTTTGATTTGATTACCCTAAAAACTCCCAATCCCGTAGTTCACACTAACCCTGGATTACGGCTTCTTAAACCCTAATTTGGGTGACGCGAGGGTCAGCCGACGTTATAGGATATTTTACGTTTTTCCTCGTACCTCCTTATCTAAATCTGGTAATTTGTTCCTGTCCTCTGAATTTACACTTTTATACCTGTTAACCTGAAAATGATTTTCCGTTAAAGAAATGGTCATTTACGCCGCGTAAACAGTGTGCAACATGCGTCAACAACATGCAATATTGTCGCATGCGCTTGCGAAATCTTGTATAGTGCGTGAAGAAAAAAATCAACCTATGGTGTAATTGCCTTGTAAACTCATCTTTCTAGGAAAAATTTGTAGAATTTGAAATCTATAGATAGATATGGATCAAATTGTACCTAAACAGAAAATAGCAAATGTACCTATTACTATGTACGTACTTACATAGGTTGTTTAATGGATGGAGGCAGTATTATAGTTATTCCACATAGATAGCACGCTCTAGGTAAATTTTATTTCAATTTGAGCAGAGATATTTTTGTGTAATAAAAAAATATATTTACAGTGATTAAAGAGGTATACTTACATAAGTAGGTAGGTACTATTAGCCGTTGACTTCCATTCGGAAGTTTACAGGTTCAAGCTTCGGCACCAGAGAGGTGAAAGCGAAGCGGCTCCCATCTCTCTGTTCGGCACATAACAAACAATATGCTTTCGATTTTCGAATTTATATGTGTCTAAACATAGATGGATGATCACGTGGTCAAAAGTGCCTTTCCATCGCTACAAAAAAGAGGGGCAGAGGAAAGGTCCCAAACAACTTGGATGACAAATGTCCAAAGGGACATGAAGGTGTAGGGACTCCACGAACAAGACGTTCAAGAAAGGTGCAAACGGCGATAAGGCGAGGCGGAAGAAGGAGATGTGTCTAAACATAGATCTCAGTGGAGGAAAATATCGTGAGGAACCTTGCATACATAAACCTGCGAATAAATTCAAATGTTGTATGTCAATCTGAGTAAACCAGTGGAGTAAACTACACTGGGCCAGCGTTGACTACGGCCTACTCACCCTGACTTCAAGGTAGGCTCGAGCCCCTCGGTGGGGAAATACAAATTCCCACACTTTTATTTTGCAATCTCTCGTACTTGAAAAGCATTTCAAGATTCATCGGTACAGAAGACAGCACATGCGGTTGGACATTCCCACTACGAAACTCACCCCTACGGAATACGGGCCTTCTCAAGGTCAACATGTCCAGACGCATGTGCTAGCTACTGTACAGTCTTCTAATTCTCGTTAATTGCCGCCGACTCGAAGATAAGCTGAGGCGGAAATCACCCGAGGGGTAGGGGGGAGGGGCGGACGTTTCCCGCGACTAATCTCACGACATCGCACTTCCTCCCAAATTAACGGACAGCAAGACGAAAGGTCACGCGAGGTCACACACGCACACACGCACGCAGTTACAAACACGCGTACGCACGCTAGTAATCAGCTGTAATAAAAATACTGACATCGTTTGATGCAATCCATGGTCCAAGAAAACAAGGTCTAACAAGAAGATCACGTGACTGACACAAGCTTGCGTCATTTTGCGCTGTTCATCCTTGTTTATTACACGCATTCGATAGGGATGAATAGGCAAAATGACGTAGGCTTGTGTCAGTCACGTGATCTTCTTTTCAGATTGTTTTCAGGCCATGATGCAAACGTGAAAGTATGGATTAATCAATTTTCACATCATTATATACCAGCTTTCTACTCCGTGGCTCCGCTCACGTTAACAGCTTTTATCCACGGAATTGAGGTATTTTATTGAGGTAAAAGGTAGTCTATTTGTTATTCTGGTGTATAAGCAATATTTTAAAAAAGTTTCATTAAAATCCATTCAGTAGTTTTTGCGTGAAAGACTTACAAACATCCATCCATACATTCCATCCATCCATTGTCACAAACTTTCGCTTACTTAGTTTTATAATATTAATAGGATAATGCTCTGAACAGTAAATGAACAAAACTAGGACAAAGGTAATCATGTAAATGTAAAGGAGGTTGGATAAATTAATATGAATGTTTATTGTAGCAAGAGTAAAGGGAACTGGGGTGAGTAGGGCTTAAATAATTCATGCGCCGCGAAGGTAGTGTTAAACGAATTACTTCTTCATAAACAACATCTTCAGGTATTCAGGTAAAAATATGACTTTTACGCGGAAAATTTGTCGGTCTTGAAGAGTACAAAAATATGAGTTACTAGTTGTATTTGTCTACTCTTTAGTGTAAACCAAGTATGAATAAAACCCCGTAGCCAAGTCGGTAGTGTGCCTGCCTGCATGCCTGCCTTTGAAGCACAAGGTCGCGAGTTCGATCTCCGCCCTGAGCAAACATTCGTGTGATGAGCGAAAGGTTTTGTTTGCCTTGTTTAACTTGTATTTGCCTTGCGTCTGGATGTTGTATATGTATAAGAATGTATATATGTATATCAGCGTTCTGACATTAGTTTGGGGTCAGATGGCCGTGTATGAGATACATAATTTTAATTGAATTAATTATTTTAGTCTACTATTGTGAGGTTGGGTAACCTCGAAACCCTCGATAAACAAGCAACTCCAAAAAAAGACCCACAAAAAACGTTCAATTTACTAGCTATCTAGAGATCTAGCCAGTCCGCTCACAGAATGCACATTGCACACATTTAATCGAAAAAGTGCACATGTTATAGGTAATGGTTATTCGATGTATATGTGTGCAGGGCAGTAAATCAAGTGCGTCAGTCGGTAATACCAGCAATCCACTTTAGCGGGTCTGGCTTCGATCCCGGGGTCGAAAGGTCGATACCTTTTATTTCTACGTGAAGCTCGGATATCGTTAGAATGTTCAATTGTTCATACGTGTGAAGTTCAATGGTTTTGCGTGATCGCTTATATGAATGTCCCTGGCATGTTCACCCTTTTTTTTTTTTAATTGACCTCAATCAAGCTTCACCGGACTTGTGGGGGAGTGGAAGACTCTTCCTTCTCGACTAACCCTGACTTACATCTTTATTAAATCCGATGAAGGTGAGTTAATTTTGCGACTGGTACAAGCGTTTTCAAGTCCGGTGAAGCTTGATTGGTCGTACCTTTTCGAAACAAGCATAGGTAAATAAAAAAAAAAAAGTTACAAGCGTAATATTAACTTTTGTACCTAAAGTGACACGTCATTGTACAAAAAAATCGTCTTTCTATCTTTATTGTAAGTATGCTACAAAGACAACTGAGAGGTGTCTCAGCAGCAGCAAAAAATAATGCAAATGACTTGTAAGAGACACCTCCGTGGAATCCTCCAACTATATATAAGAAATAAAAAATTCTACCTCTATGATATAAGAATCTTTGCATTTTTTTTACCTATTTAAGATGTTTTATATTTATATCGACGGCAAAGAATCAAATACTCCTATCTTCCATTTAGGTCTGTGTCAGATAGAAATATTTGCTTATTCCCCGTCGATATGATATCTGACATATCGACGGGGAAGTGCTAACAACTCCTAACTTAATTTTTTTACGAAAACGACCCATTAACATATTCATAAACTTAAAATAAAATAATATTATAGGAATAATATAAAAGTAATAATTTAGTTATAGGTATAGATTATGTAAATATAGAAGAATAAGAAATAAGGCATTAAACCTACAATCAATCAACCTATCTATCTAGATACATAGCCTGATGAGCCAGAGGTTCAACATAAAAAAAATCTAAATATATTAGATTTATTTTTATTATTAACATGGTTCGCCGCAGCGCCGCCAGTGTAAAACTTATTAACTTCTTTTTTGATATTTTAGTGTCAAACAGCAAAAGAAGGGTTTCCTTTTTTTTGAAGTCAATCATTTAATAAAAACTCATGCCTAGTTAAAAATTCTAAATCGTGTTTAGAATTTACTTGGAAACCAACCGAAGGATGGGTTCATCGTTTCCGTATAATATAGCGAGTTGGGTAACATTAATTCAACGGGATCGTTAGCGGGGGTGGCGGGGGTAAGAGTTATAAGTTTAGGGGTAAGGACAGAGGACGGCATGCTAAGCGTGTCACAATATGCGTTGAATACGAATATCAATTACTAGCGACCCGCCCCGGCTCCGCACGGGAAAATGGTTATTGTGGGTTATCCTTCAGTATATTATGCATGTATTATACATATAAACCTTCCTATTGAATCACTCTATCTATTAAAAAAAACCGCATCAAAATCCGTTGCGTAGTTTTAAAGATTTAAGCGTACAAAGGGACATAGGGACATAGGGACGGAGAAAGCGACTTTATTTTATACTATGTAGTGATAGTGATAGTGACTAGCTTTCCGCCGCGGCTTCGCCCGCGTTAACAGTTTTTCCCGTAGAAATGAGGCATTTTCCTGCGGTAAAAGGTAGCCTATGTTACTCAGGGTGAATGAAACTTTCTAATGGTGAAAGAATTTTTGAAATCCGCACAGTAGTATTTGAGTTTATTCATTACAAACATACACACAAAAATACAAATCTTTATAATATTAGAATGATTTTTTTTGAAGTGTAAATTCGAATAAAACTTATTAACCAGAATTCCTTTTTATTTTTTGTTTCTGTGTTTGTACAGGTTTATCTCCGAAACTGTTGGACCGATTAGAATGAAATTTTTGGTTATATATGAAATAAGTTTGCCTCGAAGAGATTACTACTTTATTTTCTTGGGTGTCAATACATGTTATATTTGTAAATAAGCAGCGTAATAAAATAAAACATTTACTTAATAAAATTCTTAGCTTACAAAATAATTAATTTCGTATGTAATTTAAATACGTCCTGTCACGTCTTGTTTAATATTTATCAACTCTAAATAAACAAATAAAATTAAAAATACTGAATAATTGGACTTAAATTTGTGACTGCAATGGTTGCAATATGGTTGCTGTTACGTATGACGTGCGGTTCACTGTACCACAAGTTTCACAAACTTAGGTGCGAAGTACAGAACTGTGTCAAATTATAATGAGTCGTGATGGTATGCGGTACTGTTAGATTGGAACAGAAATTACATTATTGTAAGGTAGAAACCAGACCACTACACCAATTGTGATATTATTCGACAGGTTGAGTTTATAAATCTTTAAGTTTCTCAGAAGTGTGGTTATAAGCGTTTTGAATCACATGATGTCTGAAACAGTTCTGTGCTTCGGAGAGCACGATAAGTCATGTGACGTTATTATTATCAATAGCAAGTTGCCACGTTGACACAATTTTGACAATCCCTATTTTATCTGTACAACTCAAAGTACAGAAGAAAACAATAAAAAAAAACTGAAATTTTCACGTAGATTGAGAAATTGTTAGTTTATTATTTTAAAATAAGCTTTTTTAATTATTTATTTTAACTACTGTTTATGTTTATAAAATTTGATAAAACTAACTTAATTAAAGTGGGAAAAATCTGTACATAGAAAAAGAAGCTAAAAACTGAGTCAGGGGAATGTGAGAAGTAACATGTCCAGAATTATTTAGAATATTTTGATTCTCTGTTTGTTTGTTTGTACGGGCTTATCTCCGAAACTGTTGGACTGATTTGAATGAAATTTGCATGGTGGTACCTGATATCCCCAGTCAACATCATAGATAGTTTTTACCACGTGAAAATATCTCATTCCTAAGTGAACTGCACGGAAAAGTAAAAAAACAACGCGGGCATAGCCGCGGGTGGATAGCTAGTATATAATAAAAAAGTTGAAAAGAAACTCTCGCTCAACCAAGTTCGTCCTAAAATAATAAGAAGTGAGCCTTCCTAGAAAATAGCTGAGGTTCGCAAACATGATTTACTACGTAAACAATTCGATTCAAAATATACGACCGAATTTGTACCTGTTACATCAAACTAATATTTGTTATAATTATTAGGGTTTAAGCTGCCGTGTTTCACTCCGTAGTCCGTAGTTTAGGTATAATCGGTCGATTCACCTGCCCGGGAAGTGTTAGATAAGGAACTAGGGCGAGAGAAGAATTGGAACAAGAATAGGGAAGAGAGCCGTGGGCCTGGAGCGGCTGTAGGTTGTAGTTCACGCAATAGTATTGAAATAATAAGAATTTTTTATTGACCTATGCTTGAGTCGCAAAAATACGACGGATCAAACTTCACCGGATTTAATAAATAATAAAAACGCTGAACTGACACTGATTATGTACTGATTTATGTTTATTTACATGGAAAATGGTACATTATGATAATGGTAATGGTATGGTAGATCTCTTTGTAGAGATAAGCTCGCCTTTGCAATTTTTGTAACAAATTTTTGTTTTGTTTATGTGCAATAAAGTATGTATATAATATTTATATAGACTTGGCGGTTTAAATTATATTCATAGTAATAAATTTACAAAATTAGGTACACAAATTTTGAAGAAATACGACCGTCTAGGCCGGTAGTCAAGGAAAAAAACTAAAGAACAATGGACTAGGATGACGTATGAATGACGAAGGAATTCCAAAATTGAAAAATTTGAATTTAGATGAGAAAGAAAAGGAAAGTGAGGTTGCAATGCACCTCGTTACACGCCTAACCTTATTCTGAGCTACCTCAATTAGCGTGTGGTTCAGTCGGATGCGCATTACGAACACTAGTTTCCGCTTCCGGGTCTGCCCGCGTTCTTCGCTGCTTGTGACGTCACCGGCTCACGTCATCACTATCAGACATGCATGACTCAGGCGGGCTAGGGTTGGCATTGGCAATAATCAATGTACAAAAATTACTGAATCGCGAGTTCTATTTCCCTCTAGGGTAAATGGAATGATCATTTAGGTTATTTTTTAATGAAATAAAATAAGTATAGAGTTCATTTTTATTATTTAGCTCATAATAAAATGTTATGGTTAATTAACGAAGAAAGACCTAAGGAATAGATTGAAAAGGAATTTATTTTGACGTCTTATTTCTTACGAATAAAGTTAAATTACAAATACACAACAACGTTATCAAACATCAAAGAGAAAATTGTAACACGCAATTTAAATAAAACCGTTTTTTATGTCCAATCTCCGAACTTTTGTGTCCTAAAATTTATGGATCAGCCCTGATCAAGTTAATGACAGAAGCGCGCGCGCCGCTAGTGGGTCGCTCAACAATTTACCGGTAAATAGGAACTGGCCTATTCTTGGCCCAACATGTGCCTATTACCTTATCAGTCTTTGGATATACATGTCACAAGTGGGTTAATATTCATTTTCTGCAATATTTGCACGGATTTTTACGTGTTCAAAAACATCGATATAAATGTTTAGTAAGAATATTAATCGAGAGATAATAGTCTCCTGCACAAATTTCATGTAAAGGCATGCTTGTCATTACAATATTTATAAAGTTATCGGTCTTTAAAATTAACCTAAGCTACGGTAATGAAAACCATCGATGGAAATGACATATTTGCATATGGAAATGAAATAAAAGGGCACGGAAATGAAATAAAACCAAATATTCATTTATTTTTGATATTTAAGTCAATGATAGAATTGAACATTATCATGTACGTAAATCAAAAAAAAAATTTTAGTAAATTAAAAAGGAAAGTCTTCTTGAATTATTATTAATTATTATTGAAATAATGCTTCCTGATCGTAGCCTGAAAATGTCCCGTCAGGGATTTCTACTTATTAGCATATTTGCTTTGGTAACTCAAACATTCTCTTATTATAATTATCAGTCTTGATAAATATCTTAAAAATTAGTTATGAAATCGTAAACTTCCAAATACTCATTTGGATTATCAGTCTCAAATCAACAAAAACATAAAAATTAAATAATATTCATTTTCGCTTCTTCACTTTCTACATAGTACTATCTTTGGTATTTTCAATCTCTTCTTTTAGGATGCTATTTCCTTCTTCAGATTCAATAGAATTATCATCACAATTAGACGAGATGAACTCTTCAAATTCCTGACAATATGATTTAGAATAATTGTCAATAAAAGTTGCGTTCTGCCAGTCGTCTTTACGTGTCTTTGATAAATAAGTAACCGTAGTTTCCTTTGGGGAAAATATTACGGACTTCTTGATTAATGGCCTTTTTAAGATAATAGACTTAGGTGTTCCTTCCTGTTTGATCATTTTGTGACCATGATCTCTGAAGCTCGTGCTAGGTTGGTAAAACTCTACTTCATTTTGAAGCATGGTAGAATTAACCTTCAAAGGGCGTACTCGCCTATTCTCTTTACCAAAGGAACTTGGACTGTTGTGAGATCTTGTATCCATATCCGAATTAGCTGCCAATTGCAATCTCTTTTCATCAAGCACACGAGTTGTCATGCCACGATTAAACGAGGGTACAAGTTCCGGACTGTAAGAAAGAACATGTACATTTTCTACATGAGGTAAAATCGCTGTTTCTGATATATCAGAGACATTATTTTCTGAAGAAGGCATCTCTTCTTCAGGAAGTACGACATTATTAAGATTGTATAAGCCAATATGATAATGGACACATTTTTGGTTCATGCATCTGAAGCAGCTTCGTCTCCGCATTTCCAGTTTGTGTTCGCTTTGGATTCCACTTTTCCAAACTACTTGGTGAACACTCATGGTTCCTTTAAATGGTGGTACGCTTTTAGGAAATATGCTTTCCTTTGCAGAAATACTGGACCCATCAACAATTTCTATCTTCACATTAGGGACACTGCTTTTGATTACCTCCACAAACTTGGAGAAAGTTCCAATATCTGTGCCAGAGTTGACAATCCTATCAGCTGTTCTTTTTACCACTGCACCCAAACCGTCGGGAGCGCCCTTACCGTGACCGGCCTCTAGGTAGTTCCAGGTTAAATGACGAAGGGCAATGAATTCCTTTTCTAGTTGGCTCATAATGTAAAACATGTTCCGATTTCGGTATTGACTGCTTGGACTATCGCTGTAAAAATGCACTGTGTCAATAAATGGAGACTCTTCTGATATGTAGTTAAGGATAGGTCCCAAGTGTGCCCAAATGGCAAGAGCAGTGTGTCTCAGGTCGTTTGATACAGTGCAAATAGAATGTACTTTAGGTTCCAATGTTGTGAAATCTTTTGTATAAATTACAACAGTATGAATGGACACTTGTGGACGACTTCCTGCAAAATTAAATGACTGAATTTCTTCATGATACTTAAGATTATAATTTTCACTGAAGTCAACATGAACAATAGCTTCATTAATTGATATATTTTCCTTCAGTTTCTTAAGAGTTTGATATTGCACAGTCATATTAGCACAGTGCGGCAAAAAAACCTCTACGGATTTCTCAAATTTTTCTATAAGTTGACGAGGCTTTGCATAGTTTTCTGTCTTTGTCCACACAACTTTTTGCTCAGATTTACCTTTTTTTTCATAGTTAACAGAAGTTTTACGCCATTCATAGTAAGGAACTTCTATATCATTGCTAAACTCCAAGTATTCAACCATTTTATTCTTACAAGCTGCACACTTTCGATCTAAACATTGTTCATTATATATGTTGCAGCACATTGTTACTAAAAGATCACGATTTGTTTTTATTTCAATAATCTTCGATTTATTCAAAGCTTTAATAAGGAGTTCAGTGTTGCAATGATAGATGCATTCGCAAGTATCACGGTTTTCTTTTGGAAAATTTATCCAAAAAGGCCTGTTTTTGCAAAAAAATGCATATGACACTGATATATTATTATATTCGTTAGTGAATTTTTTGTACAGGTTTTTAAGGGTATCGGTCAAATACCGTCTTTGCATTTTGATTTTGTTCCGTGTTATGTATTCTTTTTTTCCTGAAGATACTCTACTATTTTCGTCACTTTCCAGAAAAGACCTTATTATCTGCACTATTTCCTTCTCTTTCTTGTTTTTAATTCCCCTTTTCCTTTTCTTATTCTGTGTAGTCTTAGTATCTCTTTTTTCATTATCATTTTTAGTAGTTTCTGTTTGAGTCATACCGTTCCGCAAAAGTCTTTTTAGTTTCTTGTTTTCTTTTTTAGCATTGCTTAAGATATTCTTTGATTTTTGAGCTTGGCTGCATCGTTCATATCTCAATCTTCTTACTTGAGCTCTCAATTTAAATATTATATCATCTTTTTTTTGTACCTGATCATTTGTTTCTGCTTCTTTGGATAACGGATTAAGCGCAATAGGATCACTTTCATCACGTAACCCTGAATCATCTGCACTGGCATCTACTAAATTTACATTAATGTCTTCAATTTTATTTTTAGCCTTTTCTTCTAAGTACTTTTTTGTGTTTTTTCTCCACCTCTTCCTCTTTTCACGTTGCGCACGCAGAGTCAGATCATTTATTGCCAAAATCTTTCCTTCAGCTTTCCGTTTCAAATATCTTGCTCTTTCTTTTTCTTTCTCTGCTTCATAAGCTTCATGATCTTCTTTTAAAGCGGCGTATCTTTTACGTTTCGCCAGCCGTCTGCGGGCCAATATTTCTTGTTTTGACTTTTTGGGCCGTGCCATTAGGATCTGTAATAAAATAAGTAAAATTTTAAAATCGGGAGAGTTAGTATTTGACCAAAAATTTGTGGAATTTTATTTTCGTTAGCCTTTTTTTATTGCTATATCCAAAATATATCATTACCGTCACAGGTGACTTCATTACCGTAACCCCAAAAAGGCTACGGTAACGACGGTAATGAAGGGCCTGGTAATGAAAATTATCGACAAACGAAAGAAATTACCTAGATACATCCCCACCATTTGACAAATTGGTAAGAATAAAACTTTGTGTAACCTGATAGCTATAATTCACTTTGCACCTAACAATTGATACTTCATAACTTACCGTAGGAATCCAGTACTTGTAATGAAGTAGAAACCGGTTGAAACACCAAATCACTCACTATAAATCGTTTTTTCGCGCCAAAATCAACAACACGTCTGCGCGCAACAACGTTTGCCGGACGAATGAGTCGCGGGGAGTGTGTTCGGCGGTATTTAGCGGCGAGATCAAAGGCTTATCGGTAAATTCAAAGGAAAACGATTCCGCGCATGGAAATGAACTTTTTCTTGTGACAAATGTTTGGAGACTGAAAAGTTAGTGTTTTCCGAATACAAAATTACAATTAGTACATGAATATTATAGCTTGTACATCTAAGTCACTGTGAACATGTATCAATTTTGATTCTTTATGTCTTTTTTTATCATACGGTAATTTATGTACTGTTCACTATTAGAGGAACAGGCTACGGTAGTGATTTTTTGATGTAAAAAAATGTTGTAACTTCACTAATAATAATGATTTGATTATAAAGTGTTTAGTTGATTGGAAATAAGATTGAAAGCAACCAAATGACGGTCACCCTGTGGTACCTACATAGCAATTAATATTTAATATTTAGCGGAACGTTAAAATAAATTCATAATGAATATTAACCCAAGTACGAGAGAGTCAGAGCATACTAAATTGTATACCTAGCTTGTCATTTTACAGAATACTTCGGGAAATTGTCAAATTGTTTTCTAGTATTTCAAAATAATAACGAAGATTTTTAGCTAATACTTGATTATTTGATACATAGGCGCTTACATTGGGACGTACAGACAATCGAGTGATCCTATAAGGTTTGTTTTTTTTTATTTTGATTCACGGAACTCTAAAAATTAAGGTAAAATCACTGGTCGGTCACTCCATACATAAAACTCGTTTTGTTTGACAAACTACTTCTTTTTGAATAACAACTACAAAATCAACTACAAGTCAATGGTGCTAGGCGCTATGTAAAACACCCCCGAACACCCCTGGTAGAGTCCCGCGGCGCCTGCGGGGTGCGGGGCGTGGGGCGCTATATCGGGCGGGAAACTCATTTTGGCGCGGGGGGGTGAGTGTCCTTTCTGTACGGGTTAGTACTATAATTTTCTTCTGTGGTAAAATAAGTACTGAAACCGTGAATGTGTTGCCAACTACTTATAGCTAAATATCGGAACAAACCTGCTGGTCAATAGATTACTATAAATGACCATAAAAAGTACGTAACAATGTAGTGTAAGTACATTACGTTTCCACGTACACATAATAATTTTCCAGCGTACACTATAACAGTGTTTACAATGTGGCTAATTCTCATTGAGTCACGCTCTGAGTCTATACGTCCTTTTCACACTTGTAGGGACAGAAAGAGATAGGAGAGTTATTTTAGTATTGAAAATACAAATATGGATTCTGAATTTTATTACTTGTCGACCAAACTTTTTTTAATTGACTTGTATTGTCTTTCGCTTGTATTGTAAAATTTACGTAGGTACTTACTAAGCTTTACTGGACTTTCTGTGCTTGCGATCGCACAAGTTTAGGGTGCAGACGTCTTTCGTTTAAATTTAGAATTAAGTACTTCTAATTTGACAGCTCCGCTCTTATTTTAAAGTGTCATTTATTGATCAACTACTGTCTTTTTCGGTTCCTAACGTGAACCTAGTACATATTAGTGTAACTAAAGTGACATAAATTATGTCCATGACATAACTTATGTCCATGTTTCCCAATGACAGAGAAGGCAGATTTAAATTAAACTTTTGCATACAAATACTTATCTACGTCCGTCTTTTGTTTTACTCGCCTTGCTTGCTGCCTATGATTGTATGCGGGACCATGACGACGACGCGACGCTCGAAATTTAGAAGAAGAGAGCTATAGTTTTTTTTCTATTCATTCCGTTGGCATATGAAACTAAAAACATTTTTTTAAAGATTACTTTGATACAATTATTTTTATGCATTAAAGCCTGACCAAAGCTAGTGTGGGGGGTTTCTGACAGGCAATTTAAAAAAAATAGAATTTGCTTTATTAGGAGAATTAGCGCCAATGTATGCGGTCACAGCGCTTACTTCGCTAGGTGGCGTGACTGTAGCTCGTTAGGCGGTTATCGGCGAAGCTTACTTACTTGTGTAACTTTAATTGCAAACCTTTTTTCTGGACTGTATCTATAAGAGCAGGATAATTTATTTACGGCTTATCTAAATACTTACTTGATTGTTCGAGGTTTAGTGGAATTTTTGGCTTTTGGACTCCGATTTCTTATTTTTTTATTGGTCAGTTTACACAGATATGGCCGAGAAACTGGTTTAATTGAAAATTGGATCTTCATGGTCTCTATCTATTATGGTCTATAGAAGATGTACGTAAACGTTATGCAATTCTTAACATTTTCGTCCATTTCGTTATAATTTTCTACTTTTACTAACTATTATACGGTCCAATTTCTGTGTCTTATACTATAACTCGTCACTAATATTATTATCTGCGAATATTAATATTATAAATAGGAAAGTAACTCTGTCTGTCTGTTTGTTACGCTAACGCCAAAACCACTTTACTGATTTTGATGAAACTTGGTACAGAGTGAGAATCGATCTTGAGCAAGGAGATAAGCTACCTTTTACCGCGGGAAAATACCTCATTTAGGTACCTCAGGGCGGAATACTAGTGTACAAATCTTGATAGAATTTAGTTAAAAAACATTGTTTCTTAGTCACTCTAGTCGTTTAATTCAGGTCTAAGTCTCTCACTAAGTCACTACAAACTACTTCCGAAGGTGTTAGAATTGCCAATTTTACACTCCATGTACCTCACACTACCGGTACTAACTTCTAGCTACTCGGATAGGAAAGTTTATTCGTTGTAAATTGTGATCTATGTAAGTTGAGTTAGAGTTGCTTTTCAAGTCTTTTTGAGTTGGGGAAGATTGTTACTTACGGAACGTGGTAGAGGTTTTACATAGCTACTTTTTGGGTGTGGACCAAGAGGTAAGATGAAGCGGTTTGAACCTGTCGTCCGTTTTGAATAATTGTTATAAACAAAGAAGGTGTAGCTGAAGGTGTTTACAGATTTTTCACATCGCAAAGCACTAAAAATAAGAATATACATATACGATCATGAAATGAATCTGAAATCTGAAATCTTATGAAGTTTACCTGTTTATAGATAAAAATGACCACCAGCATCAAGCATATCTCTTAATCTGGACATTGCTTACCACATTTGCTCTTTTTTTTTTAACTTTTTTTTTTTTTTTTGAATTGACCTATGCTTGATTCGAAAAGGTACGACGGATCAAGCTTCACCGGACTTGACATCACACATATTTTCCATGAAGTCAGATTATTCGTTGTAATTCAGTTTTAATACAATAAAAAAATGAGCTTTGGTTTGATTGCTCTGTTTTTATATAATTGACCTGTGCTTGTGTCGAAAAAGTACTACGAATCAAGCTTCTCTGGACTTGCGGAGAAGCGGAAGACTCTACCCCAGAGTTGGTTTGGTCATTTATCAATCAGTGACCATATTATGTAAGATAAAATAAAGATATTTTTATGTCACTTGACACTTACACCACAAGCAGAGCCCGTTCAGGAATTCATGTGCCTGCGACACAGGTATTGTGGAATCAGGCGAAATTGAATTTGGCGCGAAACACAAACACTCGGATGGAATGTGTTGTGTGACGTCAGTTGTAGTGTAATAGCGAATAACACTGACGTATAAAGAACGAATATACGAGAGAGGAGTGATAAGTCTGCACCCGTAACATGCAGTGCTATGACAAAAGTTTGTCGCGCGAGAAACTCGCCATATTGAAATATCCTCCAATAGGATAAGAGAATACGCACGACAAAATTATGTCTGTCACGCGTGGACCGGGCATGTTAGAGGGGCTGGTAAAAATCTATTCTGGAATGAAATTATCGCAAATTGCATGTAACCTCCTTGTTCACAACTCTTTTGAGATGCTATATTTAAAATGTCAGCCAAAACCGCCGGTAAGTTATTTTTGACAGTCATTAAATAAAAACAATTGAACACATTTTCGCAAAAATATGTAGAAAAGTGAATTTCGAGTGTTGATTAAACATTATTTTTTGCGCAAAAAAACTATTACGGAAACGAAACAAAGGCTTGATAAATACGTGTACTTATTAAGCGTATTTTTAAAAGAGCTTTGCAGGTGGAACGTCACATTTAAGGAATAAGTACTAGTGAATTTTTGTGATTTATTGGGAGAGGGGGCCTCTCTTGTACTTAACCGATTTCTTTACAATTTTATACGAAATAAGGAAAGAGGCGAGGAAAACGTGTTTCGTGGCTCGGAGACAAGTATTTTTGCCGTGTCGTCTCGGTGCGTTCAAAAAGTACTTGCGAATAAGAGGAAGGTCGGCTGTAGTGTCATCAAGTAAAAGAGATCGTTCCGAATACGAGACGGAATCACTCTTTTACTGCCATTTTCCTTCGTCAGGTCTTTGTAAGAAAATTAAGAGTTTCAGTTCTATTTATGACGTATTTTTAAAATTTCTCAGAAGAAATTGCTACCTGACAGCGTATCTACATAATTCATACACGGTGTGACGTGTGGGCACAATTGGGCAGGTCCCACAAGGTGGACCAACGATCTGTAATGGTAGCGGGATGCCGCTGGATGTGGGCTAAGTAGGACCGATCGTTGTGAAGATCTTTGGGAAAGGCCTTTGTCCAGCAGTGGACGCCTATAGGCTGAAATGATGATGATGTTTTTATTATAATAAGTACTTACTAAACACTTTTTATTCCGTGCATATAGTAACAAAGTTCTTACAATCATATCATCATACTACTCGTCATCACTACATAGTATAAAATAAAGTCGCTTTCTCTGTCCCTATGTCCCTCCCTTTGTACGCTTAAATCTTTAAAACTACGCAACGGATTTTGATGCGGTTTTTTTTAATAGATAAAGTGATTCAAGAGGAAGGTTTATATGTATAATACATGCATAATATACTGAAGGATAACCCACAATAACCATTTTCCCGTGCGGAGCCGGGGCGGGTCGCTAGTAATATTATAAAGAGGAAAGATTTGTATTTTTGTGTGTATGTTTCTAATGAATAAACTCAAAAACTACTGCGCCGATTTTAAAAATTCTTTCACCATTAGAAAGCTACATTCACCTTAAGTAACATAGGCTACCTTTTACCGCAGGAAAATGCCTCATTTCCACGGGAAAAACTGTTAACGCGGGCGGAGCCGCGGCGGAAAGCTAGTAAATTGATATTCGTATTCAACGCATATTGTGACACGCTTAGCATGCCGCCGTTTGTTCTTACCCCTAAACTTATATACCCCCGCTACCCCCGCTAACGATCCCGTTGAATTAATGTTACCCAACTCGCTATATTATACGGAAACGATGAACCCAAACACTTTTATTCCAAAGTAATCCTCTAAAACTACAAAAGCCAGTAACAAAAAAGTTCCCCACGCACATCTAACAACAACGTTTTGAAAACGAGTCTAAAAGCAAAAAGTACGAGTATATTAAAAGCTTTTGCTGAATAAGGGACGGTTTTTATTGAATTCCTGCTTTTATACTGACTCGCGCTACCAGTGAAATATATAAAACTAGATGTCCCCCCACAGCTACGCCCGCGTTGTTTTTTTTTTATTATTTCCCGTGGTAAGAAGTATTCAAGATATTGACCGGGGATATAAAGTACCACCATACAAAATTTCATTTAAACCGATCCAACGGTTCCAGAGATTAGCGTGTACAAACAGACAGACAGACAGACAGACGGATATTTTTTATTCAAAACTTGTATTTTAGTATTCAGCTACACTCCCTTTATCACCTACAAAGTTTTTTGAAAAACAAATCAATGTACAGACACGCCGATTCTTCAGTTTTATTCTAGTATAGACTCTGATGTTGTAGGATGGTTTTAGAGCTGCATTGCAATGAATAAAATACCAAGCAAGCTGTAACGTTGAGGAGTTTTCAATGAGACACTTCAAAATTGTAGTACCTATCTATTTCATCTAAATAAGAGCATAGTTGTAGCAGTAAAATCTGGCTTTCATCATCATCATCACTTTAGCCCTGCTGCACAAAGGCCTCTCCCAGAGACTTCCAACAATCCTTTTTCGAATCCGAACGGTTTTCCTGCGAAAATCTAGCATTATTTCTGTGCATTTAGACTTTGTGGATTCGCCTGTAAGATTTTGCCTTAATATGTTGGAAATGGTTATAATATTACAGCCATGCTCCTATAATAGTTCGTTTAAGTAATGGCTCAAAGGAGGGTCTAGAGTGCGTGAGCTGGAGCCTAAGTGATTTTTTCAGAAAGTTATTCAGGGTGCTTAGGGATAAAACATACTAAAAGTCCCGACGACGCGAAAGGGTTTTCAATTGTTAATCCTCATTTAAGGCTACATAAAGCATGAAAAATCTTGTGGTATGCTACAAATAGAAAGTATTTGCGGTATGTGGTATTCTATTTTACGCCGGGGCAACATGTTTAAAGCATTTTTCTGTTTGTTTATCAATTAAGTGGCATGTACCACTTTTGGCGTATGCCATGACTTAAGTGGGACATAACTATCAACTAATAATTGCACAAATTTCAAAGGAATAGTTGGATAGTAGATATCCATTTCCGTTTTGAGTAATGACATGTCAGTCACCGTCCCAAGTTTTGATTTAATTTTGACTTTGGTAACTTGTCATAATAATCTCGTTAATGTTGAGTCCCGTCCTTGAATGTCGCATCCAATTTGTGGTCATCCATTTTGATGTTGTTATTATGGCCGTAATTATTATAGTTACATTGTTATCATCACTGACAGATGTCATAATATAAGGAAGGCTACTTGTACAATAGCCATCACATGCGGCTGGATATATTGACGTTGAGAGCGCCCGTATTCCGTAGTCGTAGGGGAGAATTTCGTAGTGCGAATGTCCAACCGCATGTGCTGGCTTCTGTACAATATAATGTTATGTTTTCTTATATATCCAAGGACGACGGCTGCATGCATGGCTTTATGCTTTCGCCTGTTACCAATAGGGACAAAGGAAAAAAAATGTTTTGTTAAAAATCATACATAAAGGTTGAGTTATACCAACTGCATGAAAAGAAAGTGGCTATTAAATAAGTTTTTTTCTTATTTAATGACCCCCTGGCTGATGTTTTTCAATAGCCGACCCTATTAACACAGTTTAGTTAAAATGTCTTATATGTGCCTACTTCTAGTGGTAACATGTTCAGTTTTATGGCAGAAAATCTAAATTTAAGAGAGCTTTGTGGCAGTTTAATATTTATTCGTTTTATTTATGGTTTATTTAAAACTATGTACAGTGACGTTTAAAAGTACAGTTACGTGTATATATACTTTAAATAAAAGCTTTCCTACATGTATGCTTTTCTTATTTTTTGTCTTATGTACGGGACTGAATAATTTAATTAAAACTTATAAATTAACTTAAAACAAAACCTATTTTTAAGCATACTTTAAAATCTTATCTTTTTATCTATAGCCCACTGACTGAAACGTTTATAAGTTCATTTTTCTTCACCATTATTATCTCTACTAAACTAAATTATATAAAAAAATTGTTAGATACTAGAGACATCGTGAAGCAAGTACCATAAATTACACAATTACACAAACAATATTATAAAACAAAATTAAATTAATTACTGCAAACAAAGAATCAAAGTTAATGGCTTCCTTTAATATTACGAGTACTTATATGTCTGTTTACAAAGGCCCCTCCTAATAAAGAAAATGAATACGAAACAAAAAATAATCGACTACCTTCAAATGTATTCAAAAGGCAGCGGCTCGGGGAGTCCCCATTATGCGTCGGCCATCTTTTATTCTGATCCGGAATTTATCAGACGCTCTCGTAGATAATAGAAACACATAGAGATATGCTGAAGAAACAGGAAAAAAATATTTTCACTTGCTGAAATGGTTAGCCATTCTGGTTTCAGATAAGTTCACCAAAGTCTCCAATTAAGTTGTGTAGAGTATTATTATTTATGCGACAAATTATAATATTTTGATTCTACAACAATTAATTTAAGGTTAAAGATTAAGCGCACGAAATAATATTAACAAATAAAACATTATTCACTATTTTAGAAGAACCTTTTTGAACTTCGGTGATTTTTATTTCCCCGAACTACGTAGGTATGTCACACTGCTCAATAATATATTATCACATACTTCCGTAAACCTACGACGATGCTTCGATATTTATGTCAAATATTATAATAACTGACCTCGGCCTTGTACGTTCTAGAAAATCAGGTCGGGTTGACTCGTTTCCAGTTTACTTATTTAGGAGGGACGATGCTTGTTTGCATATCGTGTGGATTTCGAGGTTAACCTACCTCACAAACCCTGGTGTCGGAATTATTGAGCCGCCTATAGTCCGATCAATAAACTAATGTAGAGTGCGTGAGCGGGAGCCTAAGCGATTTCTTCAGAGACTTATTCAGGGTGCTTAATGACAAAACATACTAAAAGCCCCGACGTCTAGGAGGCGAGCCAGGGGAGTGAGGGGGTCAAAAGTCTCGTTTTTCAGTTTTTCGCCAATATTACAGAAACGGTGCGTTGTAGCAAAATATGATCTAAGATGAAATGAAAACTTATAAAATTCTTTTCAACTTTTGTATCATACACTTTGTAAGTGGTACTTAGAGAATAGTTTTCTTTAGTAAATATAGCGTGGTGGTGGCGACCGATGCTCGCTCGCCACGGCACCACTTTACACCCTGTTTTTAATAATAATACTGATATTATTATATTCTTGACATATCTCCCTTGTTTCTCTGCTCTACGGGCGTGTCTCATAATAAGGCAACCTTGCATATTTAATATGACGCTGTCTCTCGCTGGAAAATGATATATTAATTGGATTTCGGTGCCGCAGATGTTCTTGGAAATGTTATTAATATTGAACGGCTTCGTGTCGATACAGCAAATGTAATATTTTTGTATACATTTGACCTTATTCGGTTAGTGTATACAATACAATAAAATATTCTTACAATATTAGTATACCGTAAGAGGCCCCCCACAATTGCCGTTTTGGAGCGTTTTTTGAGCGTCGACGTACAATCAAGGCGAGTGAATCAAAAGACGGACGACGCTCGAAAGACTCTAGTGTGGGGGGTCTCTTATTTCAAGTATGTATAAAACTTTTTAAACAGATACCGTCTGTTAGCGTATTTTAACAGTTAAAATAAAACAATAAAAAAAAACAAGGAAAGGAGTACCTGCCAGTAAAATATTCAAATATGAAAAACAGTGACTTTTTGTTCTTTCATTTGGCGCTTATCGATTTCCGTCATTTTTAAATTACCTCATATTAATTTGATACCTAAGTATTATAATTTAACGGCTACATTGTGCGTAGAACCTACGGCCGTTGGGCCAATAAGGCCGCGCGCCGTAAGTCGTGGCGTGGGCAAGCCTCCCAAAAGGGGAACCGACGATCTGATTGAGTCTGAGGGTGGGTGGATGCGGGTAGCGCAGGCCCAATCGTAGTAAATACCTTTGTGGGAGGCTTTTGTCCTGCAGTGGGCATCCACAGGCTGAAATGATGAAAAAGATGATGATGATAATTTATTAGAAAACAATAATACGTAGCGGCACTCAAAGCCAGGTTGGGAGGCAAAGTCAAAGAATTTATTTTTAACTTTTGGATATTTACGTCACTTATAGTTAAGTCAGTTACATATTCTTTTGTGGCGAGTTCAGAAATTTGGCTGTCTTCTGTGGAGAAGAACTCGCCGGAAGAAACTCCACCCACATAGGCATTGCATCTTTTAAAAATATTTTTACAAAATTAGAAATTATTATTTTACTTATACAATCACTACATAGTATAAAATAAAGTCGCTTTCTCTGTCCCTATGTCCCTATGTCCCTATGTCCCTCCCTTTGTACGCTTAAATCTTTAGAACTACGCAACGGATTTTGATGCGGTTTTTTTTAATAGATAGAGTGATTCAAGAGGAAGGTTTATATGTATAATACATGCATAATATACTGAAGGATAACCCACAATAACCATTTTCCCGTGCGGAGCCGGGGCGGGTCGCTAGTTTTATTAATATAACAAAGAGTGCAAATGAAATATACAATTAGAGGAAGGCAACCAGTCAAAGTAGAAGCTAGATCCAAAGCCACCACGCCACTAACGATCTTATTTTTGTATTCAACAAAATGAAAAAGTAAATGATGAATTGCTAGCAATACCATCCATTCAGCCGGGTTAACCGGAGTTATAACCTTAAGTTATACCCGGCCGGGATCATCATAACCCGGCTCAGATGCCACTTTGCCGGGACAGATTTTGAACGTTTTTTTCCACTGACATTCATAAACCTGGGACGTTGCTAGACTAACCGCTCTATTAATTTCACGAAAAAATATAGGTACAATACAATCAAACATAAGTACAGTAAACATGTTTTTACAAGGACTCCGTTAGGGGAATAGACTTTAGATTCCCCTAAGGTAATTCTATATAATATGCGTAGAGTTCTGGACCCAAATTGCTTTGCTACCCTTGAAATGCCTATAGGTAGCGTAAAAGTGGCTACAACTATTAGAGGATTGTGATTTATGGTTCCTGATTTTTAAATTAATGAACGTCTTAGTTTGTTGCATGGTTGTTTGTTCATAAATAGTATTTAAATATATTTTTATTATTCGTATTATTTAATTTGACGCTCTAAAGCAAAGAACAACATAAATACTCATATTAAAAAAAATTGAAAATAATTTAAAGACTGCTGTGTTGTACGGCGCGTGTTGTATCCGTACATGTCTGAATTTTTTTTGTGCAAGAAAACCACAATTTCAGATATGTTTACCAGGTCTAAAATGTAACAATAATAAAATTAGGTACTTCATTTAAGAATACCAATATCTAGTCCAGTACAGTGATTCAAATCGCTTGTCAGTGCCCGGGGCGGTCTTGGTCAATTTCATGTACAATATAAGCCGATTTGGTAAATTCACATCCCTGCCGGGTCGTAATCTGTGGGATCAATATAATTGAAGAAAATGGTTTTCCCTCGGTAAAAAGTAGCCAATGTTCTTACCCGTAATGCCTACAATTGTTCATAATGTAATAATAATAATAATAATGGTGTGAAATAAGCTTTATGCACACATAATAACAATGTTTTATTTATAGTCAAACAAATACAAATAATTGTACAGCCTTAATTACTACATTAGATATGAGCGCCGATAGCGTTAGGGTCGGCGGCGGCGCGCCGAGTTTTCGGGCTCGGCTGCGGCGGCATCGGCGGCGTGATCTTGTTCATTTTTGACCAACGAAAATTTTAGAAAATAAAATAAACAATAATGTAAATCTTGTTCATTTCTCGCAATCTGTTGTCGATCCAACATTATCAACAACGACAATAAAATATTTTGAGAATTATCGCATTGCAGCTGCCGGGCAGAAGAAAATAGGCAAAGTATATCTTTGTTTGTAGCAACAATAGACAAATCAATTGATGGATGAGATATCCATAATGTAAAAAATGCATTAAATAAATTATTTTTAATGAAAATAGTGGTAAAATTTTTCGACGCTTTTTCACGGCGGCGGCGGCACGCCGCCGGCGCGGCGCTCATATCTACTACATAAGCATGGTACGAGTAATAACAAAACGTAGAACTCTGTCTCCCAAACTAGGAACGGACCTGTATTTTGGGAGGCAGCGATTCCATAGTGGCAAGAAATAGTAGACTTATACAATATTTTTGTAGAAGGAAAACAAAATAAAAATTATTTTAGAAACTAAATTTGAATTAAAATAGTATTAAAGAAGTGTGTATCTGTAATGCCTACTTATAGGTAGCGTAAAGAAGTGCGTATATAAGTCAGACAGAGTTAAATATTTTGCATAATATAAAATATTGGAATCATCTTACAATACGGTTTTCAAGTAAGAAAAGAAATTCTCAGAACTCCCCAAAGAAAGACCTATCTCAAAAAGCTGTCCAGAAAATAATATGGCGACTCTCGTTTTTAGCACGCGTCACGCAAATGCAAAAATATTGCTTCCCACGTGAAGGAAAAGGCCTCATTTTATGCCGCGGTACCCACTTAAAAAGGTGTCCCTTTGGGACGAAAATAGGCCATGGAGATGACGACACTCTATCACTAGCTGACGACCACTCGCTGACTGAGTTTAAGTTTTGTCCCAGTATTATTTGGGCCCAAGATTAGGGATCATTTGGTCATTCATTCAAAATTTATGTGCAGGGCTCTTGTCCGTGGAGTAATCGCCACCTCTCTCTGTCCATAGCCAGTTCCTTGACTTCCTGATACGACACGACTTCAAACTTTTCCATCATTTGGTCTAAAAATGTGTGCCTGCCTTGGTCTTCAATTGTTGGCAAATCTTGTAAAAAGTTGCTAATAGTGCTATTTGGGGGTTTTGGACATCGTTAAATCGGACATATATTTAGAATATTTTTGGCTAAATTTATTTTTCGCGCATGTTTGAGAATATTTCTGATGATAAAAAAATATAATTTATAAATATTGATTTATAAGATTTTAATCTACAGCTACACAAAGTTCTTCTTTCGAAAAATTATTTTAAAAATTAATATGAGCAGGAAGGGCGGATATAGCAACATGTTACATATTTGTAATTAACTCTCGGTTCCCTTTCATTTAATACCCCCCATGTTTGATACACTATAATATGTTTTTTTTTTGGCCGCCATTTTGGATTTCAGGTACAAAAATAATTTTACAAACCGCTTCTATCGCTATTGATATTCGGATTCAGCGATTTCAAAAACTCCCGAAAAGCACCTATTAGCAACTTGTTACAAGATTTGCCTCTGTCTTTCCTAATCTACACAGCGTTGTCGTGTTACTTACTCTTATTATAAATAACTGCTTTGTGGATGGGTCACTTGTCTATATAATAATAACAATTCTATCAAAATATGAATAGTGACGAAATACAACTATGACCAAAAGCACTCTATCTAGTGTCGCTCCGCTCCGTTAACTTGCTGTGAGATATAGACGTCATTTTACATTGAAATATGAAAAGTGGATGTCACTTTAGTTAATCGCATTTTGTTTATCATTTTAGTGGATCTTCTTCTCACCGACCTTGAAAGTTGTCAGGAAAAATCATAATGTTTTTTCTCCAGCTTCCTGTTATCATAATACACCGTTAAATTTAGGTTGTTTATTCACAACATCGTAGTAGCACTCATGGAACTGAACAACCAGAATTTTTTCTATTTATACTCTGAACTGAACAACTTTCCCTAAGGAACATAGGTTGAAATCTTAAAATTAAAATTTAACTTGCCATACAAAGTGGGCGGGTTAATATGAAAAGTTGAAAATTATTTTTGAGATTCAACCTGACATTTTAGGGAAAAAAGAAGAACGTAGGTTATTTTATTACTGTGATGATCTCAAGTTGTTACTAGTTTTTACACCGCGTCAGCATCAGCATTCGAAATAATTAAAGTATAGTCACTACTGGGCAAAATTCTCTCAATCGGGAGTTGCTAATCCTCACGCTGCGCTGGGCAGGCGGATTGGGGATTATATAGTTCTTGTTGGTAACATAGGTGCTGTTGATTCCCTGAGTTATGTACCTTTAGACATCTTAAAGAACAACCTAAGTATCCAGGTTCGCCCTTATCTAAGCCGCGGCTATCAAATATATTATTTTATTAATCAGTAATTCCTACACCATTTGTGAGTTTGGTTAACTTCGAAACCCATTGCTAGCAAGAATTGATCATAGTCTTAGTACTTCAGGAAAAAAAGTCTTCCATCTTATAAAATAGTCTTTTAAAAACGGTTAGTGAATTTTAAAATGAGATGGCGACGGCAATCGAATGGAAAAAATAACGAACTAAACCTTGTAATGGAAGCGCAATGCGATCTTCGCACAGAGTAGATCTTCGGTTCCTGGGGAATTAATTCTACTTTATATCTCTCTTTAATCTAACGCTGCTAATGAAAGGAAAACATTTCATCCGTTTCGGTTTCAATTACTGCATTAGAGATCTTTTTTATTATTCCGATAGGTATTATTTTGTTGGTTTGGATTTCTAGATAAAAAAATATCTTTAAAGTAATTTACTTACCTAAAATATCTTTGCAATTAGAAGTAGGTATAATATCTTCCTTTATCATAGAAAGAAACAAATCAAGATTAAGAAAACACATCAAAAGTTGGCTTTCTGAGCGGGTGGGAGTACTTTAGCGACTTATTTTCGCAGTCACTTCACAGTTTATAGAATTTCTCTGAATTATATTCTCGACTCGCGGAGATCATAAACCGCCATTAATTTTGCCATAAGTCCCGGTTTTAAATTCAATGAGGAGACTTCATTGTGATGCAGATGGCTGGGTGGCTCCCCATTGCAGTTATTCAGAAAACGCGATTCCTTCAAAATGGCGTCCATTTGTCACGGCGTAATTCAGTTACTGCGGATTTTAATATCATTACATCGTTCTTCTTCAAATTCAATTCTTTGATCATCATCAACCAATCATCATCTTATTCTATTCTGTTAATGCTATTTTATTTTTTATTTTTCTTTTATTTTTAAGACCCGAACAGAGGAGTTTAAGATACGAGTAATATTTTAATCATACTAATATTATAAAGAGGAAAGATTTGCATTTTTGTGTGTGTATGTGTTTGTAATGAATAAACTCAAAAACTAATGCGCCGATTTCAAAAATTCTTTCACTGTTAGAATGCTACATTCACCCTAAGTAACAAAGGCTACCTTTTACCGCGGGAAAATACCTCATTCCAACGGGAAAAACTGTTAACGCAAGCGGAGCCGCGGCAGAAAGCTAGTTTATTCTATTTCGTACATTGAATCTGTACTAATCTGGTTCATTCTGTCTTCTAATATACTTCCCCATCACGACTCTACATTATATTGCCCCTCTAACATGCCCGGTCCACGCGTGACAGACATAATTTTGTCGTACGTATTCTCTTATCCTATCGGAGGATATATCAATATGGCGTGTTTCTCGCGCGACAAACTTTTGTCATAGCACTGCATGTTACGGGTGCAGAATCTTTGAAATCGAGTAGTGCTTGCCAGACTCGCCTCATTTAACGCAAGTTCTGGGTTTGAATCCCACACTCGAACACCAACATCACTTTGTAGAATTTCCTCATTTTTAGAACATTGCAGGCTGAATAATTGTTTGAAAAGATAGATGATTCTGTTTCCTCTGGAAGCCGCCGCCGCCGCCCTAACCTGTGGCCAGGGGGTTAGGCGGCTTAATAATTCCGACACCAGGGTTTGTGACATAGGTTGACCTTGAAACCCACGCGATAAGCAAGGGATTCTAGCCACTAACAACCAAGATAACCATAATACTCGTTTTTTTACAAAGGCTTTGTTCCGGAATAATAACCGATACACGAAACAAGATTTACTTATCTATAAATTATGAGGCCCGCCGTGGAAACGGCAGTGAATCAAATTTGGCTAAACCAATTTTCTGATATGCTGAACGCGTCAAGTTGTCGGCAGTTTCGAGGTGGCCGCTGTCGTGTAAAAATGGGGAGAATAAAAGAAGCTGAATAACATTTACATGATATTTCGGTAGCACTCCTTTTGTTAAACATACAGGTGGACTATTTTATTTATTTTACATTTGGCCTATGATTGAGTCGAAAAGGTTCAACCTTAGAGTATAAATAGAAAAATTTCTGGGAGGGACTGTTCTGATTTGAATTTGATTTGAGTTCTGATTTGCTGACGGTTCATACTCGAGTACGCCTAATCGAGTATGAACCGTCAGCACGGATATGAACAGTCCGAATATCTTCAGCGCGTTCGTTTAGTATCAAATGGTTATCGGAGCTGATTATTTTTCCCGGTGAAAATAAGAAATTTAATAGGAGAATGTCCATCTGTCCATTTTCATTTTCCATTTTGAAATGTGCAGTGATAAGTTGCAAACATAACTCGAGGCACAAATCAAAAAAGAAAAATGTTATTGATTTCACCGCCCATACAAAATCTGCCAAAATTTGCTTACGCTTGACATAAAGGCAGCGGAGCGATGCGCGTGCTCTATGTATATTTATTCTCTAAGGGTACAACCAATCAAGCTTCACCGGACTTGCATAATATACGAAATACAATAGTAATTCTTCTTAATTTATCCCTCAACAGCTCATATATGTTATTATAGTATACATAGATAGAAGATAGATGACTAACGCTTATTTCAGTTAGATAAGAGCTCCTAATAAGCTTTATCTAGTTACCACAGTATTCAAACATGATCACTTATCATTTTTATGTTTGCCTTTAAGTCTGAATAACGTTCATTTATACTTCGTACACATATTTCGCTAAGTAAAAAAATCTGAAAATAAAATCTTATTTATTACAGTTTCTTATTTATAAAATATATTCGTCGTACAAAATTTACAATTAATTAAACAAATAAAACGATTACATTACTTGGTACTACTCAAAATGTCGACATTTTACGAACTATTTATTATTACAAGCTATTACTATTATTATAAGCGCATTATTATCACATTAATCACAAGGCCGATGGTAGCGATCCCATCAAAATATTGATTTATTACACAATCATATCAAGTAACGCTGTTTTTTTTAAAATATTGCATTTAATGGCTAGAGTACAAAACTTTTTGAGCTAGTAGCGAAACATTTTTTAAATTGTAAATTGCATTACTTAATTTAAAGCTCATCAAAATGCAAGACCGGTAAACATGTTATGTGTTCAAAGAAATAAAAAAATATTACTGCAAAAAAGAAAACAACCGATTTTTTTCTTAGTATTTCATACATAATATTTTCGAATGTTTTTTTCATAAACCAAAGATTTTTATAATATTCGTAAACATAACACCCTGTATGTCCACATTGGGTATGCGTCTCGCCTCCCACGTATCCCCCAATTTATTTTATTTTGTATGGACGTGAGGGCGTTTGTAAAATATAGGTTACTGGCACGGTGTATAAGACACCCTGTATGTATACAGATAGAGTTTTGTGTTCTTAACAGCGTAAGACAAGATTAATTATTATCATCATCTCAGCCGAAAGACGTCCACTGCTGGACAAAGGCCTCCCCCAAGGATCTCCACAATGATCGGTCCTGTGCTGCCCGCATCCAGCGGCTTCCCGCGACCCTCACCAGATCATCAGTTTACCTCGTGGGGGGCCTGCCCACACTACATCTTCCTGCGCGCGGCCGCCATTTAAGAACCTTTCTGCCCCAATGGCTGCAGGTTCTACACGCAATGTTCCCAGCCCATTGCCACTTAAGTTTGGTGATTCTTCGGGCTATGTCTGTGATTCTGGTTCACCAGCGGATATAATTCCTGATTCGATCACGCAAGGAAACTCCAAGCATAGCCCTCTCCATCGCTCTTTGGTAGACAAGATTAAGAACAGAATAAGAAAATATTTTTAACCCCCGACGAAAACGAGGGGTGTTATAAGTTTGACGTGTATGTTTGTCTGTCTGTCTGTGGCATCGTACCTCCTGAACGGATGCTCCGATTCAGATCTAGTTTTATTTTAGTGTTCTTAGCTACGATCCGAGAAAATATCTTCTTCCATTTGAAATTTTAGCTATTTTAAATTTTAAATTTTATTTTATTATTCAGAGCAAACATTTGGTTGTCCATTCCTGACCGTACACTTTTTTTGTTTCTGTGTTTGTACAGGATAATCTTCGAAACTATTAGAGTTTTGAATGAAGTTTTGCATGGTGGTATTTTATATCTCCGGTCAACATCTTAGGGGCAACGCAAACAGAAGACGGCGAGGCGAGGATACGGCACAGGCGCGGCGATGTATCAATCAAAACCAAACCTTAAATATATTGACATACGGCGGCGCGGCGGTCTCGCGCCGGCTCTCGTGGCAGCTTCGACGCGCCGCGCGCTACTCGATTTTGGCATGCCGTTTTCAACCGTATGTCAAACCAGTTTCAGTCGATACACCGCCGCCGCGCCGCGCCTGTGCCGTATCCTCGCCTCGCCGTCTTCTGTTTGCGTTGCCCCTTAGATAGTTTTAATCCCGAACAATTATAAAGTTGTTTGGATAGATAAAAAACTATAGTAACTCATACGGCTCAGCACATTGTACGGGCTTATCTCTGAAACTGTTAGACCGATTTAAATGAAATTTTGCATGGTAGTCCAACATTATAGATACTTTTAGTCGCGGAAAATTAAAGAGTTCCCGTAGTGTAGTTAAAAATTACTACTGAAAAGTCGGAAAACAACGCGGGCGTAGCCGCGGCCAGACAATTAGTAATAAATATTATTATAATAGGCCGCGCCTGTTACTGTAATACAAAGTCCTGCCTTGGGTTAACGTTAAGAAATAAAAGATTTACATTGAAAATAAGGTAATGGGCATGTAAAACGTCACACATAGTGTAATCTAACTGGAATCTATTCCATACATCTAGTTCGAAATGAAGAAAAATTAAATCCCATTTATTTAAACAATAGTACAAAATAATGGAAGTTGTAAATTCAACCGAGAATTCAAACAGTACTGTCATGATTCTGGCTGAAATGGACTGATAAAATATTAGTTAAGTTTTTTTACTCAAGTTGGCCACCGTGACTGACTAAAACCTTCAGTTTATTTTATTTTGCTTTAATTCTACTTGTTTGTGATTTGGCTTGTTAATATAAATTTTAATCACTAATGAAAATATCAATAATGTTAGTTACCTATTAGGTAGTATACCTACTGTGTCTACCATGGACTTAGTAAAATAAGTGTAACTACGTTACTAAGTCCATGGGTACTACCTAATAAATCTATTCACTTTTTGTAAACGTCAATTAAATGAAACAACCTTTGCTTAATATGTACTGTATTTTAAAAAGTTGTGACAAAACAAATCACAAAGCATCTTAAGCTCTGTTCACCCCTTTAAAGAAAATAGCATGTCATTATGTACATAATTATCTTCAACCTTTTTCTGCTAGAATCAGGTACAGTAACACGTTTTACATGAAGATTTATCACTGAGTCGAGCTCGTAGCAATAGCTACGCCGTAGCTACGCTCGTAGCACTGCTACGCCATTCGTAGCAAAAGTTACGCCAACAAGATGAAGAAAGTTTTAAAATATATTACATAGATTTAAATTTGTGTAATTAAATTAAATTACATTATTTAAAATTTTGCACAACGGTGGAAGTTATGTATGATATTTTGATGACGATGACAAAAAATATATTTTTTAATACTTTGATGTCAGAGAGCCTTCTAAGGTCGGATGAACGAAATTGTTTTTGCCTTGTTAGTTTGTATGTTTTTGCGTTGTTTCTTTGTATCGGCATTTTAAAATATTTGACTGCAACCAATTGTTTTATACAAAGATCATGATGTAAACGATCTAATAAAAAAAAAAAAATTTAGTAAAAAAAATAAGAAAAGTAAAAATTTTTTTTTTAAATCCTGATACTCGTAGTAACAAAATATGTATTTATAGCTTTTCTTATTTCTGTTATATTTACAATTCTGCTGCCGGCGAGGGTACAGTCATGAGCAGAGCGAGCTGAAAACTTCGGACTTTGCAAAGTTCTTATAACCTTCAAATAATTCACGAGGTCACGAGATCAGCGTAGCTTGCTCTTAAACGTACAGTAGCCAGCACATGCGGCTGAACAAGCTGACCTTGAAAGCGCCTGTATTCCGTAGCAGTAGGGGTGAATTTCGTAGAGCAAATGTCCAACCGCATGTGCTGGCTTCTGTACAATGAGCATTTTTTTCCCTTTTTAATGGTACGTGACGAAGGTGTAATTACTTTTGACTCTGTGGCGGAAGGTTAAAAAACCACAAAGCTAAACATTTTGTCTTGTTTTTTTCTAAATTGTATTTTAAACACAATGTAGGATGAAATTTCTCACAGGTTATAAAATTACTGACTCGAGGGAACGTGGGTTGAACAAATTACTGGAGGCTGATTTTTTAATGAATTTTTGCGAGATTATATTTAATTGGTTTATGTACCGCTTTTTAGGGTTCCGTAGCCAAATGGCAAAAAACGGAACCCTTATAGATTCGTCATGTCTGTCTGTCTGTCTGTCTGTCCGTCCGTCCGTCCGTCCGTATGTCACAGCTACTTTATTCCGAAACTATAATACCTATACTGTTGAAACTTGGCAAGTTGGTGTATTCTATGAACCGCATTAAGATTTTCTTACAAAAATAGAAAAAAAAACAATAAATTTAGGGGGTTCCCATACAAAGAACTGAAACTAAAAAAAAAATTTTCATCAAACCCATACGTGTGGGGTATCTATGGATAGGTTTTCAGAAATGATATTTAGGTTCCTAATAACATTTTTTTCTAAACTGAATAGTTTGCGCGAGAGACGCTTCCAAAGTGGAAAAATGTGTTTCCCCCCCCCCTCTAACTTCTAAAATAAGAGAATGATAAAACTAAAAAAAATATATGATGTGTATTACCATGAAAACTTCCAACGAAAATTGGTTTGAACGATATCTAGTAAGTAGTTTTTTTTAATACGTCATAAATCGTAAACCGCAATTTACCTTTCACTATTATTAAAACATCGATCAAAGTCACAACGAACTACAAAAACTTTTATATTATATTACTGGCTGCTACGGAACCCTTCATGGGCGATTCCGACTCGCACTTGGCCGCTTTTTTATATCTTTTTGTTTTTATATTTGTGCTGTTTTTTGCAAACAAGGATTTTCCCAGAGATTTCCAAAGAAAATATTTTTTTCACTTTACTTCACTTTTTAAATAATTTAATATAACGAGTACTACGCTTTTTATTATTGTAAAGTAACTGTTTTATCATAATAGAGTAATATATTCTTAATAAAAATTGCATAATATACATTATGTAAGTGACGGTTTAAAAACTACTACCAACTTACAAAACAGTAATTTAAATTGCTCAAACCATTGACACAGAATACCAAATAGTAGTCCCTACAGAAGCTGCACTAGGCGACATAATTCAAATAAATTGCAACCCTAGTAACGTTATAATAAAGTGCAATTCAGATCGCACGGCGCTAAGCGAATACAAGTACTTGCTGCATCTCTTTCTCTCGCGTATTGCGCCACTCTACTAAAACCTTTAGGGCTGTCGTCTTTGAGAAAATAAAACATCTGATTTATTAACCTATAAGGCACCTACCTGTTACTCGAACAAATGATGATTCAAATAAATAATAATAATAATAAATATGTGGGACATCTCACACGCGGCCATCTGACCCCAAACTAGGCAGAGCCTGTACTATGGGTGTCAGACAGCTGATATACATACATATATAAATATACAACATCCAGACACAAGGGAAACACAAGTGCTCATCACACGAATGTCTGCCCTGGGCGGGATTCGAACCCGCGACCTTGTGCTTCGTAGGCAGGCGTTCTACCAACTAGGCTACGAGGCCGACAAATACACCAAAAACACCAAATACTATAAACCAATGCTACTACTATTTACTAAAAAGCGGTTTAGACAGCGGCGGCGCAGGGGCTAGTCGAGCGGCAGCGTTCAAAACAAAAATATTAGTTTTTTGGTGTGGAAAACGAATACTGAAGATTTTAATAATGAAATAATGACTCGTCCACTTATTTAAATGGCAAAACTTCTTCAACATAAGTTTAATTAAAAGGTTGTGTGTGTGTGTGCTAATTTAGGAATGATCTGTTGTACCTCAAAAATCAAAGTGGACACTTCCGAGTATTTTAGTAATAAAATATTAAAATACTTATTAACTTGTAAGATCGCGCGGATATACTCGTAAATGGATTATTTATTGATGAATGTGAATGTGACCGCCCGGCCCGCTAGAATTATTTTGAACTTAAAATATGCTAATTTAATTATGTGATAACGAATTTTGCGGCAGAAATATGTGTAAATAAGTTTTGTGCTAATTTAAGAATGATAAGGCACCAGACGGCATCGTAGGTACGCGTACGAACGAATGGCGTTCCAAAATATTGAACAACGTGCGCGCGCTTCGCTTGCCGCAGCCGCACTGAATTGGGGCCGCAGAAGGCCTGAGACCGCTCGGCCGAGCGGTAGGTAATTATAGCGCGCAAGTACATGGAGTGACGGAGGCCTGCCATTGACTGAGCGTATCCAAGCTGTAACTGATGCTCTCATTTTATAAATCTGTCAGATTTTATCATAATCTGTTCAGTTGCTTAGACCAGAAACATTCGATTCTATGTTGTAGTGCGCCTTTACCACTACGGGTAACTTTCAGTAATACTGAGGAAAATTTTGTCCTGAGTTATTTCATCATCATCTCAGCCGAAAGACGTCCACTGCTGGACAAAGGCCTCTCCCAATGATCTCCACAATGATCGGTCTAAGTTACTTAGTTTCACATAGAAATAAAATGATTAAAATTGTATAAGGTAAGTAGACATACATTAATCACTTAAAAATGATAATGAGAACGGAAAATCTTTTCTGCCATGGTCATTTTTTACGCTTAATATTACAAAGGGAACTTTCTTAATCATTTCACGTCAAAAACGACTAATCCTGGTCATTATTCAAGCCATAACTTTCAACTCATCATATTTTTTACTTTATTATATAGTGTTGCCACTTCATAGTCTATCGATACTGTTAAGTCCGGTGAAGCTTGATTGGTCGTACTTTTCCGACCCAAGCATAGGTCAATTTAAAAAAAAGGTACTGTTAATGTAATAAAAAAAATCTTTTAAAATATTTTTATACAGTTATTTTATCTCACGAGCGAGTGCAAGCGAGCCTTACTTGTAGTTGTGTACGTATAGACACGCGCATTTGTGTGCGTACTACTAAACTGAGCGCTACGCACACAAACACAATGTGCACACACAAGACACACACAAGTATGGCTCGCTTGCACTTATGAGATGAAACATCTGTAGCTTATTTGGTCTTCGTCTGCTGGGCAAAGGCCTTCCCTCCATTACGTTATCTCAAGCCTAACCCTGAAATTAGGCCTAAGTCGACCACGCTGGCCCAGTGCGGGTTGGTCAACTTCACATACAACCTTTGAAATTTTTCGCAGGTGTGTGCAAGTTTCCTCATTATGTTTTCCTTCACCGTAAAAGCGTCGAATGGATTCGAAAACCGAAAACACATTGGTACGTACCGAGGCTTGAACCTGCGACCTTCCGAATGGAAGTCAACAGCCCTAGCCACTTCGTCACCGACGCTCTACGTCTTTGGTTTACTATAAAATATTTGGCAATTCTATTGCAAAATCAGGAAAGGGATTTAATAATATCGAATATTTGGCAACACTACTGATGAAATGTTGGGGAAAAACCTATCGATTTAGGTCGTATAAGGGCTCGGCGATTAAACGGCGATCTCTTTCAGCCGTCGAAACCTCGTTTATCTTCTGAATTTATGCGAGCCTGGTAAGCCTCGGCTGTTTTTCATAGGTTTGTCCTTAGGGATCCTTGGAAGAATTTCAAATCATTTTATGTAGTCTATATTATTAGAAGTTTTGGAAATATAATTATCATTATTACTTACCCTTTTGTAGTAATTGTTTGATAGAAAAAAACTGCTAGACTCTTGGACGAATTACCATAGTTACAGTGTAACTAACAGTGTGACGTGTATTTGATGGCCGCGGTCTATGGTTTTTTTTATAATGTCAAATGTTCAGTGTTGTGAATTAATGCAAAAAAGACAATAATTCATCATTACAGTCATTTTTCTCTTTGAATTCATTTAAGAATACAATTTTTTGTAATGAATTTCAGATTATGCAAGAAGCGTAACCCTAGTTATTTTTAGATTCCCCCCCCGCTAAACGATATTTGTACTAGACTGAACTTAGACTGAATAATGATACTTTGAAAAGTCTACTCCAAGATGGCTATTCGTAAAGCTCTCTGAATTAATAAAGTAGTCTCGGAGGCAAAATTAAATAGTAATCCGTGTGGTAATCGCTCCCCCCTCCCCACCGTCTGAAAGTCGTTAGACGACGACCATCTCCTGCAATTTTATATTCTCCTAGTACTTTTATCAACTTCTCTTATAATCGTTTTGTATAAAAAAGGCATTGAAGAATATATATTTCATTTTTTATTTATTTTGAAAAACTATTTTTTTTTTCTTAATTCACATGCTACTACGAGTAAAGCATTTAAATGGGTTGCCTGGTAGTAATTATTACCGTAGCCATAAGGCTGCCTATTTGTACACTTTTAATGTAGTGGATTGTATTTTTTGTCATAAGTATCATAAGTCCAGAACATGCCCGGGCACGCGTGACAGACATAATTTTGTCGTGCGTATTCTCTTATCCCTTCGGAGGAAATTTCAATATGGCGGGTTTTTTGGCAGTTAAATGTGCGACAAACTTTTGTCATAGCACTGCATGTTACGAGGGCAGCAGTAGTGAACGTCTCGGCTGAGAAGTTGATGATAATGTACAGAAGCCAGCACATGCGGTTGGACATTCGCACTACGAAATTCACCCCTGCCGCTACGGAATACGGGGTTCTCAGGGTCAACATGTCCAGCTGCATGTACTGACTACTGTACAATAAAGTATATTCTATTCTCTTCATTTCACATTACGGCTAAAAAATGGTTGAATTATTTTTCAACTTCATTAAACCACGTAAAACTTTCACTAACAGGTATTTCATATTTTTAATAAATTTTCATATTATTGTTTGTTACAGGTAAGTATTTATGAAGATTTCTTCATGGAGATACACAGTTCTTAGTCATTTAATATGGTAAGCATTGGAGATTAAAATTTACCCATAACAAAAGGGCTCAATTGCCACCTATGCAATAAAACTCTTCATCTCGAATTAAAAACTTACTGATACCTATCATATAATTTGTAGTTTGTGTTGATTTAATCCAGTTTTTCACATTTGCCTAGAATAAAAGGTACCACTACTAGTTGCTTTTTTAAATGACGTTGGCAGACAAAAATGTATAAGAGATTCATGTATTCTACAGGCCTTTGTCTTTGATCTTGTGATTCGCTTAAATCTATTAAAATACATACAATACACACATCATTATCTATCATAGATATATCGCACGCTATAAAAATTCTGTGCTCATATTGAATCTACTACCAGGAGCCGAGTTGCAGCCAAGCGTAAGCTAAATTATGCTTAAACATTCAATATTGAAAGACGATTGTTGCGTGAATATTAAAAGTCGTTTCAGATCGTCCATTTTTGCAGTTGGCTGCTCTGTCTACAGAATTATTATTCTGCACTTACCTTTGGTAGTATGAAAATAAATCAGTTAAGGCAGTCGGAAACTCAAAGACTAGATTTTCCCCCACTATCTTCATTATAAGTCCGAAAGTAACATTGTCTGTCTGTCTGTTACGCTTTCACGCCAAAACCACGGATCCGATTTTGATGAAACTTAGTACAGATATAGAATAGACCTTATCTCACACTGAATTCTTCGTTTCGGATGGTTGGTTTTATATTTCGAAACACCTAATATTTAGGCCTATAAATTTCGAATACAACCAAAAAAAATGTTTAGCGAAAGTGGGTCCAAAGTGTAACCAGCCAATAACTTCTGGTAAGGCTAAGTGTTGCCATAACATAAAACAAAATGAGGGTACCCATAGATTGGGTCGCACAGGGTAAGCCCCGTGAACGCGGGATATTTTGAAGAATAGAAAAAGAAATGCTTAGATATTATATGTTGTATTTTTCTTATTTGAAATAGTAAACACAACACTGCTCTTCGACAGCCTGTTCTTTAGTGTACCCAAAGTTTATCTGGTAGAGATCTCTACAAGCGATAAGACCGCCTTTGCGCGCTATGTTCTACATGGGGCGGGATTCGAACCCGCGACCCTGTGCTTTGACTAGGCTACGGGGCCATCAAATGTCGTCAAAACTCTGATTCTCAAAGAGAGAGCTACTTGAGTTTTGGCAGAATAATAACGTATAAAGCTCTTTATGTGTTTTTTAACCACTTGAATTACAAAACGTATTTTTATTTTAAACACTAAAAGCTTTTTGCAGCTAAGGTATCGTAGTAAATAAATAACATTTTCTCGTTTAAAAACCAACATATAATACCGTCTTACAAGAAAAAAAAGAGATTAAATGACGTACAAAGAATGTGACGTGCCTTTAAATTGACTATCTGAAAAATTTACCAAGTTCGCCTAAAGGACATTTTTCACACGTTTAAGAATTTATTGTTTGCTTAAATATTCTAATGTCGGAATAAAGTGTACTATGTCTGTCTGGCTGTGGCGAAACAAGCATTTGTTACAAAGTTCGTGTGTTTAGCCACAAGTGTAGCTAGACGTGAAAACGTGAACCTAGGCTAGCCACAGACTGCTAACTTAGAGCGACTCGCTTAATGTAAGGTGAGAAAATGACCTTTGTAACATTGGAGATAGATATCGACAAATAAAAAGTGATCAAGTCAATAGCGTAGACGCTAGGCTTAGAGAATAAATATACATAGAGCACGCGCATCGCTCCGCTGCCTTTATGTCAAGCGTAAGCAAATTTTGGCAGATTTTGTATGGGCGGTGAAATCAATAAAAAATTTATTTTTCTTTTCAATGTTCTCCTATTAAATTTCTTATTTTCACCGGGTAAAATAATCAGTTCCGATAACCATTTGATACTAAACGAACGCGCTGAAGATATTCGGACTGTTCATACCCGTGCTTACAGTTCATACTCGATTAGGCGTACTCTATGATTCCCACAATTTTTTTATTTATACCTTAAGCGTAGGCGCTAGGGTTGTGTTGCTTGTCATTCACGTAATACAAGTTCGATTTTGCCACGCATGACGCAATAAAATAAAACCATCATCAATGTTCATACGAGAAAAAAAGAACTTTTATTTATGAACAGTAAAGGCAATCATCGCATCGTATTATAGGAGCATTAAGATTTAAAAGTTAGGTAAATTTCTAATAGATTGGAAGACATAATTTCTAACCGGCTTTACTAACGATGGTCTTGCAACTGGTTGATATGCCTTTTTAAAACCGTTTTCACAAAAAAAAAACATATTAGGGAGAAAAAAAAAGATTTTTTTTGTTGCTAACGTTACTTTTCATTAAAAACACCATCTGAATGAAACACCTACTCAATAATATTTAAAATAATAAAATTCCTGTTTCGGTCGCAGCGCCCTAAACTTAGCGACCGAATCGCCTACCAAGTCAAACCAAACTTGTAAGTCAAAATTATAGCTAAAATTATTACCATCGCGTGCCAACTATACAGGTTTGGTTGACACAACCACTTTGTTAGTATTCAAGCTGGTACTTAGTATTTCTTAGGATTTAATATTATAGCTTAATATTCTTATGTATTTTGTATTATCTAGTTTCGTTTCATGTTTTGTCATTGATACAATACATTCTATAATTAACTAGCTTCCCATCGCGGCTCCGCCCGCGTTAATAGCTTTTCCCGTGGGAATGAGGAATTTTCCCGTGGTAAAAGTTAGCCTATGTTCTTCCGTGAGGCCCATTCAATCTTTGTGCCAACTCCGCCCGTTTTAACAAATTTTCCCGCGGCAAATCGTAGCCTATGTTCTTTCCCTTGGGACCTTGGTCTATTCTATCTTTGTGCAAAGTTTCACCAAAATCTGTTCAGTAGTTTCGGAGCCTATTCGATGCAAACAAACAATCAAACCTTTCCTCTTTATAATATTAGTATAGATTTAAAATTAAACACAATTATTATACCTACCGAAGAGTATAAATGAACTGTTTTAGGTTATTTATCTCAGGGGCCTCGTCAAAAAAAGATCGAACTGTTATACCTTACATAATTGCAGAGCTACCTTAGATCCAATTACTCGCCCCTTACAAAGGTTACTCGCATGCCAGTGCCTAAGCCAGTGCTTACGCAAGCGGAAGTGGCTGTATGGCTTCATTGACATTGTCCGTTTGCATGTTAACGCGTATTTATAGCCTGTGAGGCCTTAACCGGCAATTAAAAGAAAGGTTGGTTCAACTTGGCCTTACCCGTGTGTGTTGAGCAAACATACGCATGTGCTAGTTTAGAATAGTTTGCGTTTAATGACATTTTTACTTGTAGGCAAGTAGATATCTGTTGATCTTTTCGCTTTTTAAGGAAAAACTGAGATGGGAGACCTTTTAGATCTCTCTTTCTAGAGCATTGCGGTTCCCAAACTCTCTCTGTAGATGTCTTTGTTTTTTAAATCCAACTAATATTTGGCATAATCAATGTATCAAGCTATCTATAGCTTCTAACTGGCATTTTTCTTAAAAATATATATTGAATAGACTTTAAACGAGAAAGACAGCAATATTTTTCTCTACTAAGCTAAATACCAACAATAATGTGACCTGCCTGCCTAAGCAATAATTATAAGAAAGTTAACACGTTCCTTAATTTCAAGCGAAAATCTTCATTTTAGCAGTGAGTTTGCATTTTTATAAGCTGAGTTTACGAGGATCAAAATATAAATAAATACTATACATAACATAAAAAGCATCCAAAAGTAACGCAATAGTACATGGTCTAATGACGTAGGCTTATGTCAGTCATGTGGTCTTCTTGTAAGACCTTGTTTTCTTGGACCATTCAATAGTAATAAAGATGAGAATCAAAACATAATTCAAGAAAATATGTATCGAAACTCGAAATAACGAAACGTAAGACTGGGCCGTTTACAAATCATCTGGTAGAAAGCGTTCGGATATCCGAAAACGATAAATTCGAATACACTCGACGACCTAACTCGCTTCGGTAACACAAAACAGATAAAAGATATTGTTTATTATTTCCCTAATGGAAAACGACTAGGCTTAGAAGCTAAACAGTAATAAAAATACATTAGAGTGGTCAGTTTGGTACAGTAGCCTGAACATGTTTACCTTGAGAGCGCCGCCCGCATTGGTAGGGGTGAATATATATGAAAACGAAATGGAAAATGAGCTTCTAAGGCACCTCCTCGTTACAAGATGTTGACCAGGAATATAAGGTACCACTATGCAAAATTTCATTTACATCGGGCTAACAGTTTCGGAGATTAGCCCGTACAAACAGGCCAACAGAAACAAAAAAAAAAGAAAATAATCTGGAAATCTTAGAGAATAAATAATAAATAATCAGCTCCGATAACCATTTGATACTAAACGAACGCGCTGAAGATATTCGGACTGTTAATATCCGTGCTTACGGTTCATACTCGATTAGACGTACTCTATCTCTCCCAGAAATTTTTCTATTTATACTCTAAACTAAACTCTTACAATCTCGGGTTCTATTACAACTCGGGTTTTCGCATTTTTTTATGTACAGTTTTTCGACCTCTACTTGTACAGTGTTATTATATAGATCTTTGATATAGATGTAACTTATATTGTCATATCGATTGGCAAACAATTATGTTTCTCTTTTGCTATCATGTTTCTATTAAAGTATCTATTTTGATATTGATACAGGCTATCTGAGAACCTTATCTTTGCTATCACGTTTCTTATGTCGTATCTATCATTTCGACTTTACAACCCACCAATTCCCTTCGGCCCGCTCGCGACAATAAACAGAATCGAGTTTAAATTTCATCCGCTCTGATTGGTTCATCGCTCCGTCGTTTTTGGAGATCCGCAGTGTTATTGGTTGTTTTTGTCCTTTTATCATGAATAAATTAGACTCGATAGTTTTTGCCTTTATTTTATGCGTGGAACATAGAGTAAGATTTTTTTTGTAAGTGTAGATATCGAATCGACGAGCAGGCATGATGAGATTAATGATGGATGAAGCGAATGAAGTACCTATGCCTGGATCATAAGTCCCGACTTTATGTTTTATAAACTCCAACAACGCCGTGATTTTTTTGTTGTTATGTGTGTTCTATACTCATATTATAAAGAGGAAAGATTTGATTGTTTGCATTGAATAGGCTCCGAAACCGATTTCAAAAATAATGTATATTGTTGGGAAGATAGAAAATACGCAGCGGCTTTAATTCATCTCAAGGGTGAACAGGACTTAATCGTCAACTCAGCAAACAGTAGTATGAAGCATTGTTATAAGAGATTATCTCACATTCAACTCACAGAAAGCTGTGAAAAGGAATTTCCTTCTAAAGGAAGAAATTATATTTACACCCCTTCAGGTAACAATGCCCGTACCCGCCGGCGGGGGCGCGGCCAAGACCAAAATCAAAACTAATGATCATAAAGGGAACCCCTCAGGCGTTGTCTCCTCCACAATGTTTTCCGTATCAATTTAACGCGCTAGGCCTAGGTTCGAGGCTCCCTTGAGCCGCTTCTAGACGCATTGTATATGACTAAGTACTATACGGGTAGACCCATCCGCTCCCCCACAAGTCCGGTGAAGCTTAATTCGTCGTACTTTTTCGCCACAAGCATAAGTCAATTAAAAAAAGTATTTTGACACGACAAAATTATGTCTTGTCGCTCATATTGCGACACCGCATGCTAACCCGGCTGGCACACACAGTGCAGGTTAGTCTGCTTTACACAAAACTTTTTGTTATCTGACTTCCTTACTTTCGCATTTTAAATAATAATAAAATACAACTTTTACAGAACCCGATAAAGAATAATAAATCACGCTTGCCAATTAGTTTTACGGTTTCTATCTTATTTTTATTGGACAATCCATTAAAATTCCCAATCGGCTTTTTTACGCGCTTTTGACATTTTGTGCTTATAAAAATGTAAAATTCTTGTCTGTCTAGCTAGACACAGATAACTATTTTTTAACCCCCGACAAAATAGAAAGGTGTTATTAGTTTGACACGTGCGTCTGTCTTTCTATGGCATCGTAGCTCCTAAATTATCAGCTCTTTTCTAGTTGTTGAACGGATCGAGTAACGGTTTTGGGGAGGGTTTTTTTTTTAATTTATTGTTACTAAAGCTTATACTGCAAGTTACACAAAGTGCCCCACCGGGATTCGAACCCGGAACCCGCTAATATGAGGCGAGAGGTTTACCACTAGGCCACGAAGGCCACTCGGCCAGAGTAGTTTTGCACTGTCCTGCGGCTGGCTATTAACTATAATAATAATAATATTATTACTAGGCTCCGCCCGCGTCAACAATTTTTCCCGCAGGAATGAGGCATTTTTCCGCAGTAAAAGGTAGCTTACTCCTTTGTTACTTAGGGTGAATATAGCTTTTTAATGGTGAAAGAGTTTTTGAAATCGGCACAGTTGTTTTTGAGTTTGTTATTCATTTCAAACACACACAAAAATACAAAACTTTCCTCTTTACAATATTAGTATGATTAATTGATTAGTAGAGATACTGTTTTTGGGTTGAAACATAGTAGGTTTTAGTAGTTAGGCGCGCCCATGTCGTGACCACTTCGGCCACAATCACAGCTTATAACAGCTTATTACACCCATAATTCGGCAGGACGGGGCAGGGCGCGTTTCCACTCATCTCTACGATTAAATAAAATATAAATAAATACCTATAAGACAACTCATAAACGGCTATCTGACCCCAAGGTAGGCAAAGTCTTACAATATCCAGACACAAAGCAAGCACAAGTGCTTATCACACGAATATTTGAATATTTTAATGAGTAATACTTAACATTATTTATGGCAAAACGATAAGATATGGTCACAATGTATTAAAAACAATGTTTTCTATCAAAGAACAGTGATGGATGAAAAGGGAGGCCCACTTGTGGGACAGTTGAAAGATTTATACTTTGAGTCGCAACTACGACTGCTAAAGAAGTCCTGAGTCGGTTCAAATAAATAAAAAATAATACACAAAAATTAACAAAATACAATACATAAATGACTTATGAGCGTTAGGCAAAACGCAGCCTTATTGCTTATTTCTTCAGAAATACAGCGAAATGTTAGAGAATTTTCTATTAGACACCGGAAACACGCGGTCACGAAACGAAGCGGTAATGAAACAGTTTGTAGTGTGTGGCTCACCTTGCCCATATAGTATTAGTATAGATATAAGATAGTGTGTAAGTAGTACTAAGTAGAGTAGTCAATATACGTCTGTCATAAGCGCAACATGTGTTTTTTTTCTGTGTTTCCTTATCGACGCTCCCAGGCCCGCGTCTATAAGTTGTCGTAACGTAAGGAACAATGGAAACACGCAGAGCCATCGTAAAACTGCATGATTGAATGCCACAATTACCTTCGTGGAAAATCACGTCAGCAACGAAATTACGAGCAAAACATTTCACGAATTAATTTAGTTTCATATTTAGCTGAATTCCAGTCCCCAATAGATGAAGTACGGCAGCCAGCGACACGCGAAGCCTGAAACTAAAATGCCTCGAATCACTACATAGTATAAAACAAAGTCGCTTTTTCTGTCCCTATGTCCCTCCCTTTGTACGCTTAAATCTTTAAAACTACGCAACGGATTTTGATGCGGTTTTTTTTAATAGATAGAGGGATTCAAGAGGAAGGTTTATATGCATAGTACATGCATAATATACTTAAGAATAATCCACAATAACCATTTTCCCGTGCGGAGCCGGGGCGGGTCGCTAGTATCTAAATATAGAATAACTAGCGACCCGCCCCGGCTCCACACGGGAAAATGGTTATTGTAGGTTATCTTTAAGCATATTATGCATGTATTATACATATAAACCTTCCTCTTGAATCACTCTATCTATTAAAAAAACCGCATCAAAATCCGTTGCGTAGTTTTAAAGATTTAAGCGTACAAAGGGAGGGACATAGGGACGGAAAAAGCGACTTTGTTTTATACTATGTAGTGACCTAGTACTATTATTTATTCTGTGGTAGTGAGTGATAAGGAAATTAAATTACAATATCTTGACTTTTGTTCTTGAACACGACCAATTTGTTGGGTAGCATCAAATTGCTTTAACGAGTATTAAAAATTTTCTTGTACCGTTTTTCTACTTTAGTTTTATTTTACAAAAATGTGACATACTGTCATAAATTGTTACTAAAATGCTTAATATGAAAAAAGTTGCGAAAACTGATTGTTTGTGAGAAAGTTTTTTTAGTAGTAATGGATTAGGTACTTCTAAATGGACTAAAGTTGAATGTCCTTTTTTGTATGGGAGTTGTGCTAGGTGTTGCCCAGATGTGAAAGACTAGCTTTCCGCCGCGGGTCCGCCCGCGTTAACAGTTTTCCCCATGGGAATGAGGCATTTTCCCGCGGTAAAAGGTAGCCTATGTTACTCAGGTTGAATGTAGCTTTTGAGTTTTTTCATTACAAACATACACTTGTATTCACACATACTAACTACACTCCCTACTACTACACTCCCTTTATCACCTACAATCAGTTTTTTGAAAAACAAATCAATGTACAGACACGCCGATTCTTCAGTTTTGTTATAGTATAGATAGAAAGAAGATATAATAATACTTTTAGGACTGTTATTAAGTATTAGCTTGCCATACTCAGGTCTCGACTGTACCGATCACATCTGCTTACAAACATAATCGTAACTCATGGGTAACTCACTCGGACATTAATAGAACATGTCGCGTCAAGTTGGCCAACTTGACCGATGCGGTGACGTGTAGCCAACTCATAAACGTCACGCCTGTGACGTCACTCGTCGCGCCCTCTGACGGTTATTTGTGGGTAATAACAAAGCAGCCAGGGCGAGCTATGAAATTAACCAACATTACTTGGTGGTAACTTTTTTATGACTTTTTGGCACGTAAGCCGTTTGCTTCTTTTAGATGGGTGTTTTATACTCGTATAAGGAAAACAATTTGTTGTTCTTAGAGACTTTCTGAAATATTTGCTATTTATTTATTTATGTTGTTTCTGGTTATATTTTTCATGATTCAAAACAAATTGCTAATAGACAGGACGTTTTTTAATTAAACTGTCCTATTAAAAATATTATGTACTATTATAAAATAATAAAATACGTAGGTAATGGAATATCTCACACACGGCCATCTGACCCCAAACTAGGCGAGCCTGTACTAGGGTGTCATGGTCCAAGAAAACAAGACCACGTGACTTGACACAAGCCTACGTCATCATACTGTTCATCCTTGTCGAATGCGTGTTGATAGACAAGGATGATCAGCATGATGACGTAGGCTTGTGTCAAGTCACGTGGTCTAACGGTTAGACCTTGTTTTCTTGGAGCATGATGGGTGTCAGAAAGCTGATATAAATATATATATATATACTCGTATTTAAATTTTGAATATAACGCCTCCGTTGATTTCCTGGCTACACCTGTACCTCATCGTCTTGTTTATGATGACGTTTATTATTCAGATAAGCAGCTGGTAATTAATGAATTATAGCTGGCCGTAATTTCTTATTATAAGGACGCAATAAACGTCGTTTAGCTTATCGAGTCTTGTATTAGAATCAGGGAACACAGCGAACCTGCTAGTTCTGTTCAAACCACTCAGAAGTGTGCCAGAAACAAAAAAAAACATAGGACCCCCTAGCATAGGTTTTTTATTTTTCTAGTCAGGTTTTAATGTTGGGTAAAATATGATTTGAGTGAATGTTGACACTGACCTCCCATTTGGCTGCTTCGTATTCCGACCTTTTGATCTGGGCCATTGATTTGATTTATCGTTATTTGTACAATGGAATTGTTTGCCGATATTTTATTCATGACTTATCAGAAAATTCGACTTCAAAATGATTCCTGTTTCATTTTGAGATGAGAGAATTTATTATATTTTAGATATTCGATAATATATTTTTGATTTTGTAAAATATATCGGAAAATGTGATTAGGTATGTTTTTGAAAATCACGTAATATGCTTATTTTATTTATGTTTATTATAATAGCCCAGGAAAAGATACAAAATCAGACTAAATAATGCTAATGTACCAAATTTCAGAATAATATGGATTATTTGGTCTGATCAACCATTTCTAAGCTAATTTTCTCATACTAATGCTAATTTGTAAAATTTTCAAAGCACAAGAAAAATATCAACTTCTCTATTATAATATTATAATGATAAAATTAAAGTATATAAACCTAATCATAATATATTACCGTATCTTTTATTTCTCTTACCACTTTATTTATACCTACGGACATTTTTGATTATGGAAACAATCTGTTATTAGTAAAAAGACGTAAAATACTCGCCAAAGCGATAAACGGTATTACATATACCAGTCGGTACCCGTAGGTTATCTATCCTGTCAACTGAAGCCTCCTTGATAAATCCCCTTGGATAAGGGTGCTTTTCCACCAGAGATGAGCTGTGCTATGGAGCTATACTGCGGGGATACGATAGCTAAGCTATGAAACTTCGTGATCGTTTCCACTGATGCTATGCTATGTAGCGGTGCTAGTGAGATATGCTATGAAGATGTGCAGCTCGAGCTATGCGATTTATCCATAGAAGAAAAGCGTTCGCATTCATAGCACGCTTCCATAGCTCGCATCCATAGCACGCATCCATCGAACGCATCCATAGCACGCATTCTTAGCACGCATCCATAGCACGCATCCCTAACACGCATCCATAGCACGCATCTTTAGCACACATCTATATCACGCATCCATAGCACGCATCCCTAACACGCATCCATAGCACGCATCTTTAGCACACATCTATAGCACGCATCTATAGCACGCATCCATAGCACGCATCCATAGCACGAACCATAGCATGCATCCATTACTCGCACCCTTAGCTCGCACCCTTAGCTTGCATCCATAGCTCGCATCCATAGCTCGCATTCTTAGCCCGCATCCATAGCACGCATCCTTCCATATAAAAAACACATCTTAGCTGAATCCGTTTCCACCAGTGCTATGCTATGTGCACCAATGAATATGATTGGTGGACATCAAACGCATCCATAGCAATGTAGTATAGCACATCTCTGGTGGAAACGCACCCTAAGGCTCTTGGATATCCAGTTGTGGATATTTCATGAGGGTGAATACCTAACTCCACGCCGTGTTATCTAACCACACGCAACGATCCCTTGGCTTAACCATAAATTGTAAATCTAGTTTCGAAGGGTATTTCCACTTCATGCAAAGATTTTCTTGTAGATTGCCTGCCCGCGGTGTTAGTACTATTATTTTCTTCTGTGCCGCGGTTGTGTTTGCTAGGTACGATTTGTTTTTTATCTATTAACAAAAAGCTTACAAATACCTGAAAGTGGATGAATAAACAAACTATCACAGACTGTTTGTTCTCTTTATAAAAATAGAGACATGAAAGAAAAAAAATCATAATATTCATTAGCATCACCAGTTTTTTCAAAGTTTCTTTTGAATCTAATAGTATAATATTCAGTACGTATAACAATATAAGTGAAACATGAGTCAGGCTTACTAAATGATATTATTTCTAAATTAGGATGAAACAACCTTTGGAATACTTAACTTAATATCTGTACGAAGTAAACTTTCCTCACAAGCTCTGGTGTCAGAATTATTGAGCAACCAAAGGCTAATTGTAATTCCGTAGATATAGATAGTAGCCGGTACCGACAGCTTCACGTGCCTTCCGAAGCACAGTCATCTTTGGAAGGAGAACCGAATACTTTACCGTTAAACCACTTTATAAATCATTAATTTCTGAAACAAAAAACGTCAAACTCTTCTTCACTTCTCTGGACGTAACCATCATCAGTTTTACGCCCTCAAGGCACCTCAAGGTCCCGCATCCTAATAGAGATTATCCCATCCCAAACTTAAACTTTCAAATACAATGCTGACTCTTAAAGAAGCTACTTTGCAAGTCCTGCTTAAGAATCAGCAGTGGATGTCGAGGGATTTGTAAGAGCTATTTGTATTCGCGTCACGGCTTCCAAAGGCCGGAATGGCTGCGTGACCCGAAGGCGATTGAATAAATTCTTGAAAATCCCCGTTTCGAATGTACTGGGAAGCAATATGGGAGGAGTTATGAAGCGGAAGCATCCTTAAATTATGGAGTACACGTTTTGATACGGTATAAGATAAAAGTCCTTTCAAAAATATTTACTTCAATTCAAACCAAAGTCACCGACAGAGTCTAATGAATCGCTGAACTTTAGTGGCAGTCAGCGGGGCACGTTGCGCGTAGGACCGACGACCGTTCGGGTAAAAAGGTTCTTGAATGACGGCCTGCGCCGGGGTACGTAGCGTGGGCAGGCCCCTCGAAGGTGGACCGACGATCTGGTGAGGGTCAAGGGAAGCCGCTGGATGTGAACAGCGCAATCTTTGGGGGGAGCAAGGTTTGTCCAGCAGTGGAATTCTTTCGGTGTAATGATGATGACGATGACTTCGACTTAAGGGGTTTTTAAAAACGATAGAATAATTCGACAGTCAGGAAGAAGAAATCATTTTTTATCTATCTTTCCTGAGAAAAGTGTCTTTGGGAAAGTTGCTCAATGCTATTAACTAAGCGTGTCCTTTCAACATTCGCTGACTGAGGCATCACTTACTCAAAATATGCACTCTGACTCAGTTTCATAGAATAGAAGACACTTTATAAATATCCTTGTTGAGTATCTAACAGTTAATGCAACAAAGGAGTTACTACTTAATGAAGCAATATTCGCACGCGACCCGCAAACGAAATTATAAACTTCTTCTCAAGTTTAAAACAGTACTTCTTCAAGTTAGTTACTTGGGAAATATACTCGTGTACTTCGGAAATGTTTTAATTTAACTTTCTATTCACCATGCAAAATAAATATGATAACGTGATAGGCCTAGGTATGCCCAAAAATTTGGAGATTTAAACCAGATCAATGCGCCTATATGACTTCTTATCACAAGCCATCTTCGGAACCTGAAAAAATATTAGACACACATATTTCTAGGTAAAAGATGGTAACAGCTCCAAATATATAGGCAAATGGCGTAGGTAGACTGAAGATGTCCCTCGATAATAACACAACTGGGGAATCTTCTAAACAATTTATTATATCTTCAAATCAGGATCTCGTCTTACTTCGATCCTCGGAGAAATTATTATGACAAATCTTCTTTTTTTTAAATGCGAGACAATTCCTAAATCAAAATCAAATCGTTTTTCTAGAATCGCGGCTTAAGCGCCAGTTACATTTAAAAGGAGTTTGCAAACGCACTGATGCAAACTCCACAGTAGAATGGTGCCTATGGCCGTTATCTTCCATTCGGAATGCAAGAGTTCAAGTCTCGGCATTTTTTTTTATTGACCTATGCTTGAGTCGAAAAAGTACGACGGATCAAGCTTCACCGGCCTTGATCGGCATTTTAATTTCAGAAATTTTAATTATATCTACGTTTCTTCGACGCTCGCAGTGAAGGAAAACATCGTAAGGAAACCTGCACTCACCTGAGAAGAAATTCAAAGGTTGTGAGGAAGTTGACCAACCCGCACTGGGCACGCCGGCACCTGGAAAATTTTTAGTGTTCTTTGACTCGTCAGTACTCGTAATCTATAAGAGTAAGTTAGTTAATTTTTAGATATACATTATTTGATCATATTATCTCAAGACTCTATTCACTGAAAACACGTTTACTGAAAATTTTATCGATAGAACATTAAGCCAAAGTTGCACCTTCTATTATCTTTTTTCGCTTTGTATAGGTAAACGGCAATGAATTGGATGCTGAAACGTGGTCATAAGTATGGGTTTCAACTTTATTAATGTCTCATATCGAAACATTTTTATTATGTGCATTACTTTTTGTATAAATGGACACCAAAGAATTTGGCACTTACGCTGTTTAGTTCTAGCGCGCAACAGCATACCTTTCTCTGTTATACACGTACGGCACTGCTTAGCGTCATCACTTTCCCGCACTGCGATCAGTCGTCCGCTTACCTTTGCCGACGACGGACCTGCGCTAGGCGATCGCAAATTGCACCGGCGAAATCGAAAATAATTTATTACTAAGATGGGAAACAAACGCCGTCCAAAAAATAAAAAAAAGGCAGATTTGGCAAGAAAACGGAGACTTATGCTTGAAATAAGAAAAAAAACTAAGTACATGCTTTTTTTAAATTAACATGGTCATCTGCATAATATTGCACCACTGAAGGGTTAACTTTCTCTATATAGACCTTGAACTTTCCTGAGACATGCGCAAAACAGTACGTTATAATGCCATATCACATTACTCATTACTTTCGAAAAGGTGATATCACCCCGTACCATTACACATCACCCAAAACATTACCCGAAATGTTCTATGAAAATCACTTTGTTTATAAGGCAGAGTATTACGATGTGCGTGTTCAGTTTCAATGGCTAGACGGCTCTTGACTGTAGGTAATGAGTCTCGAACCCGCACTTACCTACGAACCACTATGCCACTGACGACGCTCCATCTAATCGATACGTTTGAATAATGTAATTGCGTGAAATAAAATAAACTACAACGAAATAATATACAATACAATACGTAAAGACACGCTCTTTTCCCTAACGGGGTGAGCAGAGTTTTAGTAATCATAGGGAGCCCTAACTAATATAAAATTCTCGTGTCACAGTGTTCGATTCCATACTCCTCCGAAACGGCTGGACCGATTCTCATGAAATTTTGTGAGCGTATTCAGTAGGTCTGAGAATCGGAAAACATCTATTTCTCATACAAGTCAAAGTCGAAGTCAAAGTCAAAGTCGAAGTCAAGAGCGTATTCAGTAGGTCTGAGAATCGGCCAACATCTACTTTTCATACAAGTCGAAGTCAAAGTCGAAGTCGAAGTCGAAGTCGAAGTCGAAGTCGAAGTCGAAGTCGAAGTCGAAGTCGAAGTCGAAGTCGAAGTCGAAGTCGAAGTCGAAGTCGAAGTCGAAGTCGAAGTCGAAGTCGAAGTCGAAGTCGAAGTCGAAGTCCAAGTCCAAGTCCAAGTCCAAGTCCAAGTCCAAGTCCAAGTCCAAGTCCAAGTCCAAGTCCAAGTCCAAGTCCAAGTCCAAGTCCAAGTCCAAGTCCAAGTCCAAGTCCAAGTCCAAGTCCAAGTCCAAGTCCAAGTCCAAGTCCAAGTCCAAGTCCAAGTCCAAGTCCAAGTCCAAGTCCAAGTCCAAGTCCAAGTCCAAGTCCAAGTCCAAGTCCAAGTCCAAGTCCAAGTCCAAGTCCAAGTCCAAGTCCAAGTCCAAGTCCAAGTCCAAGTCCAAGTCCAAGTCCAAGTCCAAGTCCAAGTCCAAGTCCAAGTCCAAGTCCAAGTCCAAAGTCCAAAGTCCAAAGTCCAAAGTCCAAAGTCCAAAGTCCAAAGTCCAAAGTCCAAAGTCCAAAGTCCAAAGTCCAAAGTCCAAAGTCCAAAGTCCAAAGTCAAAGTCAAAGTCAAAGTCAAAGTCAAAGTCAAAGTCAAAGTCAAAGTCAAAGTCAAAGTCAAAGTCAAAGTCAAAGTCAAAGTCAAAGTCAAAGTCAAAGTCAAAGTCAAAGTCAAAGTCAAAGTCAAAGTCAAAGTCAGTGTCAGTGTCAGTGTCAGTGTCAGTGTCAGTGTCAGTGTCAGTGTCAGTGTCAGTGTCAGTGTCAGTGTCAGTGTCAGTGTCAGTGTCAGTGTCAGTGTCAGTGTCAGTGTCAGTGTCAGTGTCAATGTCAATGTCAATGTCAATGTCAATGTCAATGTCAATGTCAATGTCAATGTCAATGTCAAAGTCAAAGTCAAAGTCAAAGTCAAAGTCAAAGTCAAAGTCAAAGTCAAAGTCAAAGTCAAAGTCAATGTCGAAAGTCGAAAGTCGAAAGTCAAAGTCAAAGTCACAACAACAACAACAAAAATAAACTCAATAGAAATAAACTCAAAATAAAAAGATAATATACAATCAAATAAAATCTATATTATAATAAAACTGTAGAGGTCAAATGTTTGTACATAGAAAAAATAATTTTGATTCGTATAAGGGTAAATGGAAAGGAATAAACAAATATAGCAGTTTATCGTACTATCTCTTTATTAGGATACACAGTATACAGTATTTACTAAGACAAATACTACAATTATAGTATAAATTCTAGCTCTGCTCTGTTCCAACAAAGCGTGGCTAAGTTAAGCGCGCGGTATTTTAAACTGACGGACCCGGCGGCTCCCCGAGCCCCGCGGGGGGTGCGCCCCGCGTCGCACGTCTAGACCACGCCTCCAATGCGCTTTTATTTTTTCGAGGTGCGGCCTTAAGGCATACGTGAACATTTCAGGGTAAGCTTGACCCCTCGGCGGGGACATTGTATGGGCTATTAATGATTTCGATGTACAGTACGCAGCACATGCGGCTGGACATGTTGACCTTGAAAGCGCCTGTATTCCGTAGAAGTAGGGGTGAATTTCGTAGTGCATATGTCCAACCGCATGTGCTGGCTTCTGTACTTCTTTGTTTCTTTTAATAAAAAAACTCATTTAAAATTTTAAGGAAGAAGCAATTTTTGCACTTTATCTACGGGTGAGATTGTAAAGTTTGTTTCAAATTAAAGTTGTAACACTTTATGAGTTCGGAGTGTTTCTTAACGAAATACCCGTGTTCTAGAGCCGCGAACGGAAAGTTTAAATTTCATTTGTAGACACCGCTTTGAACTTGTTCAGAGTGCGTGTATGAAATCCGTGTATAATAATAATTAATATGTGGGACATCTCACCCCACACAGAGAATATTAGAAGGTTACAGAAACCCCCGACATTTTTGAAAATTATGACGTAAGCTTTTCGACACGGAACCCTAACGTTTTTTGTCACTAGCTCAGTACTGCTTCAAATTGCTAGAAATGTCCCATCAATGTGTGCGTGTGTGACGTTTTGTGTGTGAGACATCTGTTTAGGCCGTACCTCCGCCATCTTTCTAATTTGTGCCACAAACACTTCAGCCCAATACACACGTAGCTATGATCTATATTAATATGCCCAGCTCTAACTTATATTACATCTCGCCACCACACACGGTAGCTGTATTGAAATATAATATATTTTCACCCTTACTGCGTCCACTTACGGAATACCTATAATATGTCGAGATTTATATTAATATACCGTGCTATATCGGTTGCTTGCTGTGACGTCACCAAAATATGTCGACCGATATAGCAAGGCATATTAATATAAATCTCGGTATATTAATATAAATCTCGACATATTATAGGTATTCCGTAAGTGGACGCAGTAAGGGTGAAAATATATATTTCAATACAGCTACCGTGTGTGGTGGCGAGATGTAATATGTTAGAGCTGGGCATATTAATATAGATTATAGCTACGTGTGTATTGGGCTTAAATTCGGCATAGTGTGTTTAGACTGACCCTAATCGTTTTTTACAACAGCGTGTATCATTTTCTTTATATTTTATTTAATAGGGGATTGTACTAACTTTGTTGCTAACAGCTTTCAAATGAACCCTCGAGTTTATCTTTTACAGCGTATTACTTTGTCACTGCTCTGAAATACAGTTTATGAAACATTTAAAAGAAATAAAAAGGAAAATTGTGATTGGTTCTTCAATTTGAGTACACATGTTACAAAGACAGAAATAAATTACCTACCTTCGTGTACTGGTAAGCACGATTAGTCTTCATCTATATTATGTACTAGCTTTCCGCCGCGTTAATGTTTTTCCCGTGGGAATGAAGCATTTTCGCGCAGTAAAAGGTAGCCTAAATTACTCAAGGTGAATGTAGCTTTCAAATGGTGAAAGAATTTTTGAAATCGGTTTAGTAGTTTTTGAGTTTATTTATTACAAATACACACATACACACACACAAAAATACAAAAATATTTCCTCTTTATAATATTAGTATGATTTGAAAGACATAATCTGATTTACAAGTATACTTTAATCAGGATAGGATACCTAGTTAACGTTAGTTTCCACAGATGCCCTGTATTTAAAAAAGGGGAATTATAAAACGAGCGAATAAAAAAACAACTTTGCGACTGACGATGTTGCGACTGACGATGACATACTGTTTTAATAACTTGAGCGACTAAATTACTAAAGTGAGCGACTAAATTACCAAGTGAGCGACTAAATTACCAAGTGAGCGACTGGAAATACAGAGAGGGCAACTGGCAACACGAAGGTCACTGGCTTTGATAATAGTAGTCAGGGCGTTAAACGAAGCGGGGAGACGGGGGGGCACAGCCCCCCGCTAAAAAAAAAAACTAATCTACCCAGAATCAAATCGGTTGGTTAGGTTAGGTTAGACTGATGTCAATAACAGAGCGGAGGGAGCCGAGCGAGCGGAGCGAGCGTGCCGCGGCAGCGGCCGGGGACCGCCGGAGTTTTAATTTTTTCAAAGTTGTTTTTGTATTCGAAACACTTTATTTAAGATAAAATGACGCTCAGTATAAAAATACATTTGCCAAATGTTGAAAAAAATGCAGGACGTAACGTTGACACTCAAACAAATATGCTAACGCTCAAATATTATGAAGCTGCTCATTTTGTATTTTAAGTAACTCAAATTAATGTTTGTAAGTTGCTGTTCTGTTGATTTCTCGTCGCTTGCAGTCAGTCGCCCACTTAGTAATTCTATAACCCAAATTAATTAATTTTGTCACTCAAAACTGTAATTTACAGTCACTCGTTTAATTACTACCCTTTAAAAAATACACCTCTTGTATTATACATGGAGATGTGTAAAATAATAAGCGGGTATTCACAGCAGACATCAAAGTCTTTCAGCTGAAATAATGATTCCATATAATTATGACCAGCTTTGCATTAGATTTATTTTATTTTTACGTAAAAGAAATGACGTAATTCACTTATTTTCCAAACCTTGTTTAACGGTTAAAAAATTACCCACTGGGGGTTGGGCATGCACATTGCACACATACGTGAGTCTACAAAAATACATTTAAATCTAACAAAACTCCTCGTAACAGAATGCTGACAAGACAAGCTCGTAAGTCCCCGTTCCAATCTACGCATTCCTCAGCAGAACAGAAGTGACTTGTAACCGATTGCTCAAAGTGACAGATGGGTGACAGATACAAATGTGGGCCCGCATCATTGCCGCGAGGCCTTAGCTTACTCTATCTACGAAAGACGGTACCTAGTAATTATCTCAAGTAACATTCTAAATTAGTAAAGTCTTTGTTTTCTTTTTCAAATTGTCTTTTTCGTTCAAGTGGGAACCGAAAAGGACGGGGAATAAATCTGATTTTGAATTAAATATATTTGAAATAAGAGCGCAGCTGTCATTGGCGATTGATTGATAAGAATCGACTAACTAACATTTCTTATAATTTTACATGTACGAGTAAAATTTCGTTTAGGGATACTTTAGTATACCCATCTTAGAAGGACAAGATATTCAAATTTTCTACCTATAAACAATAATAATACAAATAAAAATAAAGCTTTTTTATGATATATTTGAATATTGTTTTCAGCCAGTCGTAAATTAAAAGCATACGAAAAAGTGCCACGTCATCTTCACGGGAAAGATGAATGATGTATCGAGAAAGCAGCTTTATTACGAAAATTCGAGTATTTTTGAATAATATTACCATATTTATCGGTTTTCGAATATCAATTTTATTAATAAGCCGGAAAATTAAACCAAGCCGCCACTGAAAACTTTCAACAGGTTTTGTAGGTGGCGCTGTTGCATAAAAAATTATATTTTGTCGAGCTAATGAACTAACTGTGGAAAAAAGCGCGTTTCGCTCTTAATAGGGATTCGTTATACTGTGGCCTGAATAACTATGAATGTCAATATAATTTTTATGGAATATTTTGAATTTCAAATGAAATTGGTTTTTGTGTAGGTTTGGAAATTGGTTCCTGGGTCGTGACCGAGCATGCTTTGTGTCTGCTGGATTATTCCAAAAATTCTAGTTCTGCTATTTTTCTTCGTATGTGCAGTCTTTATCTCCGCTCATTATAAGAATTATAAGAGATTGACATTATGAAGCAAATGTTGGCAATGGCACTTTATTTCTATTTAGGTTTCGCGAGAGCTGCCTAAGCACCCTTATTTGGAAGGCGCGGTGTGAATCTCGGCTCATACCAATTCATTTAAGTTATTCGAATTTTAACAGAGATTAATTTTTCGACGCTCTTCCGTTCTTCTCTGAAAACACACCTAAAAAGAAAAAATAAAAATACCTACGTAGGTACGGATTTTCCGACGTTTGGTCGACTGGTCAAAAGCTCGCCTGACGTTACGGAGGTTCGGGGTTCGAATCCCGGTGGGGATTCGTCCAACAAATATCACTTTGTTTAGAACATTGCAGGCTGAATCTACGGATGTCCTCGTTACATGAGCCACGTGAGAAGCCATAGCCGGCTCAATTATTGTGACACCAGGGTTTGTGAGGTAGGTTAACCCTGTGGGTTAGTTAACCTCTAAACCCACACGATAAAGAAAGAACGGCTTTTCCAGTAAACTGTAACCATTCGCTAACCTCCTCTTTGCACAATGCGAACATCGCATCGAACATCGATTCGATGTGTGTTGTCCATCGTTCGCTTTCACCGCGCCGTTACAAATGATAGTCGGACTCGACAGGGCAGACCCTCCTATTGTGGTTCGATTGGCTCCTTATACAGCGTTCAAAGGAGTGTCTGCCTTTTGTAAAACGTGATAAATGTATGGGAAAATGAGGGTGCTACTTTCTGTGACAGTGAAACATTTTTTTTTTAATTTTAGACAGGATTTCCACACAGCTTCGGATTTAGTTTTTTTTACAATAGAAAAGTAAAAGAATCAACGGTATATATTTAAAATTTAGAATAGAATAGAATATACTTTATTGCACACTAGAAATAATAGAATCAGAAAATTCTCAAAAAATGAACGAAAGTGTACATGTAGGCGGCCTTATTGCTGAGTAGCAATTTCTACCATTTCCTATGTCAGTGACGTGAAAGAGTGTAAAGATGGATGGAATGAAAGCAGTTTTTTTTTGGTACAGAAGCCAGCACAAGCGGCTGGACTTGTTGTCCTTGAGAGCGCCCGTATTCCGTAGCGGTAGAGGCGAATTTCGTAGTGCGAATGTATAAGCGCATGTGCTGGCTTCTGTACATAGTATAGAGTTAAAATCTTTGAGATTGGACTTTGCCCAGCAGTGGAACACAAAATAGGCTTAAAAATTAAATAGAGAAAAAATCCTGTCAAAGTTAAAGGCTTTCAAAAGTTAAAGTCAGTTAGAGAAGCTATCATTCCGGAGTTGAAAAGAAACTTTAGTTCCCTTAAGCCGAGGCAGGGTCTATTCCAATGCGCTCCTTTCATTCAGTCGTTTTCATTGAATATTCAGTTAATCAGTTTCAAGTAACTTATAAAATAAATGATGATAATATTTCCTTGCATTAACTACCAAGATAGTCGAAGACGATTAATTGTTTTCTATGTAGAAAGAAAAACATAAAGTAATCTCATTTTATAAATATTGACTCGCCTTAACACTTTCTTGAAGTACTCGTAATATAATTATGAAGAGGACCAATCAAGCTTAACCGGACTTGTGAGTCTCCATCAGAAATGGGCGAATCTAATTCTTTTGGTGGGTTTCATACGAGCCTTTAGTATATAATCTAAATAAAGAAGTGTAGCATGCAGCATCAACCCAATACTATCTAAGACACTACTTACTAAGCTTTTTTTTTAATTGACCTATGCTTGTGTCGAAAAGGTACGACCAATCAAGCTTCACCGGACTTGCGGGGGAGCGGAAGACTCTACCCCAAAAAAAGTCATATATGTCTAGGGGCGGCTCAAGGGAGCCTCGGACCACGGCCTATCGCGTTGATATTGAAAAACATCGCGAAGGAGACGCCGTCTCTGATTTTCAATTTTGATTTTGGTTCTGGCCGGGTACGGGCGTTGTTACCTCCAGTCCGGTGAAGCTTGATTTGTCGTACCTTTTCGACACAAGCATAGGTCAATTCAAAAAAAAAAAAAAGAAAAAAAAAATAAAAAAAAAAAAAAGGGCGTTGTTACCCGCGAAGGGTTACTTACTAAGCATAAACACCATTAGATCAAGAGTATGTTTGCGTACTCAAAAAGTCTAATTGGATTAATATTATAAAATCATTAACTCTACAAATTAATATGGCAGTACAATGACATAAGCATTGTCCAATTAATTTAATAAATAATTTGGAGTGGACTATTTCAGTCAACACTACAATTGGTTTATTCAGTATTGAATGAGGTAAACTCATTTCTGATTCTGTTTGATTGTTTGATACAATTTGATTAATTAGTTACTAATTTAAACAAAAGATAAGTTTTGTTTTATGACATTGATACACTTATAAGATAATGTTCAATGTGGTTAAAGTATGTACAGTAGTCAGCACATGCGACTGGGCAATCGCGCTACGAGTTTCGCCGCTACTACTTCAAAATAAAGGCGTTCTCAAGGTTATGTTCAGCCACATGTGCTGGTTACTGTAAGTACATGAAATTTAGCACTTTTAAATTTAAAATTGATTTTTATGAAAAACATACTCTAAAACATTTCCATGGAATGATACGTTTTTTAGGGTTATCATACTTCACTATCACTAAAGTCGCTTTCTCTGTCCCTATGTCCCTCCCTTTGTACGCTTAAATCTTTAAAACTACGCAACGGATTTTGATGCGGTTTTTTTTAATAGATAGAGGGATTCAAGAGGAAGGTTTATATGTATAATACATGCATAATATACTGAAGGATAACCCACAATAACCATTTTCCCGTGCGGAGCCGGGGCGGGTCGCTAGTTTTTTATAAATCAAGGCACATTATTTTCATTTAGAGGGTAAACAGATCCTTGACAAGTGAGGGTAGCAATCCGGTAGTGTCGCATCTTTGATAAAGTGACGGGTAGCCAATAGTCAACCAAGAAGTATTACTATAAAGACTCACACCCGTTTGCACTAACCTTGTCTTAGGCTTTTCGTAGTTAAGAAATACCAAAGCTAACTAAAGCTTAAAAAAAGAATTGGTTTTCACTAACAGTCTAATTGAGCTCATAAAGGTGGGCAGAAGTAATTTAAAAAAAATCTGAAAGTAGCAAACAAAATTTTCACTAAATCTCACCTAATTACTTACCCCCTGGCCACAGCTTCGCGCGGCGGCGGCGGCGACCGCGACCAGCGAAGAGCGATGGATACAAACGTAGGCAACTTGTATATAGGGATCAACTTCAGCGATTCCTAAGTTTAGTGCAAACGGGATTAATTGTTCTATAGCCAAAAACAGAGCTACTGGAGGCATTTTAGATTGTTTTTAAAGTAATCAGTAAAAAGAAACTGTGGTCGTCGGTTGTCTAGTGGCTAGGTCTACCATTCGGAAGGAGCGGGTTCAAATCAGTCATAATCATTTATTTATTCGTCATTCATAATCATAATCATTTATTTATTCGTCATTGTAGGTTACAGAGATGGTTACAATTAAAATCAGAACAGGCTACAACGGACCTTGCGGCATACGATTGTCAGTTAAACTAAACAAAACATACTAATTAATTACAAAGATCTGTCATTTTTATAAATTAAAAACACTATACACACCAACATATTTTCACATGATTCTTATATATTAAACCTGGGAATTAATTCATATTGTGTAGCCCCTTAAACCCCTAAACTCGGCACATAACAATGAGTATACATTTTGGAATCATTTTGTGTACGTTTATTTGACATTCTTACTGTGAAGGAAAACATTGTGAGGAAACCTGCGCACACCTGCGAAGAAATTCAAAGGTTGTATGTGATGTCGACTAAGCTGTACTGGGCCAGTTTACTCTGTTTACTCTGAATTTGGGTAGGCTCGAGCTCCTCGATGGAGAAAATAATATGTAGGGACATCTCATACACAGCCATCTGACCCCAAACTAGGCAGAGCCTGTACTATGGGGTCAGACAGCTGATATACATACATATATAGATATACAACATCCAGACACAAAGCAAACACAAGTGTTTATCACACGAATGTTTGCCCTGGGCGGGATTCGAACCCGCGACCTTGTGCTTCGTAGGCAGACATACTACCAACTAGGCTACGAGGCCGTCATTACATATAAAACATCCAGACATAAGGCAAACACAAGTGTTTATCACACGAATGTTTGCCTAGGCGGGATTCGAACTCGCGACCCTGTGCTTCGTAGGCAGATGTACTACCGACTAGGCTACGGGCCCGTCAATAATATTTTATCTGAAAGTATTGTTTCACAAAATTGTATTACTAGGGATTTACAAATTATTATTTCTACCTGAACATCTACAAACTCATTTTGTTTATTTGCTCATCAAATTAACTGAGGTGGGATTTATTTAATTAAGTAGGCAGCCATTTTAATTGCTTTTGGTATTTATCTCGCAATTTTCTGGATTAAATATTATACTTGGGGAGAAGAGGGTCAATGGTGCAATGGGTAAAGTGTAGGCTTTTGATTGAAAGTTCTCGAGGTCTATTCGATATTTGTGGGAGTATACATACTTGGAGGATATCAGGATATCAATATGGAGATTTTCTCGCAGCTTATTGATAAATAAATGTAAGATAATTGCTTGTCACAGTGCTTCACGCTAAGCTTACATACAAATTTAAAAAATCTATAAACAGTAAATAAATAAATATGTGGGGACATCTCACACACGGCCATCTGACCGCAAACCAGGCCTAGAGTACTTTGGGTATCAGACAGCCAGGGTTGGAAAAAAAACTATTTTTTTTACATTTTATAAAACAAACAGTTCATAATGTTTTAAACAGGTGTTTTTTTTGTTTTTTTTCTTAAGTTAGTTATCAGCCATTTTTAATTGATTTTTGCCTGATATAATTCACTTTTATACTATTTTAAAAACATCATGACAAAAAATTATCTTAATTCAATACATCCACATGTTCCGACGTTAATTTTTAGTAGGGAAATCACCTATATACTTCTCTTAAAATAAGAGGAATACCTAAAACATATATTAAATGATCACGAATTACGGGGAAGGATTTTGAGTATTAAAAATTGTACATGTTTAAAAATGTCAAGTTAAAAAGCTACTTTAATTATTTTATAAAAATGTAGTCGATTAAGGGGCTCCCCTATGCTAAGTGGCGCCGCCATCCGTTAAAAAATAATAACTCGCGAAGTATACATTTTTTATAAAATCCGGACGGTCATTTTAAAGATTTGGTGCTATAGTATATATAGCGGCCATAAACTGTATTTATTATAGTCCGCTGTAGTTACAGATAGAAAATTTGCTAAAAACGGCCACTTTTGGCAAATTTTCTATCTGTAACTTCATCGAACTCAAACTAACAGAGTTGATGGCTTCTATATATCCTAAAACACCAAATATTTAAAATGACCGTCCGGATTTTATAAAAAATGTATACTTCGCGAGTTATTATTTTTTAACGGATGGCGGCGCCACTTAGCATAGGGGAGCCCCTTAAATAAAAGAAATAAGAAAAAAAAATACTAGTATTCATTTATTTGCAATCATAATTTTGTTTTACACCCGGTTTTTTATAACGATTTAATTTTCAAACACCTAATAAAAAACGATGTTTTATTTTAAACTGTTTTAAACATTGTTTAAAACACATGTTTTAAACAACTTGTTTTAAACATGCCAACTCTGCAGACAGCTGATATACATGCATTTAAATATACAACATCCAGACATAAGGCAAACACAAGTGTTCATCACATGAATGTTAGCCCTGTGCAGGATTTGAACCCGCGACTCTGTGCTTTGAAGGCAAGCATACTACCAACTAGACTATGAGGTCTACTTTAAACGCGTGTCTAAACAAATTTAGATGAAAAATCCTTACCAAGATTTTTCTTAAAAGAATTCTAACGTGAGTGAGTTGAGCGAAGGTAAGTAAATAATTCAGTAAATTGTCAGTTAAGATGGTAAAACGGGCAAGCTGATATCGTACTAATGTCAATTTATCACATAGATATCACCTATTATTATAAAAAGGAAAGGTTTTTATTTGTCGTGAAACTCAAAAACTACTAAACTGATTTAAAAAAAAATCACTATTATTAAGCTATATTCACCCTGAGTAACACAGGCTACCTTTTACCGTGGAAAAATGCCTCATTCCTACGGGAAAAACTGTTATCGCGGGCGGAGCCGCGGCAGAAAGCAAGTCATTTACAATTTATTTCGCCGAGTCATAGTGACAAGTTAACTATGTTGTGCATCGGTAATAGACATCGATTTTACTTCAACCCACACCGTCTAAGTTTAGGTCGACCTTCATAGAAGTCGAACATGTACTTGTACAGACATAGCCCGAAGAATCACTAAACTTAAGTGGCAATGGGCTGGGCACATTGCACGTATAACTAACAATGTGTATGGCGAGAGAACTTAGGAGTACATACTACCAAGTATCCTTAACAAGATACCAGTTGCGATTGTAATCCACACAGTTTCAATTAAGTTCTGTTACCTAGTTATTATTAGTGATAACTATCTACTTATAAATTTAAGTGGCGAGTGTTTGCGCCTCATTCAGTCCTCGCATAAACCTTACGGGGTTTTGAAAGGGGTGTCTTATTTAGTAAATTTTAAGAAAAATTTGTATTTTTTGTAAAATAAATAAAAAAGAAACCTACGGCCGTTGGGGCAGAAAGTTTCTTGAATGGCGGCCGCGCGCCGGAAGACGTAGTGTGGGCAGGCCCCCCACGAGGTAGACCGACGATCTGGTGAGGGTCGCGGGAAGCCGCTGGATGCGGGCAGCGCAGGACCGATCATTACTTTTTTTACATTACTCACCAGGTCATCGGTCCACCCTGTGGGGGGCCTGCCCACGCTCCGTCTTCCGGCGCGCGGTCGCCATTCAAGAACCTTTCTACTCCAACGCCGTCGGTTCTACGCACAATGTGCCCGCCCACTACCACTTAAGTCTAGCGATTCTTCGGGCTATGTCGGTGACTCTGGTTCGCCTGCGGATCTCATCTTAGCTAGAATACTCTACTCTAGGTACATAGAAATGTAGAGTAAAATAAAATTCTGGCTAAGACTACAAAAAAAATTCGTAAGAACATCAACATAATTTATTCTTATTTCTTGCGCTCAGAGAAGAAAAATATTATTACTATTACCCTTCAAGACACTTTTAGAACATTTTCTGCCCAGTGATTACAGCTTCAATTACATCTCGGCCTCTTCAGCAATACTCTTGAAGCCAGAGACAGTTTAAGCCGCAAACTAGCGACATCTGTTGGACGGACGCAACGTTAACTGACAAACTGAAATGTCGCGACATTTTCTCGTTACTGAGCGCTGTTTTACCCCCTTCAACTCGGTTAGTAAAAACTACTCTAGAAATGTTTTCAGAAAATTCTTTTTCGATAGAACTAAACTGTACGCCCGTGCGTGGCTGTACTTAAATAGTTACCTTATGAGATTTTAATTCCATTTTTCCCTCTCAATATTTTTTTAACTACGGGAAAACGTTTTTTATTCGGGTTGTTTTTTGCTTTCATCGCAAATATTTTATCTGTTTATGCTGTAACTCAGAACAATAATTTTTAGTAGGTACCTATTTAGAATTTTCTCATATAATAAGAAACAATTTTAACAATTTCATTGTTATTTAATTATTTAATGTAAATTTTATTATAATATGGACGTGGTGTGACACAATGTCTGAAATAAATGGATTATATTTTATTTTATTTATGTGTGACGATAGGACAATAAAACGTCAAATAAATTACAAAAAAAACGTAATATTTATTATATTATTAGTAATCCTAACATAATAAAATCAAGTCTGAGTTCACATGTAGTAAATAACTTCGTATTAACTTCAAACATCTGGTACCAATTCAATAAGAAAGTTTTCTACATTCCAAAACAGTTTCTATACCTATTCAGTTCAGTTATATTCCAAATACGGCCTTTACTATGGATCTCCTAAGGGACAGCCCTCGAGCTCAAGTACTTACCAACTTCAACAACTTATAGACAAAGTCTTCAGTCATCCAGTAGTTCTTAATAATATGAAAGTGTGAAACTTTCTAAGCTTTTGACATAATAACTAATGGACAGATTTTCATATTTGTCAATACACTGCATAGATAGATATTATAGTCTCTTTAACGTCAAGGGTATTTTCCTTCGCCTACTGATTTCGCTAGGCTTGTATGAGGTGCATTGCATGTCACCTCGTTCCTACTTAATTTCTCATTGCATTAACTATTTTTTTTCCTCTAAATTTGAATATTTAATTTTGGAATTCATTCGTTTTTCGTTTGTTGTTTTCATTCATTATTCTTCACTTCTCGATCAGGCCTTCTCCTACTCGGCCATTTTCATAACGTGACTTTCATATTCCCTAAAGCTTGCATCAGTGTAACTCTGTAATCACTACATAGTATAAAATAAAGTCGCTTTCTCTGTCCCTATGTCCCTCCCTATGTCCCTCCCTTTGTACGCTTAAATCTTTAAAACTACGCAACGGATTTTGATTCGGTTTTTTTTAATAGATAGAGTGATTCAAGAGAAAGGTTTATATGTATAATACATGCATAATATACTGAAGGATAACCCACAATAACCATTTTCCCGTGCGGAGCCGGGGCGGTTCGCTAGTTTGTCAATAAACCAATGTACTCAGTGTCATTGTATTCAGTGCAATTTCATTTGGAATCGCTCAGGCAGGAGCTCCTAGCACCTCAACTCTTACCTCGTCGAGCTTACCTTAACTTCTACCTTGCGATCACGCCTGAGGGCCGCCTGGGGCTTCGGTGGGGACATACATGAGCTGTCAATGATGATGATGAATGATGATTATTACGTGCTTCGGAAGGCATGCAAAGCATAGGGTGTAATTTTAATAGCGTACAATATTTTAGGGTAGGCTCGAGCCCCTCGGTGGGGACATATACGAGCTGATTACACACACACACACAAAATATTTTAAGGGATGAAACTACCCATGAAATGTAATGAAATGAAATCGTTTATTTTAACTTTTGGACATTCTTTATAGTTATGTCAAATAAAATTACATTTAGTGGCGAGTTCAGCAAAGCAAAATGTGCAGTCTTTTGTGGAGAAGAGGTCGCCGAAGAAACTTCACAAGCGGCGCATCTTTTACTTTTTTAAATGTAATATTATATGTACAATATATTTTAATAAATTAAATGAAACTGAATAATTTTCCCTAAGGAACTTAAATTAAAATCTCACAGTTTAAATTCAACTTCTCATACAAACTTGTGTCACATGACCGACTACTTTGTATGTATGGGGTCGTGACGTATATACAATTCCTAAAAGTCTTGGCGGCTCATTAATTCTGATACCAGGGTTTGTGGGGTAGGTCGTTATTGCAACCTTAAATTGAAGACAGATTACTAGCTACCAATATGCTCGGTTTATATTTAACCTTACGGTACCTGAAACTATCAATAAAATGAATTACAGAGAGTGCACGCGACCTGAAAACTATGAAAAAGGTTGTTTGAATCGGACGTTATTACAGTATACAGTGCTATATGAGGTGAATGACACTAATTTGTAGCTACGACTCCGTACTTTATTTATGCCAAATTTATAAAGGAAATCTATTTTGAAATATAATAATAATCTATATAATAAAACTGTAGAGGTTTAAAATCTGTACGTACATGAAAGAAAAAGTCAGGGGTTTTTTAAAGTGATGTAGAACATATACAAGGATTTTTGGTTCTCTGTTTGTCTGTTTGTACGGGGTAATCACCAAAACTGTTGGACCGGTTTGAATGAAATTTGGCTGTAATTTACCTTTGTAAAAGGCACTTGTTTTAAAATTAAATTTGGGGTTGGATAATAGGCGTCAAATTTTACAACATGTCTCGTCTTATTTCTATAACCCGCGGCCTACATTGCTACGTCGTAGCCATTACTACGGCGTAGCCTTCTGCTACGAATAAATGTAGCTGGTTGCCTTTGAAACAAAATGGAGGTATTCTATTCGTAAAATCTAGTGTGTCATAATTTTATACTTTACTCATAATTAAATTAATCTAGTATAGTAAATTGCTTTTGCGTATTAAGTGTATAACAGTTATTACCGTTATTGTAATAATTTTCTGAAGAATACTATTTTAGCTGAAGAGCATCGCTTATATGCTGTAGAAATTCTATATTATTATAGGACTGTGGCAAGAGTTAGATAAGCATCGCAAAGTAAATACTCGATAGTAATATTCTGTAGTCGTAATAATATCGACAATTTCAAATAACAGTACCTACTAACTTAATTCTAAATATAATACACTAGCTTTTCGACGCGGCACCGCCCGCGTTAACAGTTTTTTCCGTGGGAATGAGGCATTTTCCCGCGGTAAAAGGTTATGTTACTCAGAGTGAATGTAGCTTTCTAATGGTGAAAGAATTTATGAAATCGGCACAGTAGTTTTTGAGTTTATTCTTTACAAAACTTACACACAAAAATACGTTTCTTCCCTCTTTATAGTGTAGATGTAGATAGATATCCCACCAAAAACATACCTGTTAAAAAGGGGGCGGCCAAGTTCCTATCGGCTAATTGTTCGCCTAAAAAAGGATTGAAATCCAATCCAATGCCAAGTTTAGATGCACTTTAAATTCGATCATAATCATCGTCATCAACAGCCTGATCCACTGGTAAACATTTGCCATTCCCAAGACTCGCAACCAGATTCTAAATTTGAACTTGGCAGGTTTTCGTGCGTAATACTTATTTAATTTGTATAATTAAATTTATTATTTCTTCTTTTCGAGTCGACAGCAAACTCAGCAATTTATTATTTATATAATAATTAAATTAATCTATTTATTAAACTAATTTAACCTGCCAAGTTCAAATTTAGAATGTAGTTGCGAGTCTTGGGAATGGCAAATGTTTACTAGAGGATCAGGCTGTTGATGACGATGATTATGATCGAATTTAAAGTGCATCTAAACTTGGCATTGGATTGGATTTCAATCCTTTTTTAGGCGAACAATTAGCCGATAGGAACTTGGCCGCCCCCTTTTTAACAGGTATGTTTTTGGTGGGATTTGAATACTTTTTTTGAAGAAATCGTACCTTTTTTTTCTTTTTGTGCTACGCCTTCGTCCATTGTTAACCACAGAATAAATATATTTAATCATCCGGACACTCCATGCAGCAATTTATTTTGACAACCTAGTTACTTCTTTTAGAAAAACAACTGCAAGTCAGGGTTTAAACCGCTGAGATGGGAGCCGCTTCGATTAAACGAACGAGGTTCACGAGATTAAATTTAAAAAAAACTTCTATAATACTGCGTAGCGTACATAGATTTTTGTCATAAAATCTTCTTATTAAACCTTTCTAAATAATGACAAACGTCGCTACACTTGACGAAGTGACATGACGTAAAATTTAGTGACAACGTTGTCGCGATCGCGAATTTGTTTGCATGAAACAACTTTGGAGTAGCGGGCAATATTATTTTAAATCTCAATTATTATTATTTTAAGTTTTAGTCGTATCTTTAAGTCAAGTGTTTACGTATTAAATAGTTGATAGTTAAATTAAATGACATTCAGTACATCGGTCAAATTTATATTATAATATAAATAAAATAGGTACAGTAGGCAGCACATGCGGCTGGATATTTGCTCCACGATTTTCGCTCCTACTACTACAGGATAAAGACGCTCCCAAGGTCATTATGTCCAGCCGCATGTGCTGGCTACTGTACACGATGCATTTTAAACTTTGTCAACAATTAAGATAATATACATATCGTACTAAGCCAATCTTCATTCCTAATGTTTACAGTATTCAGAGCTCGATTGGTCGTTTTTTTTTTATACAAGCGCACATTATTAATCTTTCTACAACGGTCTCTTTCGATAAATTAAGAATAATAAAAATTGCACGATGTGACAAGGTTATCACGTCTTATAACAAGCGCTACAGTGTATTATTATGAATACATGACAATATATTTTATACCCCCCCTGCCCTCTCCCCCTCTCCTCATCGTATTCTCATTGTACCACTTGTTTAGAAATATTTTTATTATAAATTCGATATTCAATTAAGCCAACTTTCTTAAATTTCTTAATTTTTTGTTAATCTACATATAACACACGACCTGTGTGCCAAATTTCATAAGGCTAGGACAATTGGAAGTGGCCTAAACATTTTGATTACCGGTCAGTGAGTGAGTCAGTCAGTGCCAAAATTAGCTATTTTCACAGGGTTATATTTCAGAATCTACTGAAGCTATATCTATGAAATTTGGCATACTGCTTAAGTACTAGTATATAATTACGTAGGTACAATTTTATCTCTGTACTTGCAATAGGCACTGAGCTACAGGGGGGTCAAAAGTGGGTCGAAACGGTTCGTGTAAATAGTGCACGGCATGCGCGCGGCTTGTTGCTGGAACTTGGCCTGCGCACTCCCGTGCGCTTAGATATAATTGGAAGTTTGTATGTTTGCTCTTTTGTCGTTTTGTCATATAAACGTTTACACTTCTTGAGTTATTTTGTATACCTATAAATTACATGTTTATTTTACCTACAAATTATATTATAACGAAAATTAATTTAACTTTTTTTTACAATTTTTTAGTAGTTATAATACAGCAAGGATTCCCTCACGTTCCAACATTTTGTTGACCTTTTTTGACATGGTTTTCCTAAGTGGCAGAGCAACTTTAGACCATTATCACGTTGCCAGTAGAATCGCGTTCTTCCCACCCATTTCTAAGGTAGTGGAATGAGCTTTAATACAATTTTAGCTGGAATATCGCCAGGTATCTTTGCCAAACGCCCCGGCCCAGTCTTCGAATATCGACCCCTAGAGCTCGACTGCTCTAGTACGCATTGTGAATGCGCTTGGATGCATTTAGGATTCATGCAAACGTAATACAAATATATTTTTATTACAATCCTTATGCGTTTTCGGATTTTATCTTTTGCGGTCGCTTTAAATATGCTTTTGAGTTGAATTTCTGGAACCATAACGTGATAACGTAAGACACTTGCTTTGACTTTATTGACCCATACAAGCGTCTTTGTTTCAGCTTATATATTATTTTGTCCCAAACGAGGGGCTCGAGCCTACCCTGAAATCAGGGCAAATAGACCTAAGTCGACCACGCTGGCCCAGTGCGGGTTGGTCAACTTCTCATACAATCATTGTAATACTTCGCAGGTTTGCTCAGGATGTTTTCCTTCACCATAAAAGTGTCAAAAAAACGTACATAACAATTCGAAAGTCGATAACACATACACATTGGTACGTGAAGAGGGTTGAACCCGCGGACTTCCGAATGAAAGTCAATGGCCCTAGCCATTTGGCCACCGACGACTCTCTAGCGTTTCTGTTACAGCTTGGATAAAATAGTTTTCGTGTATCGATTAGTCTTGTTCGTTTTCCTCTTCATCGTACAGACGGAATAATATGATAAAGCATACGAAAGAAAGATGTAGCATTGGAAATAACTTTTATTATTAACAAAGGAAGAAATTTTAATTTTACTATGGATCTATTCGTTAGAAACAAAGGGACTATCAGAATTTGACTTGTAGTTGATTATATAGCTGTTATTCAAAAAGAAGTAGCTTGTCAAAATGCGTTTGCTGTATCGAGTGTCCGACGTGTGCCGCTGGTTTAAATAATAGATGGATTCTTTATTGTACACAAAAGCAAAATTATACAATTCATATAAGCGGAAGTATACAAGGGCGAGCTAATCCCTAAATAGAGATCTCTAACAAGAAAATGTTTTAAAAGCCTTAACATTATAAGCTATGAAAATAATCACGAAAACTGTTTTACGAATCTCCACGTTGCCTGTACCTATTTGAAGTGCACAATTTCCTGGCATCAAATCAACGGAAACGTTATCTAACGTTCACAGACATAAGACTCGGAATCGCTCAACTGTCCTTAATAGCCCGTGCGAACGGTGCAGCTTGACAGTTAAGGTCAGTGCAGACTAAAGCTGTCACAATGACAACTTTGGACCAGCGTTTGATTTTTAGTGGAAAGTGTGAACAAGAAAAACCAAAGTAGTCTGTTAATTTTTCTGTCCCAAATTCCACATTCATAAAGACTCTTTTTAGTTGTAATAAATTATCCAAATGTCAAATTTTCGTAATCCTTTTAGCGGTTAAAGCGTGAATACCTAACAAACAACAAACTTACTTTTGGATTCTATTAGAATTATTCATAATTGATACAATATAATAATATACAATTTTTAGTTGAAATTTTTTATTTTTTTTATTTGATATTAGTGTTATTTTAAACAACAGTTAGGATTAGAATATTAGAATGGACAGTAATTACTTCATTCATAATTCCCAGAATGAATAGAAATTATACACGTATGCGTTTACCAGGCAATTAGCCTTAATAAAAAGCAATAATGTAAAGAGGAAAGAATTGATTGTTTGTTTGTATTAAATACGCTCCGAAACTACTAATCTATTTTTAATTAAACTTGGTACAAAAATAGAATAGACCTTGAGAAAGGCTACGTTTTACCGCGGGGAAATTCCTCATTCCCACGGGAAAAAATAGTTAAACGGTTAAACAGCAAGGCGGAAAGCTATTCTTATTTTTAACCCCCGACGAAAAAGAGGGGTGTTGCAAGTTTGACGTGTGTGTCTTAGAGTGTTCTTAGCTATGGTCCAAGAAAATATCTTCAGCCATTTGAAGATTGTCAGTTATTTTGTAGTTGTTGAAAGGATCAAGTAACGGCTTTATGTCAGGGGTTATGAAATTTAGTTTTTAATTTAGTGTTATAAATTAGATTGTCATATGAGTCATCGGGCGCGGTGTGTGCAGACCTTAGTATAATGAATACGCAGCCCGCCTAATGGTTGTCTGCTGGTAAGTGTCCGTTGGCGCAGTAACACCTTCAATTACACTCCGCAGTCGGGAGACGTTTAACCAGAATACGCTGATGGGGTTTCTTAATGGTCTTTTTATGTCTTTTCTTTCATACATATCTATAGTTTATGTAATCGTTTTTTGTTGTATATCTGTCCAAACAAAGAAAAAGCTATTTGTTAGCGTTGATTTCTTCACTTAACATTTTAGGTCATTTTAAGACACTGGACTTTTAAGGAGTCTTCATTTTAGCACAATTTGGCACATTAGTCATTATACTACACTAGACGGTATGAACCGGAATGATTTGAATTATGGGTTTTGATTTAAAAAATTGAATTTGATAAAATCTAAAGGAAATTGTATATAAAATATATATATATGTAGGAGCGGCCGAGCCCCGAACGTCATCAGACGGGTTTTGCATGATTGATTATTACAGTACTTCACTTTGTAGGCGACAAGGAAAACGCGCAAGGCAATTTTACAATGTTGTTATAATATTGTCCAAACTTATTAAACAGTAATAATGTCCAACTAATCTCTAAAATTAAACTGAATATAAATGTCCAAATATAATCTAACACAATTAATTTTAGAAAGTCTTTGTTTTAAACTAAATAACGAGAACGGTTAACGAATCCGTGGGCCGCGCTCGGCAAAGGCTAAGAACAGAGTGCCGGGACTAGCTTTGCAGCCCCTCTCATAACTTAAGGAATTTTATCACCCACATAGAGAGCCGGCCCACGGCTACGTTCAGCGACATGCCAAATTGGTGATGTCACCACCGTTCCCAGGGTATGTTCGACCCTTGTACGTCCACACGTCCTGTGCGATAAGGTGGCGATAAGCCCTTAACTTAAACAAATCGTTAGTGAGAACTGGGTAATTAAGATTCCAATAGGAGAAGCGAGGCGCCAGATTTCGCGCCGACACGGCGATCCTGACTTTCACACGTCCTCGTGTGATCCAGGCAGGACCCCACCTGCAAAGATTACACCTCCCTTAAAGCTTCCGTTCGGCTATCCTACCAAACTACCGCAAGTACCAGAGTGTAAGGTCTCCACAAATGAGAACTAAGTGTTAAACATTTAGTGTTATGCTAAAATTCAACAATGAAGAACAGATCTAGTCACATTATAAATCAACAACAGATCAAGTCAAAGAACTGATCTAATCACATTATAAATCAACAAACGTAACTGCAATTCTGACACACACTATGACATTATGAACAACGTGTCCACAAGCCATAACCCAACAGCGACGACCCTGTGTGACATTAAGAACAATGTGTTCAGAAGCCACGGAGCTGGCATGACATTATAACTAGAGGTGTTACAAGCCACACCAGTCCACGGAGCTGGCATAACGTTATGACTAGTGGTGTCACAAGCCACACCAGTCCAGGTCTCACATCGCAACGCAACGCTCATCACTGAGCACACCACCGTACCCGTCACATGGGCACTCCTCTAAGCCCGCGCACCCATTGCTCATCGCCGCCCGCTGCCTCCGATACCAGCTCAACTGGGTTACAGACTTGGCCTTGTGATCGGCAACAAGAACAGGTCGCGAACTAAATATGTCCATTTGAATTGCATTACTATTGTTCTCCAATTGCATTAATATTGTTCTCCGCCGACAACGGTCGAACCTGACTGTTCTTCATCATCGTCATCATCATCAGTTAAAAGCTGTCCCAACTCAGGGGGAACGTCACACTCTGGCATTGCTCGTAAACGTTCATGAGCGTATTTAAACGTTCGATTATTATTTAATGACTTCAAGAGATATCTATCTCCATCAAGTAACTCAATGACTTTAAAAGGTCCACGATACTTAGAATCAAGTTTAGTCTGATTTCTTTCATGGTTCTCAATTAAAACAAAATCACCAACAGCAAATTTCTTTAGATTCGCTTTGGTTTTATCAAATCTGCGTTTATCTTGGATTGCATTTTGATTTATGGATTTTGCTGCACGTTCTCTGATTTCATGAATATCTACCTCAGTTTCATCTTGGTCACCCAGGGCTAACAAAGAAAGCGGTCTCGCTACTTTTCCAATAAATAACTCTAATGGACTTGCCTTAGTAACGCGATTGACTGTACAGTTAAGGGCAAGTTGAACGTCGGGAATAGAGTCTTGCCACGTTTTATCTTTTTTTACTTCGACTGCAGTAAGCATGTTTTTCAATGTACTCATAACTCACTCCACTTGACCATTAGCTCTACATGTTCCAGTAGCAATTAAATGTAATTGGATGTTATTGGAATCACAAAATCTACGAAATTGTCTGTTTGCAAAACACCTGCCTTGATCAGCGATTACTCTAATCGGAGCACCAAATAAACCGATTCCGAATTGTAAAGCTTTAATGGCATTAAGCGTATCAAGTTTAGTGGAATGATGCAATAAAACGTATTTAGTAAACGCATCTATCATTACAATGATGTATTCTTTTGTTTGGTTTGTACCACTCAATTTACCAGTAATGTCAATATGAATTGTATGCCAGGGCACAGAAACTTTAGGTATAGGATGAAGTTCAGCTTGTATTTTACCGGATCTGGACTTTGAAACTTTGCACGTTATACAGTTTTCTACAAATTTTCTAACATATTTGTTCATTTTTGGAAACCAATAAAATTCATACGCTTTGTCTAGAGTCTTTTCCCAGCCTAGATGCATTACAGACTCATGAATATTATTAATTACAGACCATCTGAAAGATCTAGTGTAGTGCCTAGATCTAGGCAAACAAAAGGTCTTAGAGTTTCGTTGTAGAACTCTATGTAAAATACCGTCTATAATTTTATAATTACTTGACACTTCACTATCAACATCATCGTTATTTAATTCCGAAACAATCGTTTGTAATTCAGGATCACGTTTCTGTTCAGCTTTTAACCACGTTTTAGACAATTCTAATAAGTTTACTCGTTTTTCCTGAACTTTTTCTAACAAGTTCACATTAGATAAAGGATTACGGGACAAAAAATCTACGTGAGACATTTTCTTTCCGTCTTTATAAACAATTTCAAAATCGAATGCTTGTAAGAAAGACGGTGGGCTTCTCTATCTATGAACTCGTGGTGTGAGGTCAAGCTTGTTACGTGTAGCTTGAAGAGAGTTACAATCAGTTACAACAGTAAATGTTCTGCACGGTAGAACACGGTGTAAGAAATGACGAAAATGTTTAATCGACTTGACCACTGCTAATGTTTCGAGCTCGTATGAGTGATAACGGGACTCGGGACCCGTCGTCCTTTTACTAAAATAAGCTACGACGTGCGAATAATCTTGCAATAAATCAATAACTTTGTCACGGTAAAGACCAGAAACGTCTGTGTGAATATTTTCAAAAGCTGTGACACTTTGACTGAAGTCGGTCATTAGATTAACTACATGATTCCTTTTCAAAATAAGACTGTTACTGTAAACTTAAACAGAAAATCCTTGTTTAATTAAATCTTGTCCAATCAATCATCGTATTGCATGGCATCATCTGGCACTACATGAAAAAGCAATTCAATAACAAAACGATCAATGGAAACTTGCGACAGTATCTGACATGTACGTACAGCATACATCGCCATTCCCAATGCCCATTAAAGTGACCACAGATGAAAAACGTTTTCCCATAAACTTATTTGCAACACTTTCTTTAATCAGAGAACATTCAGCCCCAGAATCAAAATAAAAATAGAACGACTGACCGTTGTGAGTAAGGCGAGACGTGCCAACAGAACAGAGGTTGATGCGACGCCGCTGCTCCGCCGCCGCCGGGGACTCTCCAGCGCCGCCACCAGTAGCCGCCTCCGCTGCACACAGCGTAGAGATGTGGCCCATCTGTCCACATTTGTAGCATTGTGGAACAGGTCTCTTCTTAGGATCTTCTTTCTTCATGTCTTTTCTTATTGGATTTTGCATAAGTTGTCTCATTTTCTCTCGATTACAGTCTTGAATTCTATGGCCAATTTTCCCACAGCCAAAACATTTTGAGTCCATTATCTTAGGACGTTTCGACGCCTCTTGACCACTTCTAGGCTCTTCATTTCGGCGTTTTAAAAAGCTATACGCTTGCAGCTCTTTTTGTAGATCGTGACGTGTTTTAACTTCTGTAGTGCATGCAAGACGTCGCAGTCTTGGATCTTGTTGTGCCAATACAGCTAGCAGTAGAAACTGCAATATGCTCGACGTCTACATTTTTCCATCGATTAATTAAGTGGTTCACCTGACGACTAGCATAGGCTCCATAATTTTCATTTTCTTTGATTTTCTCACTATAGAGTTGCATCAGTGTTGCGGCATGCGTTTCAACAGTTGAAAATCGGCTCAGGAAAATTGTTTTAAATTCCGCCCATGTCATTCCAGCGTAAGTTGCTTGCGACAGCCATGAAGATGCATTTCCTTTCATAGCTTTAGTTAGCGCAATAACAAGAGGGGGCCCTCTTCCCTGAAGTGGGGTTTCGTCTAGACACAACTCGGCGGTCGAACACCACGCCTGTGCATCGCAATCTAATTTTTCAGGATGAAATTCAGTGCTGCCTGAATTGCCACACTGCTATTCGTTGACGGGGACTGAATAGCACAGATGAGCGTACACAAATGTTAATTCTGCGCCTCGAACAATCTCTTCCATTCATGATCATTTTCGCGATTTTCATCACTTTGCACTCGCGAATTAGTCCCACATTGCACTCGCGACGTGTATCCCACTTCTGATGTAGGAGCGGCCGAGCCCCGAACGTCATCAGACGGGTTTTGCATGATTGATTATTACAGTACTTCACTTTGTAGGCGACAAGGAAAACGCGCAAGGCAATTTTACAATGTTGTTATAATATTGTCCAAACTTATTAAACAGTAATAATGTCCAACTAATCTCTAAAATTAAACTGAATATAAATGTCCAAATATAATCTAACACAATTAATTTTAGAAAGTCTTTGTTTTAAACTAAATAACGAGAACGGTTAACGAATCCGTGGGCCGCGCTCGGCAAAGGCTAAGAACAGAGTGCCGGGACTAGCTTTGCAGCCCCTCTCATAACTTAAGGAATTTTATCACCCACATAGAGAGCCGGCCCACGGCTACGTTCAGCGACATGCCAAATTGGTGATGTCACCACCGTTCCCAGGGTATGTTCGACCCTTGTACGTCCACACGTCCTGTGCGATAAGGTGGCGATAAGCCCTTAACTTAAACAAATCGTTAGTGAGAACTGGGTAATTAAGATTCCAATAGGAGAAGCGAGGCGCCAGATTTCGCGCCGACATATATATATATATATATATATATATATATATATATATATTTGAAATATTAAAAATATTCCTGCAAAAATATACTTTAAAAGCTTTATTTTCTATCTTAATTGTATATTAAATTCACATGTTTGCGTATGTATTATGAAATTATTATCTGTATAGGTAGGTACTTATCATGATAAAGATCACTCAGCTAAATCAATGCCTTTCTTCTCACTGATGTCACTAACTCTAGTGTCAGAAATGTCAGAATTATTGAGTAACCTAATACTTCTGACATGACTCTTGTAATGACTATATCCATAAATAGTAGCCACAATGAGTTAATTCCGTCTGAAATGTAGTAACTAAAATCACAAAAAAGTGATCTTTTGTCCCACCAGGATTCATCAACCCAGAACTTCTGTAACGCGAGGTAAGCGTTTACCACCTAGCTAAAGCAGGCGTTAAAAAAGTACGTGAAAATTCTCGCGACATATTTCAGCGTAATATTATCCCTTTTAGCGCTGTAAGCATTTGTCAAAATAAATGATTTAAAGCGCGTTATCGCTTTCCGCTCCAGAAGATAATGCTTTGCTTCGTAAAAATCTTACAAAGTGGGTAAGATCAGGCGTTTCTAAAATGTAATTTCTATTAAAATTTATGTCTTCAAAATTGTTATCTATTGTGTAAATAATTATTCTAAAAGAAAAATTTATTTATCAATTTGGATACATTTTAAGACTGATTTCTTTAAGTGCTTGACAATAATGTTCTAATCTCAATCTATTCTTCTCTAAAGTTGTAATCTAACTTTAAAGCTTTTATCAAAGATTTTTCCTTGAAGTATAAATTTTATCTTTATGTCTTTTATTGAATATACTTTTATATTAGAGTTTTTATGACAACACTTAATCTGACCAACTCTTCCAAAGAAAGTTTTCTCGTAAACGAAAAAAGAAAAACATCTCGCTCGACAAACTGTTTATTCAAATTACTGAGAAAACTTTACTTGGCTAAATTGGTGAAAACAGTTGACAGAGCATTCGTTTTCGATATTTATTAAGCCACTAGCACTGGTCGGTCACTCCATACAGAAAACGTGTTTTGACAAGCTACTTCTTTTTGAATAACAACTGAATATCAACTACAAGTCAAGCAAGCGCTAGGCGCTATGTAAAACACCCCCGAACACCCCTGGTAGAGTCCCGCGGCGCCTGCGGGGTGCGGGGCGTGGGGCGCTATATCGGGCGGGGAACTCATTTTGGCGCGGGGGGTGAGTGTCCTTTCTGTACGGGTTAGTACTATTATTTTCTTCTGTGCCACTAGTTACACCTTGTATTTCAATAGCAATTACGCATTTATGGTAAACACGGCGCAATTTGTCGCCGTGACGAACGGGCTCGTGTGTTAGCACCTAAAAGTTTTCCATCTCGGACGGAAACAGCAAAGAGAATCTATATCAAATAGACCCTCCGGGTTGCAAACGCCATCACAAATATTCCTCATCGTATTTACCAAAGGTAAAGGGGGCGAGGGTCGGTGTCAAAACCAACAGAGGATATTTGTAGAGGCCCAAATTGAGTTGGAATAGGGCAACTATATTTAAGTTGGCAAAGTAACGATTTAAACTGTTTTATATTTGTATAACTAGTGACCCTCCCCGGCTTCGCATAGGAAAATGGTTATTGTGGGTTATCCCTAAGTATACTATGCATGTATTATACATTATAAACCTTTCTCTTGAATCAGTTTATTTTATCTATTAAAAGAAACCGCATCAAAATCCGATGCGTAGTTTTAACGATTTAAGCATACATAGAGATAATGGGACTGAGAAAGCTACTTTGTTTAGCATGGCACAAAGGTCATGTAAAAATTGTGACTGTTTTTTCTAAATATAATTACATTCGTGTTTCAAACCCTTCAGTCTATAAAATGCTGCTAGCAAAAATCTTATTACTACAAAAAACACTGAAAAATTAAGCTGAAGAAGTTTTTATATCACCCAATATCCATTTTGACCAAAGAGCAAGGAAAATCAGCGCGCTTCGTATACTTGAAAAAAAAAAAAGAAGTAACGAAGTCACGTAACTGATGGAACTATTCTTGTTACAGGCAATTCATACCCCTCCACATCATAGAAGAGGACAGCTATGAGAAGGACGTCCTTTTCTACGTCAACCTCGGCGATCCCGAGCTACTTGGTGGTATGTGTTTCATTCATAATTCATTTTTTTTGCGTTTTACCGTCATGCGGTTAGCATATAGCCACAAACAAAATGTGGAGAAACGAAACGCGATTTACTTTAAACCAGCAAAGAACAGAGAAATTTAGCCGCGTTCGCTTTCTACCAGCAGAGACAAACGCAGGACTTCCTGCCTATTTGAATATCCTAAAAAAATGTCTACTAGAAAACAGTGATAGAATTTTTGATATCGGTTCTATTCGATGCAAACAAACAATCAAACCTTTCCTCTTTATAACATTAGTATAGAAAATGCACAACGAGACTGCGTATCTTCAACTTCCTCTGCTGTTGGACTTATACCAGCGGTGCACTTAATTCAGCTAAGTTTACACACTACAATATCAACAACATAACATTACATATAAAAAATAATTTTTTTTAAAAGATGCGACGCTTGTGGAGTTTCTTCGGCGAGCTCTTCTCCACAAAAACCGCACATCTGAACTCGCCACTAAATGTTACTTTATTTGACTAAGTGATGTAAAATGTCCAAAAGTTAAATTAAATAATTTGAAATTTGAATAAGACCTATTCACCCTGATTTCAGGATAAGCTCGAGCCCCTCGGTGGGGACAAATAGGAGTGTTAGCGATTAATTGTTCCTTACAATAATCAGTAGGCACATAGGTAGATAAAGTAGATAACAATTAAATTTGCATTTTTTTATTAGGATATTTAGTTTTCTTTAGATCTAGATTAGAATAGAAAGATTGATTTTTATAAAAGACTAGATGTCCGCCCGCGGCTACGCTCGCGTTGTTTTTTGACCTTTCCGTGCAGTTTCCCGTAGGAAAGAGATATTTTCCCGCGGTAAAAACTATCTAAGATGCTGACCGGGGATATAAGGTACTACCATGCAAAATTTAATTCAAATCGGTCCAACAGCTTCGAAGATTAGCCCGTACAAACAGAAAAACAAATGTGAAAAAAAAGACGGACATGTTCTATATTACTTTTGACATCCCCCTGACTCGGTTTTTAGCATTTTTTTTCTATATACAGATTTTCGCCCTCTTTAGTTTTATTATATAGATCATCCACCCCATAATATTTTAAGTTCTTCCGATAGGGACAATTTTAACTAGAAATTAGTTTCAGTTTAGTTCTTAATTTGTATCCATTTTTATTTTTGCATGATCCATACCATTCGGCAGAGGCTTTCGAGACATACCTGCCTGACGTAGCGGCCAACGTCTCGGTACAATTCTCACCAGGTAAGACCATTGTAGTATGACTGTTTTCATGTCTATATATTTGTTATTTTAGGCTGTAAGTAAGTTTATTGTGCACGTCTGTTCCGCTTTTCTGTTTACTTTTCTCTTCCATCCAAGGTCTGCTGTAAGACATTTCCTTGGAAATAAGCAGTACCTGTTGTGTCCTCTTCTTTGTGCCTGTATTTTTGTATTTTCTGATGTACGGTCAAGTTCATAACTGCAGTCATGTCACGTGTTTTTGAACTTTCAAATTACTTTTTTACTAAAGACTTGTTATTCTTATTTTTGTGGGTTACGCATACAGTGTAAGGGACTCAATATTTTACTTCAAATTACATGTCCTGATTGCTTTCGGAAAAAAAGTTAATTTAAAGTATACATAGATGCACGTGATATGACTGGACTTATGGACGTGACTGTACAATAAATATTTAATAAATAAAATAAATAAATAAATTAGTTTCTCCGCGTCTCAAGTAACGATACGCACGATCACTAATTTATTTGCTCTTGTTACACTCTTTTTATAATACATTGTGGGCGTAGAGCGACAGCAAAAACAACATTTAGAATTTTTATTCGCCACCATTTTACATAGTTTACATGTGTTCGAGTGATATTTCTGGATCATAATAATAATAATAATAATTTATTGATAATAAGCCTTATCTTAGGAAGCAGATATACAAAATTTTCTGACACAATATTTGTCTGGCTTACAAAAAGATATGCAGGTTTAGGATGTCCCCTGACTTTTACGCTAGGAAATTCCTATATCATAATATATATTTTTATTTATTTATTTATTTATTTAACAGTTTATTGTACACATAAATATACAAAGGACAATCACATGTAGAGAGACGACACAACAGGTCTGCTTATTTTTTATTATTGTTTTATGTTAAATTAGTAACAGAACGAGATAGATTCCTTAATTCCTAAATTACTGTACATTTAGCAATGAAAGCAAAGTTCGATTTCTTTTTTGTTCACTTTTTCTTATTTCTAATTAATATTCTCTGTTTTATTCATTTTAAGTTTTAATAAACCATAACGTGGTAAAAGTGAACTTGGTTTTGTGAAAATACTTCCATAATTTTGCTAAAGTAAGGTACATTATTATAATAGAGGTGTCATAAAACGTTATTATGACGTCAACAATGTCAACATCTCTGACGCGGGTACTTTGGTAACTTTAAGTATCTAATTTCTGTACGTGGGTAGTACTGGGTACATTAGTATATTAGGAGGTACATTTGTCAAAGTAAGTATACAGCAACTTTCGCTTTTATGTTTGCGTTAACGATTTTTCCCATGGGAATGAGATATTTTTCCGCGGTAAAAAGTAGTCTACGTGTTTTTCTTATGTATAAGCTAGATTACTGTAAAGTTTCATTAAAATCTATTTATTTCTTTTTGCTTCGCCGTAGTCGGGTAAAAATAGTTTAAGTCCACTATGCCAATGTAATTTCCCATAGTTTATTTTCTGCATAATATAAAAATACTAAATTTACTCTAAGAAAAATTGTATTCCCACGGGAAAATTACTAAGCCTCGCGCGAAACTACGGAGTGAAAGCTAGTTTAATATAATATTTTCCCCTCTATTATTGCGGTGTTAAGACGTTTCGTACGTGACGTCAGGTGCTTTCCTCATAAGGGAGGAAACTTAATAATAGTAATGAAAATATGTAGGAGACGTGGTATGAAATATTATAGGATGTTAATATTGTGCATTTGAAATGTTTATTTCTGTTTATTTACTTTAATTCTTAGTACAGACAGAAGTATCAAAAAATGTCTTTATTTTAAATAACTTTTCATGTTAGGTACTCACAAATCGAAATAATATTAGCAATTTTTTTGCTCTATGTAATTTATTCTCTACTTATAGCAAAAAAGATATCTTTGAGTTTTATTCTTTAAAAAAAAAACTTAAAATTATAAAAAAAATACATAGATTTATCTGTAGGTACTTATTTGAAATTACGAGTAACCGTATAATAAATAAATGGATGAGACTGTTTCGACCGTTCATAACTTCTCAATTAACGAAATCTAAAACCATTCTCTTATATGTTTCCATACAAAGATCCGGGCAAGCCACATCAAATAAGTAACAAAATTTAACCTCGAAACAAAAAGATTTCAAAGGAAACGTTATATTATAAAGAACGTAATCAAGTGGAAAAGAACTAGATTCTCTAGGCGAAGGCAGAATTCCCACAATAGAAACATTTTGTGAACCTAAATCCGTAAAGAAAGCAATCGGCGGGCAGCCCCTGTGACGGAACCGCGTCATCCTTGTATAGTCGGTGGACAGGGCTTTCTATACAGTACATAAAAGAGGTCCACTGCTGCTGGACAAAAGCCTTTTCAAAAGATCTCTACTAAAACTCAATTTCATGCGTCCATATGAAAATTGACACAAATTTTTAAAAAATATTTGAAACGCAAAGCGTAAGTTAACAATAGATTGTTGCTTGTTGTTGTTGTGTTGTTTATTGTTGTTGTTGTTGTATGGTTTGCGTTAAAAACTGACCAACTGACCCATGGTGACAATAATTTGTCTAATCAAATTTATTAATTCTTTGTTTGGGCATATTTATTTTATATGGGGCAGGTTTTAAAAACAGACTTTTAAAATTTATGATTGATTTAGGACTTAAAAACTGTGATCAATAATGTAAAGGATATTATAAAACTCTTTATAACGGCTCTTTTAAAATAAATGCCCATAACATTAATTCAGCCAGACAGTAAGCAAGTTTTTATCGCTCTACTTGCAGAAGGAAACAAACTTAAAGACTTGTTCATATGTAATTAGTAGGGGAATGATAGAATCTATTTACCGACTAAAATCTAATCATTACTGTCCGGAAAACGAAAAGTTTCTTTTACTGTTATGAACGTTTGTATACAAACCTAATGCCTCAAGTCGTACATTCTATTAGTTTTGGATTTACAAAGAAAGTCGAACATTTTCGGCTGACTGAGGCGGCTGATTGCAAAGTTTTGGTACGATATAGATAGTGTAATCAGATATTTAGAGTCGAAACTCCATTTTGGGAACTTTAATGGGAAAAAGTTTTGCGAAAGTCTATTAGTAATAAATTGATAGATCTGTTTGTGGCTTCGCATGCGTTCTGGTTTCCTTAAGAGATCAAATTTTAATCCCTGCTAATATTATAAATGCGAAAATAACTCTGTTTGTCACTTTGTTACGCTTTTACGACAAAACCGATTTTAATTAAATTTGGTACAGAGCCAGAATAGACCTTGGAAAAAGACATAAGCTACCTTTTACTGCGAAAGAGTACCTTTTTCCCCACGGGAAAAACTGTTGATACGGGCGGAGTCGCGGGGCGGGAACCTAGTTTGATATGAAGGCTGTTTAGTCTAGAGCAGCGGTTCTCAATCTTTTTTGGTGACGGAACCCTTTTGAAAAGCAAAATACTTGACGGAACCCTACAATAAAACAACTGTTTTCAAATGTGTATTCTTAATAATAAGCATAATAAAAGTACAATGTAACAGTCACAAGTAGATATCGGGGAGATATCAAACTTTGTATCACTATCTATGTGGGGGACGTCTGTGGGTGGCGCAGACGGGTGATCAGCTCCCGGTATAGGAACTATTTCATCCCTAATCCCAGCCTAATGATGCCACTCATCCGTTTGTAGTACCTAAGTTTTCCCTCCTATCCGCGCGCATCGCCTTCAAGAATGTGTCGCGCGGTCCGCTTCCCTTGGCCCCCAGTCGCAAGTACGGTAACCGGGGATGCGCGGAGTATGGACGGACGAGCCGCGGGCGGATGGCCACGGTGTCGGCTAGGTGCCTCTACCGGGCCCCCACCCCGCAAGCCCGCCGCACCGCCCCAGCCCGCCCTACACCCGAGGGATTTGAGAGCTTGCCCTACAGTTTTCCCTCCTCTATCAGGTTCGCGAAGAGGAGTAGTTCTGCCTCTACTCAGCATCATGGCACCATCAAGGTGCTCTGGTTTTACTGCTGCCCCTGCGTCATCCCCTCAAACCTACTGGTAGCCCTACAAAATCTTTAAGATGTTTCCTAACGTTTTTGGTTCAGCTAATTCGTTCATTTCTATCATGTCTGTGCCTATAATCTCCCATCTGGGCATCGAAAACATTGGACACTCTGCGAGGAAGTGTTGTTGTATCACTATGATCATTACTAAAACCTACCATTATAAGGTACGGGCGCCGATGAAGGCCCACTTAATTTCAAATCCTTGTAAAATCTTGCAGTAAAGTAAAGTAAAGAAAAAACATAATGGAAATTATAATATATTTATTTGGGAAGCAAGATACCTAAAAAAGTAGTACAGCTTTTGGCATTTTAACACAAAGATAAACACTTTTTATAAACTTGGTATTGGGCTATCTTGGGAAGCTGGTCGCCGAAGATGGCCCGAAAAATATTAATGGAAATATATGCATTATAAACATTTTAACACTTTTAACATAAAATATCAAAATGAGACACAATCTTCTCATAACATTATTCACAAAAGGTAAAATAGTTAACGAAAAATTCAAATGTGGGCCATCTTAAATCTATCAAAATATAAATCAACTATAAAATAAAAACTAACTACTAAATAAAAATATATTTTACTTTTAAATTAACTTTGAAAGTAACTTATCGAAAATATAAAGAAATCAATTCTTTTTTCTAAAACATTTTTGTTTTAGTAGGTGGGCTATCTAAGGGATACTGATAATTAACTTTGTAATCAATCAAAATAAGTGTACTTATTAGTAAAAACAAATAAGACGCTATTGTCTTTAATTATGTGTGTGTATTCTTAACAAAAAAATAAATTATCCCAAAATAATCTGAAAAGCGAATGGGGCTATGTTGGGGATCATAATATTATGGGCCATGATAGGAAATGACCCCCAGTTTAAGTATAATCTCGTAAAAATACAAAATAGGTAATAAAAAATTAAACTCATCTGTAATTTCGTTGATTAATAAATTAAATACGAGTTTTCACAGTTTGGAGCAAACAGATTTGCTTTTAATTTGCAAATTTTCAAAAGAAATGACATTGTGGAGTTTATAAAACCTGTATCGTTCTGACATGACCAAGCAAACTGTCGTTTGTCTTCAAAATGGTGACGCCCCGGTAATGAAACACACTTGCACTATTGTCTATGATACTAGTAGCATAAACCCGCGTAATTTCAAATGTTTCGAATAATCATAACTGTATTTTTTTTAAAGTGGGCTATCTTAGGAGCCGGGCTATCTTCGGCGACACTACCTTACTCTTCCCGAAATTTTACATTCGTCTCATTATCTTAAAGCCAACATTTTTTAAAGTTTCACTTCTACCACGTGTGAATTGTACACATGACCTTTTTTTCTAAATTCTCGCGGAACCCCTACAGAAGTATCGCGGAACCCCAGGGTTCCGCGGAACACACTTTGAGAATGGCTGGTCTAGAGCAATAATAACAAAACAGTTGGGATCTATAAACATTGAGTAGGATTCATAATTCCCAGCTATATGATGATGTTTGTAAACCTAAGGCTAAGTCGCCAATGCACTATGGTTTGTTTCATATTAATCAGGACCAAAGTTCATTTACGCCTGCATGCAATGCGCAATTTTTTTTTCAAACGATACGATAAGGCGTAAGAAATTATCGCAAAATACGTAATTTATCATACCAAACAATATCTTCATTCACCAAACATCTAAAATCGTTTATTGTTGCTAGAAGTTTCTACAGTAAGTATTAGATAATTTCTGAAGCTAAAGATTTTTAATAGTTAAGTTTTTGTATGCCTCTATCAACCTACAAAAGTTATTTTGTAATGTCTGTATTGCATATTTCAATAATGTGGTTATAATAGGTATAATAAGTAATATTTAACACTGCGCTCTCTCGCTATATTGCTGTGCTCTTTCAGAGCGTCACTACTGTCTGTACTATATTATTGTTAAGATGTCTATGTAATGTACCAACTGTGACTAGCAATAAATACTTTGAATTTGAATTTGAATTTAGTAAAAGGCGGAGTGAGCGTGTGACCTTGCCAGACATTTTGGCATAACTTTCAAGAAAAGAGTTCAATGAACTTTTGTCCAGATTTATATGAAACAGACCATACTGTAAACCATTCATCCCTTGATATATTTTATGCATCCTTCCGTCGTAAAATTGATGGAGCCGACCCGAGCTATTGAAGCTTTTACCCTGAAATTTGACTCAGATCTAGGATGCTGTATGCTCGAATTGCTTTTGTTTAACATTTTCATGAGGATTGTAAGTACTTTAAATCGAAAACTAGCACAATTTAAATTCTTTATTAAAAATTCTACCAATAAAATCAATGTTATTATTATTTATTACCAACCTGACGGACTTTAAAGGACATTGGTGTTGAATTTCCCAAGTCACATAGTTTAGAAATTTAAAAAGCGCGGTATATGGAAACCAGAATGGATGAAAAAAACGTGCTCTGATAAAAATAGATCAAGGTTACAGAAGAAAATAATATGTCAAGGTGCCACATAGCAATATTTTAATTCTCACATAGTCGAAAAAGCGTGGGTGGAGCAGAATAATTTAAAATAATAATAAAATTATTGGCCCATTACATTAATTGTGAACTAAAAAACCCTGCACGTTTAATAAATTTTATTATTCTATCAATTATGCAATGGAAATCTATTACTTTATAAACTAATTTCCCGCATAAATAATTTAAACCCTTCTTAGAAAGGGTGAAACATTCTAATTCTACTTGAAAAGTTATGAAAATCTTTAAGACTCTGTCGTTCGTTGATGTTTAAAACAAGTGCCGATTCTGGCTAAATTGTTATTAAATCTAAGCTGCAGCTAAAAGATAATTATTATTTATTCGGATGGTGTCGAATTGACCTACGCTTGTGTTGTAAAAGTTCGAATTATCAAGCTTCACCGGACTTGCGAAGGAGCGGAAGGCTCTACCCCGGAGTAGTCAAATACCAACGCGTCTAGGGGCGGCTCAAGGGAACCTCGACCCTAGGCCTAGCGCGTCGATACGGAAAACATCGTGAAAGAGACGTTGCCTGATAAAGGAGCACTATGGTTTGTTTCATATAAATCCGGACAGAAGTTCATTGACCTCTTTCTTTTCTTGAAAGTTATTTAAAAAATGTAACGCCAAAATGTCTGGCAAGCTTACACGCTCACCCCAATTTCTACTACGGTATGCCAAATTACGTATTTTGCGATAATTTTCTATAGTTTTATCGCATCGATAGAAAAAAATGTGCGCATTGTATGCAAGCGACAATGACCTTTTGTCTGGATTAATATGAAACAAACCATAGCGAGGTTTCCTAGTTTATTTTAAGGAACCCTATATAATACTCCAAAGCAAACAGATTGCGAGCTGACACGACATAATTCCGTCCAAAGCAAAACGTCTACTAAATTATTCAGGAGTAACGCTTTGAATAACAAAATACTTCAATTTTATGAGTTTATGGTAAAACCAACAGCTTTATGTTCCTGCTTCGGAAGAGATCACTCGAATAGACGTTTTTAAACCTTTCAGATAGTTGAATATATAAAAGACTAGCTTTCCGCCCCATGGATCCGCCCGCGTTTACAGTTTTTCCCATGGGAATGAGGTATTTTCCCGCGGTAAAAAGTAGCTCTCCATCCTTTCAACTAATTTTACGCCGATTCAGTCAAGTCGATTGGTTGCTTATTTACATACATATATAAATGAATACGTCCTACTTAAAGTACTTTTGCATTTAAAAAAAAAAACATAATATTGACATTATTAAATGTTTTCTAGCCGTTTTTACTTGGTAACGATATGATCGACATCTATACTAATATCATAAATGCGAAAGTGTGTTTGCTTTTTTGTCCTTCCTTCACGCCCTAAAGTAACCAATCGACTTGATTTTCGGCATAGAGTTAGTTGAAAAGATGGAGAGTAACATAAGCTACTTTCTACCGCGGGAAAATACCTCATTCCCACGGGAAAAACTGTTAACGCGGGCGGAAAGCTAGTATAACTATAAATCACGTAGTATAAGAAAACGAATCCGGCGTTTCTCATTTATCCCGTCTCCTCGGAATCTGTTTAGCAATGTCGAGTATATTAGTGTGGAGGCAAAGGGAAGATGTTCCTTGGGGCATGGTGGTGAGCCCGGGAGCCGCGGTCCTACTGTACTTTCGTAGAACTTGTATTTATTCAATGTCTTGCGAAAACTTCGATAGCGCGTTTCAGGCTTCGGCTTCTGATTGGTTGCGCTTCTAATGACGTATGTGACGTAGGCATTGTTTACAACATGTGACTGCAATCGGATGCTCTTTGCAGTGTCAGCTTTATGTAGCGCGCGCGGTATCCGCTGAGTCAGGCGCGCCGCTACATTAGTATAATTTGATGAGGTCTCTCCGCGCCTCCCGGTCGCCATTTACTTGCTAAATACTGGGAACTGCTTCCTCCGTTGCTTGGGCTAGTAGGCATGGTAATAAAGTAATTTAAGACCTAAACTCGGCCTAAAAATGTTTCGCTGTTTTGTCCTGAACCTCGCCTAAAATGTCTTTTAGGGTGCCGCTCAACAAATACAAAAAACGAAACGCTTATAGGATCACTCTTATATGTGTCCAGTTGAAATTTATTACGCAGTTTGTAGCGTCATCATAATCATTAACAGCTCATATATGTCCCCACCGACGGGCTCGAGCCTACCCTGAAGTCAAGATGAATAAGCCTTAGTCGACCACGCTGGCCCAGTGCGGGTTGGTCAACTTCACACACAACTCTTGAATTACTTCGCACTGCGAAGTTCGCAGGTGTATGCAGGTTTCCTCACGATGTTTTCCTTCACCGTAAGAACGTCGAATAAACATACATAATATGTGTGTAAATAATATGGACGGTACAGGTCCGTCTTTTGGGTCACGGATTTACCTAAGTGCACCAAATTTTAACTCAATCGATCCAGTTGTTTCAGCTGACGATGAAGAACTTCGTATGTACGGAATGTGCCTTTTAAATTTGAACACTTTTGGTAACGGAATTAGGTCTAAACTTGAAAATCAAATAATTTCTTTATCCTAATACTAATAATAGTGATTTACGTGCATGATTCCAACTCAGGTGGATGTTGATGTGCGTTTGTTCATATTAAATATTTTTGATAAAAACCACAGGAAATGTTTTTACTAAATAATTTACGTAAAATATATTATATTTATATTAAAACTTTCACGTTTTTCAGTTATTACATTCTTGTGATGCACTTTCTTCTATCTCTCTTAACATTATTATTTTAATATTATGTGTGTATTTTTAAGCAATTTTTGGTGTGTTTTAAACTATATATGTATTTATTTTATAAGTATTATACTTCTTCTCTTTTTTTCACGGTCCACACTCTTCTTCTTGGGTGGATTAATCTGCAAGTAAGGTTTTTTGTTGAATAAATAGTAGAATATATGTTTTTTGCTCTATCTTTACTTATTTTTTATTGGAAATCTATTTTTAGGTTAGTATGTATTTCATGTATTTCACATGTTGCCTAGTTAATTGCTTGTATGTAGAAATATTGTCAATTCTATCTAAAATATGCTATATTTGTTTGCTATATTTTAGTTTCATTTTATATAACAATCAATGTAAACTTGTTTAGTTTCATCCTTATGAAAATAAACGCCACCGTAGGTAAGTACAGTAGCCAGCACAATCAACTGGACATGTTGATCTTTAGAGCGCCCGGCCCGTATTCCGTAGAGGTAGGGGTGAATTTCGAAGTGCGAATGTCCTACCGCATGTACTGGCTTCTGTACATCAAATATATTAACTTAATTGACAGATAAGTTAAAAAGTTTTATTTATAAGAACGAATAAAGTTTCGGTAGTCTAGTAAATCTATTGTAATTATTGTAACTAAAAGAAATGACCATGACCATGTTAGTAGCGAAACAAACTGATGCCTTTTCTAGAGGTTTTGGTAGCTAGAATTTTTCTCGATTTTTACCAAGTTTCAAAACGTAGTTTTCATTGTCAACAATACCTAAAAAATTACATAGTTGTCACAATTGTAAAGATATAATTATTCCTTTTGGATCGTTTTCGTAATTTTGATTTCGTAATTGACTATGAAAGAGGAATAATTTTTCTTATTATAACATTGTAACTTTTAAAAATTTTTCATATTTTTTTCGAAACTAACGGCAAGCCGAGTTTATCAAATCACGTACGTTTATACAAAGCGGTTTAATACCGGTTTAGCTCAATTTCTAAACTGCAAACTTGCAAACAGTTTAACATCCAAAGCGCCAAATAATCATTGCTGAAATCCTATTAAATTATCCGTGAAGCTAATGCAATTGCGTTTGATGTCGTCATACGCCAAAATACTACCGAAATCGCGTAATGGAGTTGCCAGGTAATCAATTTTTTTTTCAAATTGCGATATTATTATCAATTTAGTTATTAGAATTTTGTACAGTTTGCATGTATAATTTTTTGACATGGAATGTGTATTCGATCGAAAATATCGAAGTAAGAATGCTATAATTATTCACTAGGTAAAAAAACCCGTGAACTACGCAAAATTAAAGCGCTAATTATTGTGTTTTTATGTCGTGTTTGACGTGTCTGTCTGTCTGTGGCATCGTAGTTCCTAAACGGATGCGCCGATTTAGAGCTAGTTTTTTTTGTTTGCAAGGTGTCACAATTGAGAGTGTTCTTAGCTATGATCTAAGAAAATATTTTCAGCCATTTGAAGATTATCAGCTGTTTTCAAATTTTTGAAAGGATCAGTAACGGTTTTGTTGGGGGTGTTCTTAAAAATTTTAATTCAATATTTTCTTCTATTTTGTTCTATTTACATACATAAAAGCACTTTCAAAACAAAAGATAATTAATAATCTAACAATTATCTGGCAACACTATCGCATAGGGTCGTGTCGCATCGCCACTGCAGTATCGGTTACGGTTACGGTGCGTAATGCGCAACAATTCGGTTAAGCTTTCGGTTAAGCTGTGTCAATTCAATAAGCCCCTCGAATCATGACTACAGCGCAGCCTCCGTGGTCGAGTGGTAAAAAGCTCGCCTGACGTTTCGGAGGTTCTGGCTTCGAATCCCGGTGGGCGACCATCGAACGAATATAACTTTGTGAGACTTTCCCCAGTTTGGTTAAGGCATTGCAGGCTGAATCACCTGATTTCCCGAAAAGAAATATGATTATTTTCGTAACGTTTTATGATTTCTCACGTTTTATGTATGTAGTTTATTTAATAGTGCCACCAAACCGCGCTATCTAGCATTTTTTGCAATTCCCTGCTTGGTTGCATGGAAGAGATTGCTACTTTAGCAATAAGATCACCTATTGGCTTCTTGTTTTACATTTAAAATTTGTAAAAGTACTATTTATTTCTGGTGTCAATTAAGAATATTTGTATTTGTATTTATTTTCGGACAATCAGGTTACCCGATCACTTATTTCGGATGTAGACTAGTAATAGCCATGTCTTTTGCTTCAGGTGACTTTATAATTCTGACACCAGCCCCCGTAACATGCAGGGCTATGACAAAAGTTTGTCGCACATTTAACTGTCAAAAAACCCGCCATATTGAAATATCCTCCAATAGGATAAGAGAATACGTACGACAAAATTATGTCTATCACGCGTGGACTGGCCATGTTAGAGGGGCAGGGGTGACCAGGGCAAACATCATAACATCTCATACACGTGTCATTAACAGAATCCTCCGTAGGTGTATGCTCGGTTTAAGGTTTGAATAGCGGCGGTGCACTCGTAAAATAAATACTTATCACTTTGTGAAACTTTTCTTAATTTGGTTAGGACATTGCAGGCTAACCGCTAAATTACCCAATTATTATTGTCTGAAAAGAATGATTCGTACTTCGAAGGGCACTTATAGCCGTTGGAACAATTTTTTTAGTTTGGCAAGCAATCTGGTTTTGACAATTTGTTGTGTGCACAAAAGTGAATTGAAAACCTATTGCACTTTGAAAAGCGAAAATAATCGAGCGCCGGGCGGTTTGGTAAAAAAATGGATATGGCATGTGTCCATGCTGCAGGCAAAGTGCGATCCACAGACAAAGTAGTTATCTCCAATTTTTTTTTCGCGGTGATAACCCGTAAATATACCTTATGTGTTAGTGTTCTTTAACAACAACGAAAATCTAAGAATGTTTAAAATTGAAGTCGATGCCCACTATTTTCAAAATATCTCGAACATCATGAACATAGGGATCATTCAACAATTACGTGATCACCGGAAAGGGGGGGGGGGGTCGGGTGCTTGTATATACATCGGATTATTAGGGGGGGGGAGGGGGAAGAATCCATGATTACGTCATCAGCGCTTCGTTTCCGAAAACAAATTTAATTTCATTGATTTAACTTTATAGTCCTTACCTTATGCATTTTGACAAAATGCCACACCCTCTTCCCAAATTTAGGTCATTTAAGACCCATAGAAACATGACATACGTATCAGTGCTAATAAACAGCAAAAAATTTAAGCACGGCCGAAGATTACGTAATCAAGGCGAGGGGGGGGGGGTTAAAAACAAAAGATTACGCTGTGATCACATAGAGGGGGGGGGGTTAAAAAAACGGCCAAAAATGATCACGTAATTGTTGAACGATCCCATACTGATAATGTGTGTTAGTGTTACTTTAAACATTTTTGTGAACAGAGAGAGATAGATAACTGAACCCATTTTCAGTTTCAGCGCCTGAAAGAAGAAGTAGTTAACCTTGCATTTGACTGCACAAAAGTTGTTAAATTTATTTTATTTTTATTTTATTTATAAAGATCACCAACAGAGTATACAACAATACATTTAAATTATAAGACAATTACAAAATACAGCTAATTGCTACTCCAATTACAAGTGATAACAGCATGCAAACAGTGAAAACAATTTATTTACAATAATAATCTTCAATCAAAGTAAATTTCTGTAGTGCCCTAGCTATTCCCTACAAACTAATTTAACTAAATAATAAATATCAAGCAATCTTCTTCTTCTGTCGTGTCGATGGCTAGTTTTAAATTTTTTTTGCCCAATATCCTGCCACCCTGATTGCTCTTTCTGAGGCCTCCATGAGCTCCTCCGGCGTGCAAGACTCAGGGCATGCAGGACATGACAATAGGTGGGTCATGGTTTGCGGCGACAGGCCGCACTCGCACCGGAGATCCATCCCATCAGAAAGACCCCACCTAAACCGATTTTGTTTGCTTCGGCCAATCAAGCAATAAAGACGCCCGTTGGCTTTTTTATCATTGGTTCAATGTATTTGTATTTTGCTGTAATACATATTTTCCTGGGTATCATTAAACTGTTAAATATATTGAAGTTTTCGGTAGTTGCACCGCGACATTTCACGGAATATTTCGCAGCAGTCGGCCGCAGGAGGGTTTTTATGATTGATGACTTGCGCAACCACATGACTGCAACGACACTGCATATTGAAATTGACGTGGCAATTTCTCATTCCTCTGGCTCCGAATGCTTTTAGCTGACTTGATTTTGAAATACTGAAATGGACTTTTGTTGTCCTTGCGCAAACAAGCTTGAAATTCGATTTACCGTTTTTTTACCAAGCATTTTATTTGGGTCGTTCTATGATTAAGTGTTTTCTTAATTTACGATGTTAAATTAAGAGAAAAAATATTGGTCAGTTTATTATCGTGATATAAACAATCTCAACTTTGAATTCCTGGCGATTCTGGAAAACATAAAAGTACCTATTTAAAAGCGTCAATCAGCGCTACATTGTCTAAGGCTTATTCGCCTTATTTCAACAAAGGCTCGAGATTTTCTGGGAGGGGCTCGAGACTTTCAGTGATGTCAAATAAAGTGCGACCATCAGGTAGACAAGTACAAAAACTACTAGAAAATTTATAAGTATTTTATTTTATTATTCATTTCATAGAATAGAATATACTTAATTGCACACTAGAATACAATACAAAAATTAAATAAATAAAAAAAGATCGAAAGTATACATGTATTGCTGAGTAGCAAATTTCTACCAGGCAACTTTAGGGTGAGGAGATACAAAAGTGAGACGGGTCTGTGCAAACAACACAAACTACAAGAAATGTTTAAGATATTGTACACTTACTAATTACATACTACTTTAAAACATTTTATTAAAGCCTCAATTTCCAACGAATGAATTATCTGCCAATGCTAAGTGCACTTTCTAATTCTACTGTCCAGGCGAAATGATACCAGTCTAATCTGCCAGAGGAATGAGAAACGATCCGAACCGCTGGGGACATTTGTTTTAAATTCACTGGGCAGCGCAGCCGCTCATTTTACCGATTGTTTCAAAACGGCACGGACTAAGGTCGGGAAAGCTATTTTATTCATTAAAAGCTTTTATTCTTTCTAACTAAATTATTTATATGCAATAAGTTACGTCCTATTCCTGAGATTTATTTGCTACGACCGAACTTAGAGCAACGCTGGCCTTTCGTACCGCGACCGAAACATAATGTGTACTTGATTACTGTATAGTGTAGTGACCGTGAGGGCCACTACAGAACGCTGCTGATAATTTAGTTATACATTTTAAAACTTAACGGGACAAATACCACGGTAAATATCCCGTGCTAAATCTTAATATTTATGATAATTTAGTTGTTACACTTTTACACAGAGTCAGTAAACTACGGGGAATTGGAGAGAAGAAACTACTTTTTTTTCATAGGAATAACGAGTAAATTTTCTTGATATTTTACTAATATTATAAACGCGAAGTTTGTGAGAATGAATTTATGTATTGATGGATGGATTTTTGTTACTCTTTAACGCAATAACTACCGTGGGCCAGAAAGCTAGTTTAAAAAAGTTAGCTCCAATTAAGTCCAGTTTTCATTTTTTTGTACATACGGTCTTTTTAATTCATAAGTGCAGTCATGTCATATGCATTCATCATCATCATCATTTCAGACAGTAGACGTCCACTGCTGGACAAAGGTTTCCCCCAAAGATGCCATAATAATATGCATTAAAACTTTAAAATATTAACCTTTTTTTCAAAAGCATTCAGATTATGCTATTTCAATTAAAATATTGAGTCCTATACACTGTACTCTCTTTTGTAATAACATACAAAAACATTATAAAATAAAAATGTATATAATTTAAAATCTGTTTGTTCCTGAATACCTATACTTTTATTTTAAGTGCACGTGATAATATGTCAGCACTTTTGAACGTGAACCTATTTTGATTTGAAATTTCAGTGCTAGTATACTTTTTTTTAAATACGCCCCTGTCTAATGTTTCATTAATTCAATACGAATGCCGCTCAATTTATGCCTGTGGGAGAATCAGACTGGGTTTTAGTTGAGCAAGCTCGATCCAAGCTCGGTTTAACAACTGGTCGGTCGGTCAGCCAAACAACCGCGCTAATTGACGATGTATTTTTTTTCATAAATTACTATCGGTGGATAGCGATTTTTAATTGGTACAAACTACTGCACTACAACGTTTTTTTTGTCTTTATGATCTTGCGTACGTGTCAGATAAAAGTATTTGTTTAGTATCAAAAAACAAAATCTTAAAGCACTAACAGACGTCCGGATCGGTGCGTTCCGTACCGTGACCTTGGGTGCCGTCCGGCCAATCACAGACTACTTAGAAGAACGTTAGTAGCGCACCGATCCGGACGTCTGTTAGTGCTTTTAACTTCCCTGGAAGTAGGAAAGCCGCGCTTCGATCATACCCCATTTCGATAATATCACGTGCCAGAGAGAAAACAAGATATGGGTGGGTAGGTCAACCACAACTTCCCTGGAAGTAGGAAAGCCGCGCTTCGATCATACCCCATTTCGATAATATCACGTGCCAGAGAGAAAACAAGATATGGGTGGGTAGGTCAACCACCTCCGTGGTCGTGTGGTCAAAAGCTCGTCTGACGTTACTGAAGTTCCCGGTTCGAATCCGTCGAACAAATATCACTTTGTGAGACTTTCTCCAGTTTGGTTAAGACATTGCAGGCTGAATCACGTCCGAAAAGAAAGATGATTCCGTGCTTCGGCAGGCACGTAAAGCCGTTGGTCCCGGCTACTATCTACGGATGTAGTCGTTATAGGAGCCATGTCGGAAGCCTGAGGCGGCTCAACAATTCCGACACCAGGGTTTGTGAGGTAGGTTAACATCGAAATCCACTCGAAAAGAAGAAGATTAGGAAAAAGAAGGACCGGAAAGAATAAAGAATAATTTAAAATAAGAAATTGCTGAAAAATCAAATGGTATATTTACAAAAATTGCTTATCATGGTAGGGGCCTCTATGGGTAAAATTATCTTACAAACCCTCCTGGTGTCGTAATTATTAAGCCACAAAACATGGCTTGTGTAACGACAACATCCGTAGATAATAACTATGTATAGCTATAATAGTCCATACTATTTATTTATTATTTATTCAAACAAAGTAAACTTCGCAGTCAACATAAATAAATTACAAAGCTTATTTACAAACGTAGAGCCAATTACGAAGTCTAACAAATTATAATTGCTTGTAGCTAATGCCTTATTATTATAGATAACTTGAATTTATTTTACTTTATATTTTTTTTTCATTAGTCACAATGTTTTTATACATAAATCAACATGCGAGGGAAATCATGTGAAGATCTAAAAGAGTGTAATTAAAGTGTAACTATGTATGTGTGTTGACTGTTGGTGTGTGTGTGTGTGAATTATGTGCGTTTGATTGTGTGTGTACTGCTTTATATAGATAGTCGGGTAATACGTACATTAACTAACTGTGGAGAAACTACGTAGAATGTGTGTAATAAACCAGTAGGCCTACTAACTATGTAAGTAGCGACAGGCTCGAAAAGCTGTCAAACGCGACATAGTGACATTAGAGCCATAGTAGTTCTGTCAATGTGTCGCATTTGACAGCTTCTCGAGCCTGTCGCTACTTACATAGTAGGCCTACTGTTGCGAATATGTCGGCATAATTTTTTATTATAGGTATTTACTACTCTGTATATAAAAGTTTTCTATAAATCTCTTCTTTGTAAAGTGTAATAATATTTAGTTTTTTTATTAATGTTTTTTTTTCTAATGTTTTTTTATGCCGCTGAATGCGGGCAGAGCAGGACCGATCATTGTGGAGATCCTTGGGGGAGGCCTTTGTCCAGCAGTGGACGTCTACAGGCTGAGATGATGATGATTGATTATATTATTTATACCACGACAAAGTCTTTACCATTACTGTAGAGATAAAAATCATATTTTTACCCACTTTTATCTCTTTATATGATTCTCACAGCATAAATTACATATTTTTCAGGAAAAAATGGAAAATGTTCTTCTTTTTTGCAACCCTTTTCCGGGTGAGAAAATAATACGACATTTTCGTGTATACGACGCTCGCATTTATTCATTTTTGGAGATCCGTGGTCAAAGTCAATGTCAAAATAATGTAATTCACTATAGGTTTTACAAACACTTAATAACGCCAGAAGTTAAAAATCTCTGGTCAAATACCTATAATACATCGGGTTCGTAAAATAAAGCAAAACTTCTAAGCCCAAAAGACTGCACAACTTTTGTTTTAAAATATTTCCGATATCGCAAAGAAAAACCGTTCAATAATTTATCAGTTGACTGGGTCAATTTGTATGAAAAGTAAAATTTTACCGCTTCTGTGACTAGACAATGTACACACACAAGTATGGATCGCCTTGATTCGTGAGATAAACCATCTGTATCGTAACATGTATTACGGAGAGGCTTATTAATATAATTAAGTCATAATCTCCATATTCGATAGTTGGCTTGGGGATCGCAGTTGTTTTTGATTACATTAGTGGATCTTGAGCCGCTAATGACACAAGTATAATACTTTCTTAACACATTCACTGCTTAAGAAAAGGGTTTAGTTAATTGGAGTATTTAAATGTATCTATTATATTGTTTAGCCTTTGGGGAACGATTTTACTCATGAATATGAACTACTGTCATTATAGGACTAAATCTGGAATCGCGAAAAAAATAAATGTTGCCAACTATAAATAATTCTGTACTTTTTTTAATTGAATAAGGTCGCATTTTGTATACCTGTGTTGTTGTAAATTGTGATATTTCTCGTTCATTTTGTGTTAGAAAATATACATCTATTTTAACCTTTACCAGACTTGTAATTCGATACGGAACCTTAGTACCTAAACATTTTATATAATTTCGAGTCTGACTTTTTATTTCATTCTGCGTTTTGCTCTGGGGTACAGATATCGCGTTTTTCTCGACTTAACGTAAATTGGAACGGAATTGGAGATATAGTATTTTGTTCTATGTATCTGATTTCATACATTGTGGAGATCCTTGGGGGAGGCCTTTGTCCAGCATTGGACGTCTTCTGGCTGAGATGGATAGATGGATAGCAACGCAGGACGCAGGCCGGCGTTGCTCTAAAAATGGATCTGATATCAAAATCTGCAATGCTATTTTGTAAAACCCCAAAATATTGCAGTTCACTTCCATCTCACATGAAACTACGAAATTTAAAATTATTATACAATCGAATTCGCTGCGAATTAACGTGTCTGATTTGACTTTGTTCAACTACTGTTTAAAAAAAACCAAAATTTTATAAATAAACAAATTGAACCAACTTTGAATGCGTGTCTAAAAAATCTTGAAAGAGTTTTTTCATCAGACGCGCGTTTATGAATAGAACAAAACATAATTTAATCACAGCACACGCAACACAAAAAGCAAAATTAACAGAAAAGAAACGTCAATAACTTTTATTTTGTAACACATGCAGATTGTGTTTAAGCCGTTCTTTCTTCCAACAGATGACGACAACCCTGTCCATCCTCACAACGAAGTGAATCACCTGGCAACCTTACCCGAAGAGGAGGCAGTGGTGGCCATGATGGGACTGCCAAGAGCTGGAGACATCACCAGGGCACAGCTCAGGATCAAAGAGAGCAAGGAGTTCAAGGTTAGATATTTTTACCCGACTATAGCGAAGCAAAAAGCTGAATCTGTTTTGCTGCAGTAGGTGGCATACGATCACGGCTATCCTTTAAACATATCTATATCAGTATGACATATAAAAATACGTTAAAATGTAAGTAATACGTGTATGTAAGTTGTTTATTTAATAGTCGGTAAATCTTTAATAGTTTGTACGTAATAATTTCAGCAGAGACAAATTTTCTTGTTTCGTACTTTTTAGAGCGTGTTTTTAGTAGTCGGGTTTAAGTTTTTAAACTTTCTTTTTAACAGTCTATTTGCTTCCACTGCTGAACAAAAGCTCCCTCGATTTCCATTGATTTCTGTTCAGCCTTGGTACCATGAAACATGACAGATTATCTCGCCTTTGTCAAAATGTCATGCGTTCATATTTCCTCCAATAGGATGAAAATATAGACTTGAAAATATCGAATTCCAAGCAAAAATATTATTAGCCTACACCCCTTATATAAAACGCGCTTCTCGCCGCTCCGCTGCCATCGAGATCACTCCAATACAAATTTACCCTCCGATCTTTGCCATCCCGCCTCAACCACTGCCTTTCGATTAGGGAAGTGTCCTAGAAAAAAGAAATAGATTCTAATTAGTAGGTACGTCAGTTAGATTATCGAAAAAAATTGAACACGTTTTTTTTTTTTTCAATTTGACGAAGATATTTCGCATCAAAATGTAAGGGAAAAGTGCTATGACGTCGATTTTTCCGTACAATTTGTATGGCGTCGTCACTGGAAATTTTAAAGTGCTATATCGTCGGCATTTTTCGTTTGCCAGACAAAAAACAACGTGTACCTATATATTTTTTAGTAATCTAACTGACGGACTAATTCGATTTTTTAGGACACTTCCTTCAAATGCTAGTTAAGCTGAACAGGCGCATTTCATTTCTCTCTTTTATTCGACGAACATAACAATAATGCAAAGTCCAGCGTGTACAGCTTAGCAAGTTCTTGACTGTACTTTTATTATGACATCATCACCGACTACAATAAAGAAAATTCAAAGTATGCCCATTCATCCCCCTCGAACAGTGACCTAATTCTAAAACCCATAAAGCAAAGTGTATTGAATGGCTCCATTACGAACAGAAGCCTCGTAAATTACCACTGAACTCGCAAGAAATTCCACCTCCCAGTGTTCTCTATAGAGGACAAAATCTCCCGACGTCCTCGGTGTAGAACAAAATACCGTTTGGGAAGATTAACGTGCCAGAACTTGGGAAGTTTTACCGATAACTTGGACGGGCTTAGCATGAATATGTTTTACATCCAGCATTGCCAGATGCAATGTATTAGATTTCCCAAAAAATATAAATTATTATGGTCCCCAAACCGAGTAAAAAGAACTATAACATTTGGGTCTTTTATACGCAATATTGTTTGAAATTAAAATTTCAAACAATATTGCTTATTTTACTGATATTTTTGTTTCTAAATAAAACAAGGGTTTAAGCGCACAAGATACGTAATACAACGATATTTAGAAATTTTACAAAACTGATTACAAATTCCTTTAATGTGTCATCCTAAAAAGCCTTCTCGCGAAATTCACAATCGCTTGTTCTCAGACATATTGTTCCCCCGGGCCCTGTGCGTATGAGCTATGCGTGGTTTTACTCACAAGTAATATCTTTTCATATAATGCTATAAATTTTGAAACACATTGCGCCTTATGCCAAATACCTGATTTTTTATAGAATCTGCCTAATTATTTGTTTACCGGTTTCCCTCATGAAGTTTTTTCACCGTAACGTGCCGTAACAGAGTAGGTACTAACATAAGAATTCGAAAATGGAAAAAACACATTGGTACGGTCAAGTTTAAGGTAAGCTGAATATGGTTGGTAAGTAGGTACTGCTTCTTATTTAATGTACGTACAGAATCCAGCACATGCGGTTGGACATTCGCACTACGAAATTCTGCCCTACCACCGCGGAACACAATACGGTTCTCAAGGTCAATATGTCTAACCGCATGTACTGGCTACGGTACATAAAAACGGGACAAAGTTCAAAGTGTTTAGCTTAACGCGCTCTTGTTTGTACCTTTCCATTCTTGAAGGAAGAATGAACACGGTTGAATGGAAGGTAGCGGCCTTAGCTAAGCCACCAACGCTCTTAAGGAACTTACCAAATTGTTATTGCCAAAATGTTTCTTATTCTTATTCTTATATTTATTTTGTTGTTTGTTACAGAACACGGTAGATAAGCTAGTTCAAAGAGCAAACGCGTCGATAATAATAGGTACGTCCTCGTGGAAAGAGCAGTTCTCGGAAGCTTTGCACGCTAACTCAGGTGAGTGCTGTTTGGTAGAATAATATTATTATTTCCAACGCATAAATATGTCATTTTTAAAAGACAAAACTTGAAAAGTTTCATTTCTTTTAAATTTTCCCCTATCACTGAATTATGAACCTTATGAAGTCTTGGAAAAAAATAAAAAGATCAGTTGTTATATGGTCTCATTTTATATTGTACTAGCTTTCCGCCGCGGCTTCGCCCGCGTTAATAGTTCCTGAATTTTCTTTGCTATAAACCTCACGGAGCCCGAGACCTTTCCAACGAATGCAAAACCGTGGAAATCGGTTCGTGCGTTCTGGAGTTATAGCGTCAGGAAGGAAAACCCGACTTATTTTTATATAGTAGATTAATCTTTATAATAGTAAATATTGGTATATTGCTATCTTAAAAATAAAGTCACATCTTTATCTAAATCTTTCATAATGTGGAATTGTCTTGAATTGTGTTTTGGTCTTAGTAAAATACGTCTATCTTTTGGTCTAAATAATGTATAAATTATTACATTTTATGCATTGGATAAAGTAGAATAAACACATTCACAGCTATTATTCAATCAAATTAGACAGTGTCTGCTAGGTACAAATTATTTGTAAATTTTAGTATATCTGGTTGTATTTAATTTTATTTGTAACAATTTGATTTGTTCAATTATAAAGGGATTTATACAACTTGGTTTGTGAGCTCAATCATAAACTGTAATACTAGTTATTTGAACTTTACCAAAACTCTGTTTGTGACAGGTTATCTTTCCAACTTCTAGAGCTGGAGTTATTTAATTCTAAAAGTTTTGGAAAGTCGTGGCTAGACTTTACTGCCCGGGTTGTTCGTGGGTGATATTTACAGCATTTTAAACTAACCTTTGAAAATTTTACCACTTTCATGTAAAGTTAAGACAGTTGAAGTCAAATTGGAGACCGATTTTTTAAAGGCATAATGGTAAATATTTACTACTACTAAGTGTGTTGACCTATTTTGCACTGTATTTGTGAGAAAATAGCACTGAGTGTTACACAAAACACACGTAAACTCAATGCACGTAAGCTCAATTTCGCGTACGCTAAACTTTACCACGCCAACTTAAGTTATTGTTAATATAAAGAAAGAAGGAAAACATGAGTCTTACTAGTTTTAAGTCCCGTGTTTAGTCGCAAGAACAAGTCTCCTGGCTGTCAATGCCGGACTATGTAAACTACACCTTCAACCACAATTTCAAATTGAAATTGCTTATAATTGTTGTGGTATCTCCCTTCATTTATTTGTCAAAACTTGAAAAAAAGCATCTGCCAATGACGACTGTTTTGATGTTAAGCTAAGTGTTAAGCTAAGGCTTACCAAATATTGGAAGGAATCATTTAAACAGTCAAACATTTTGGAGCTTTATTAAACTTTTCTCGGAAACGTATAAAGTTTTTGCTATAAGCTTTCGCTAAACATCAAGGAAAGGTTTGTTTGTTTGTTTGCATTGAATAAGCTCCGAAACTACGAAATCGATGTAAAAAAATATTTTACTGTTGGAAAATGACACTATCCCCACATAGGCTATATTTCATTTTCAAAAAAGTTAGGGATCTTTACTCAAACTCCAAGTGTAACCCAAGGTGAAAAAAAAATACTTAAAATGTTGTTCCTAATAATTGAATAGGCTCCGAAACTACTGAACCGGTTTTGGTAAATCTTTGCACAATAATAGAATAGACCTTGGGAAAGAACATAGGCTACGAATTACCGCAAGAAAATTTCACATTCCCACGGGAAAAATTGTAAAAGCAAGCGGAGTTGGCACAAAGATATTTAATAGAATAGACCTCGCGGAAGAACCGCCGCGACGGAAAGCTAGTGTAAGGTAAAACTGTAATTATTATGCATTTCTGATTGTTTAGACGACTCCGATGGACCTCCCTCTTGGGGAGACTACATCCTCCACATTCTCACCGTATTCTGGAAGATTATCTTCGCTTTAATTCCTCCTACAGGCAAGTACAGCAACATTTTATGTGATATCATAATCCCCCATACTTTGTTACACATGACATTGCTTCCTCAATTTTAATGGTCCAAATTAGTCACCATCATTTGTTTCATTGCGAAGGGAGGCAGGCTAAGCCTTTGTGACACCAGTAATAAGGTTGGTTACAACACAAATAATAAGCCGATTGTCATAATTTAGCTTTTATTAGACGTCTTATACTGAATCAACTTCACCACAAGGATTTCTACTACGATCTGTTCATATTCATTTTTATTATCAAAGAATTCATAGTGAGGACTAACTAGTGATCTAAGAATTTCACCAGCCACTTCAATTATATTATCTGTGTTCAGTGAAACCACTTTTCCTTAAAAATCTTCATCTACCACAACTACAAAAATTATTTAAAAAATATATTTCTCTAATGCTTGTTTTTGAACAGATATTGGCGGTGGCTACGTCTGTTTCGTGGTGTCTATAATCTGCATCGGGCTGGTCACAGCAGTCATTGGAGATGTGGCATCTCACTTCGGTTGCACGCTCGGCATCAAAGATTCTGTCACTGCCATCATCTTCGTAGCTTTGGGGACCAGTATACCTGGTAAGTTCAGAAAAATATTTTAGTCGGCTTACCAGTATTCTCACGAATTTTTCCTTGTTTCTTTTACTTCTTTCACCGACCTATCCAACCCACCCATACTTTCTCTCAATTATTTTTTTATCACCACGGGATCGCTTTTCACCACAGTCTCACCTCATCAACAAAAGGTCTTCTCAATTTTCTCTTTTATGATATTCTTTATATATAGATCGGTCGGCCGGGGTTAGGTGGCCAATCATTTTCTTTTTAGTTTTTTAACAAAATTATTATTTATATTATTACTTATCTGTACAATAACATGTTTTGATATGATAGTGGTGCCCAAAATAATTATAACCAACCAAACAAATAAAAACCCGCTCTGGGAGCGCATCATGTATATCTGGCAACTTTCGCTATAGTAAAATTAGTTATGTTAAATTTCAGCAATATGGATAGTTTTTACTATTTTTTTTGATCAGGCTATTTTTTTTTTTGTTGTGTTAACTTATATAGCTATTGTCTTCAACCACTAATTCTAACATTTTTCGCAGACACCTTCGCCAGCAAAGTAGCAGCGTGCCAAGACAAGTACGCTGATGCTTCAGTGGGTAACGTCACTGGGTCGAACGCCGTCAATGTGTTCTTGGGCATCGGCGTCGCGTGGACGGTCGCCGCCATCGTCCACTGGACCAGGAACGAGACCTTCGTCGTCGATCCTGGGAAGTAAGTGTACATCTTCATCATGGTATAATAATATACTCCGCCAGTTATTCTCTTCCGACCACGTGACTTGACACAAGCCTACGTCATTAAGCTGTTCATCCTTGTCGAATGCGTGTGAATTGTTATTTCCTTCTCGCTTTGTTATTGTTAAGTAGGCTTGTGTCACTCTGGGAATAGAGGACCTTGTTTTTTTAGACCATGGTCTTCATGCATTGTTTCATTCATGGCGTCAACAGCTTCAATTTCTTTCGTTATTTCGTCAAATGCATCTGCATCACTTAATTATTATTTTTTCATTTTGGGTTCGCTATTGACTGCATACACCTGACGGAATGCGACGACGTGGTTGATGATGATGGATCACGCTTCTCGTTCAATTTTTGTTATTCACAAATGACTACTCTATTTTCATGTGCACTAGAGAATAAATAATCACATTAAAAAGTATAATCATTATTGCCATATTTCATTTTATAAAAGACGGACGAATATATTATGTCAAATTATCATAACTTATTGCATTTTTCATTATTGTCTTATTAGGTACCCATTTCTCTTCAAGCTCTTCTTCTTTTCAAGTCGACAGCAAACTCAGACAATCTCGGCCCAAAAACCAGCCACACGAATAGCGTCGTCAGTAGCCTTATCAAGTCCTCTCGCGTGCAGGTGACAGGACAAGATGGGCAGCTAATGAGATGGTCCATTTTCTGGGGAACCATACTACACCTACACTCCAAGTTAGAGTCACCTATGAAACCCCATCGGTATAAGTTATCCCTAGTCCGACCCACCTGGGTCCGGAGTCTGTTGAGGGATCTTTAAGCTGTTGTAGCATTAGTCATTGTCAGCTTATATCTAATACCATTCCATTTCTATACAGCTTAGCCTTCAGCGTGACCATGTTCTGCTCGGAAGCAGCCCTGGTGGTGTTAGTGCTGGTCCTCAGGAGACGGAAGTCCATCGGCGGAGAGCTGGGTGGCCCCAAGACCATCAAAATTATTACTTCCATCTTCTTCTTCTCCTTATGGCTAATCTACCTCCTCATGTCCACGTTGGAGGCTTACGATGTTATCCAAGGGTTTTAAATGTTGTATGTCTAGATTTGTGAAATGATCAACGTCGTGAAGAAAATCCTGTATTGGTAGATGAAATAGTTGAACAGCATTAAATAAGTTTTCATCTTGTGTGGTTTAGGAAGTTTTGAATAAAAGGACGATAAAGGTAATGTACAATTTTGTATGAAAGCAGAACTTGAAGCGGTTATTTGCGTTTATTTGCTGAACAGTGTGCAAAATTATGCTAATTTTATAATATTTGCAGCAAATTGCAACAAAATTATACATCAGTTTAATAGTGGTAAAAAAATATTTTTTGTGTAATTTGACAGTTTTGTACTCATTTATTACTTACACGTAATTATTAAGCTCACGGATTGCTGAGAACCTATATACTTAAATGTGTTAAATGAGATACACACTCAGAACAACACAACAACACTTTTATTGAAATTGCTTTGAGACTATAGCGTCGTAGAGCGTTAGTGGCCAAGTAGCTAGGCTCGTTGACTTCCATTCGGAAGTTCGCGGGTTCAAACCTCGGCACGTACCAATGTGTTTTCGATTTTCGAATTCATATGTACGTTTATTCGACGCTCTTACGATGAAGGAAAAATCGTGAGGAAACCTGCACACACCTGCAAAGAAATTCAAAGGTTGTGTGCGAAGCTGACTAACCCGCACTGGGCCAGCGTGGTCGACTAAGGCCTATTCACCCTGGTATCAGAGTAGGCTCGAGCCCCTCGGTGGGGACATATATGAGCTGTTAAGTACTTTGAGACTAACCCTTCGAGTTTAGCTTTACAACAAAATTGTTATGACAACGTTACCAAACAATATCAAACACCTCAACTAGACAGACGTAAATGATCTTTCCAGTTTAAGAAAAAGGAGATGCATGTGCTCAAATATAAAAGTAGCTATTAGAAGTATTTGGATGTCTTTCTCCTTTCTTAGCTCTTTCTTCTTCTAATCTTCAAATAAAGCCTTAAAGGCTGTGGCATGTAAAAAATAGACTAAAAAATCAAGTATAAAGCGTTTTATTAGGAAAATGTATTTGGAATTTTTATAAATGGTGTTGCATGAAAATTCTAAGTATTTCAGTTAGCTGAATAAAATTTAAATTCGAAAGATTAAAATGCTGTTGAATTTTCAAGTATTAAATAAAATTTAAAAGCTTAAAAGCGAATCGTTTAACGTTAATGACTTTTCAGTGTTCAAAGAAATACTTGAACCTATTTCAAATTCTAAATTCGTGGAGCTTGAAATTTTAAGTAAAAAAGAATGAAAGTTAAAAATATTATGTTTCACATAGAAAAATATACCTAATGGTTTGTTAACAAAACCGCCGAACATTATATTTTTAGTTACTTAATTATCTTTCGGGTAGTATTTAAGCATTCCGTCTTATTTATAAAACATTGAACGTAGCGTTAATTAGCAACGTGTTAATTAATTTAGTAAAGACGTTGACAGGTCTAGGTTATTTTGAACAAAAGATATTCTGAGAAAACAACATCACGGTATGATTTTACTTGTAAATAATGAATTATGTTGATCAGAGTAATAAATTACTCATGCGTATTATACAGCTCAGTGATTTTACAGAAAACAAACATATTTCAAAAAACTTATATTATCAGCTAAATCTAGAATTATTCTCCTATCGTATTTATTCAAGTTTACAATATATTTTAAGTTAGTTAATTTATAATTTGTTTCTGGTAAAAAAAATATTGATTTTATAATGTGTCGAATTTAACGTGTTCTAGAATCTTCTGTTTCTATTTTATAATAGCTAGATCTAAAATACATGTTCCTTTTTAAATTATGACATAAGAGAATTATTTGTGTAACTGCTTAGTTTCTTTCTAATAAGTATTTATTTGATGTAAATATAACGTTTAAGTAGATATATTCGTTTGAAAAACAGTGTTCAAAACGCATAATGTGATTTAATTGTGAATGTATTAAAAAACTGGCTAATAAAAATCCCGCCAAGTTCGCTAATATATCGTTTATTACGTTAATAAAAGACTTTTTTTTATTACAATCACAATAAATGATTAGAATAGCGAAAGTAGAGTCACTTTGGGATATTGTAAATAAGTTGACAACAAAAGCTGTCTTATTTTAGACTTAAAGCTTAGAAGAAAAAATGGTGAAAAAAAATTACCACTTTTTGGTGATAATGTTCGGACATAATTTTTTAAACAGTAACCAGAACTGAATTAGCCGAGTATGTTCGAGTTTTATACCAAATTGTAGCCATGAAAGTATTCAAAATATAGTCGTACTGCCATAATTATAAGCTACATATTTATTTTTAGAGAGCTTGTGTTGAAAGGCGTTTTTAGGAGCTGATGTAGCCATATTTTAAAGTTTTTGTAATGTAAAGTTATTGTAAACAGTAAGAGAACACAGTAGAAAAGTAAAAGAAAACAAACTTGTTGACATTTTATTACTCAACACTTGACAATGATGCTTATTTGCGAAAATATTTACTTACATAATTTATATAATGTGTATTAAGCGAAACTTATTTTTGACAAGTTTGGGTATATAGTTTTATGCTCTAAATATTATTGTTCTATAATCTAATATTTTATTATTTTATTCTATCGTTACCTTAAATTTTTAATTTAAAACCTTCTCGTATACTATCAAAATTGTTTTAATATTTACAATCCAACATTCTAATTATAATGATGATAGTGAAAAACCTCAAAAAATACTTAATTTAAATTCCAAGCTAAAACAATATTTTTGAAGAAAATGCGGTTATTAATTATCAACTAACAATAAAACAAATCTAACAATATAAGACGAACGCTGGAGCTATTTCTCAGGATTCTGATATATTACTTGAACTAACTCCTAATTAACTAGTGTCGTGGTTACCCTACAAACTTCTCCATAGTTATTAATATTAATTGTCTTTTAAAGTTGATCTTCTCTTTCTCAAAGAGATTGAATAATGACAGTATTCATGCAAATTTAAATAATAATATTATAAATTATTATGCGTCAGTATTGCAAGGCAAATTCTTTAATGTTACTTATGATTATGTCACCAAAAGTTGATATTTCATTAATTATTGAAGCCTTGCTTTTCGTCTATAATTAAAATTATTTTTCTATTTATTTTGAGATTCTCAATAGAGCGTTCCATTTCCGGCAATGTTGAAATTCATAGTAAATTACAAAATCTCAAAATTCAACTTATTTTATTTACGACTGTTTTCCATCTAATGGGGTATTTATGTCGAGAAATTTTATGATAATGAGGGTACTTTGAATAGGTGCTCGTTAAATAGGGTGATCGGCACGCCCAATGGGTAATTACGTCTGCCTGATTCTGGTGACTTGGTACTCTTAGGTCAATTCCAAGTACTATGCGTGCCAAATAAGAATAGGACTGGCGCCATCTTGAATTGACAGTCCCTCCTTTTCTAATTTGCCAAATAAGAAAAGGAGGGACAGTCAATTCAAGATTGCGCCAGTCCTATTCTTATTTGGCACGCATAGTAAAGTCAAAAGATGTGTGATGACGCGCGCGCTTTATTAGCTTTCAGGAATACGATAAAAATAGTCACGTGACTTTTGTAATTTTAAGTGCGTACTAAAAGCATGTTTTTTAGTTTTTTAAACTATTAAGACTTGTTTATACTATTCGTACAACCCAATAGATTTTTTTAATTTTTCGACTTCAAAATTAATTGGTTTTGCCGCCAGATATAATTAGACCTTTATTAGTAAGTAATACTTTGTGTTGAAAGTCAACTTAATATTTACTAAAGATAAAGTATGACTGATTCGAATGGAAGGGAAAATATATTTCGTCTTTTAAAATTAAAATGCTTTTTTTGAGTAAGATAAGAATATAAGTGTACAAGTTTTAATTAAAAGTGCCAGTAATTTACTAGCTGAATAAGGCCCAAATCGATAAGGATGCTAAAATAAAATCATGAAAATTATTAAACTGAAACTGAAGCTAGATTTTCACACTACAAAAACCCAGCGAAACTAAACGCTGGAAAAGTAAATTGCTAAACAAAGAGATGTTTTTTTCTTATTACGAATAAGCTGCTGAAAATTTGGCCTGAAGGCTGAAACAGAATCGTCGCTTGAATATGTAAACTAGGGTTTAAAATGCAGGCGAGAAGACTGCTTCATTTAGTAGCCGAATGGGTTTTAGGGTTCATCGAGGGTTCATCGTTGGAAGAAAGGCTTTTCGTGAGGGTAATTTGATTCTAGCATAATTTATTACAGCTATATACTATAAACATGTCGGTAACAAATTGTTTGCCTTCGGCATATTGCAAAGTGACGAGGTGTTCGTATAATGCCCAAGCATTCTGTTAAATGACGAGTTATACGATTTGCCAACGACATATCATCATCATCATCATGTACGTATACCGTTTTAACTGGTTATAAGCCTTCTAGAAAGAATCTGCTCATTAATACAAACACCTTTTATTACGAACCAAATCCGAAAACGCGTAAAAAATCTGCTATCTCGTAATTTTTTTCAACACATAAATCTGCGATTCTCACGTTATTACTACGTGAAGAATAAAGTAGTAAATAAAAATGCGCACACCTGCAAAAAAATACAAATGGAGTGTATGTAGAGTTGACTAATCTGTTGAGTCTACGGTTTACTGGCATTTAGCATAGTAATGATGTGCATTTTTTCCTATTGTGTTGGGTAACTCCTTTATGAAAGGAAACTACTCAAACTTTACAACATAAAATGTAGCTCAGCTTTTACCAAAAAATAAAACCTAACATATTGTCAAAACTTCCCAAGTTTCATACAAGTCTGAGACCTATTCTGTACGGTGTTCTAAAACCAAAACGAACGATCCAAACTTTTTAATTTCAACTTTAAAAGCTGCGCTCGGTGCTACGCTGGTCGCGCAGCCGCGTATAAAATTAACAAACTACTGTATGTGGAACAAAAACTCAGAGAACATCCGCATTTAGGGGACCTAGTTCCGTAATGACACATTAACGTTTTGGGGCAAAACTTGACACGTTCACTGCTGACGTCTTTCTATAGAGACAAATGTATCAAGGATATAATATAATATGAATATCTTTTATTACACACAAAACGTGCAAATTTACAAAGGGCGACGCGACCATATTGCTAAAGTACAATTTTTTACCAGGAAACCCTTTATTAACCCATATCTCATAATGGAGAGGAGAGTGCACGCTATTACCAAAAAAATGCAGTACAATATCAAAACAGAGAAAATACAATATCAAAACAGAGAAAATCTGATCATATTTAGTAGGAAAAACAATATTACATCACTATCATTTTTTTGTCATAATACACTGCAATTTTTTGACTTGAATATATATTTAAAATAATCTAAAATTTGTTACTAACCAATAGGTAAGTAGATTTTATTAGGTACTTACTGAATTTTTTTTTTGGGCAATTTAAATAGACCTTGACGAATCTTAGCGTCCCACACAAAATTATTTCTCTCTCTCTCTTCAATCGGTCCCTCACTGCTGAGGATCGTGACTCCGTTTAATTCCGTCAACCAGTTGTTTCCATCGGTCCCGTTCTGTTGCTTGGTGGAGTGCGTCGCTGACAGGTATTTTTAGTTCCTCCGCTAGTTGGTCCAACCATCGTTTGGGACTTCTACCTCTGGGTCTTTTCCCTTCGATTTTACCAGTCACCACTAGGCGTTCCAAGTTGCTGGCGTCTCTGCGTGCAACTTGACCAAAGTACCGCACCAAAGTAATTATTTAACTAACACATTAAACTGAAGATAAAAATAACTATGCAATTAAATTTTCTAATCTTTTAATTTTAATAACTGAGCAACCATATTCATAAATGTGTTTTTATTACAAAAATATTTAGAAAATGTGTTTGGACTTTCGAGTAAGAGTTGCAGCAGTCAAAGTGTTAAAGGATATGGCCGGTGGTAGCGCTGTAAGTGGGTACTTAGCCTAGTAGCTCAAGCTGTTAAATTCGGAGATATTTTTAACCATAAAAAATAGGAGGCTATTACTGCTACAAGCATTTCAAACAGTTTTAAAATATGAATCTTTTGCCTAAGCTGTTGCTAAAGATGAATGAATTAATAAAATTGCGCTCAATTAAACTCCAGAATAATTTCGTTACGATTTCTTTTGAAAAGTACAGAATTTATTTTTTTAATTTAAGTGATAATATTGAAAAATCTATAGTACATATTAATCTGCAAAATTTACTCAATAATTACGCCACAGCTACCTTCTGTTTAAAATGCTGATGTTAAGGGCGGTTTTCGAATGACAAGCTGCCATCAGTATAAAGTGTGGCTCTCACTGAGCAATAATGTTAATGACTTTCAGCGTGCACATCACGCGTGGCCGGGTTAATTCACCCTGCAAATATACGACCTATGTGTAAAATAATACATTTATTTTTTATCTTTACTTTTTTTAGAGCTTAAACTAATCTTGTTCTTTTTTTACTATCCTGTTCTTTAAAGCAATCGCCCATTAAAATTTTCTACATCTTTTTTTTTTTTTATATGTGGGACATCTCACTCACGGCCATCTGACCCCAAACTAGGCAAAGCCTGTACTATGGGTGCCAGACAGCTGATATACATACATATATAAATAAACAACATCCAGACACAAGGCAAACACAAGTGCTCATCACACGAATGTTTGCCCTGGGCGGACATCTAAAGGATTAAAGAAAAATAAGTATGTACATTTGCTGCGGGAAAACCAAATTCCTAATAAAAAACAAACTGTGGGTACATGGGTAACTAGCAACTAAATCCAATTTAAAGTGTTTGCAGAGCATAATAGATTGTACAGCGAGTAATAATAGAGTTGAGATTGCTTTACGAGCAGTGCGGTTTAGAAACTAATTTGACGTTGGTTTCGTAAGTGGTTGCGTTGCGGACCTAATTTCATCCTGCGGTTGCCGATCACCCTAAAAGACTTAAACATAAAAAAAGAAGGTTTTAATACATGGAAAGCATGGGGTTAACATGGAAAATGATTACAACTTTATTTAATTTTTTTTTGTTATATTTTTTGGTACAAAATCTGCTAGTTATATTTTTAAGCTTTTGTCAGTCATATTGTACCTACTTAGTTTTTTAATTATTTGTTTATTAATAATATAAAAAAGTTATTTACATTAGAACAAACAGGAACATTAAAACGTATGTAGTTTTTTTCCATAGTAATTCAAAATTTAAGAAGCTCTTTCTAATTACAAATCCAATTATAAAAGTAATTTAGTCAATATTTCTCTAGAGTTTTTTTTCTCTTAGCTTTTTTTCTTGTCATCCTAAAGACTTTACACGTTCAGAAATTTTCTAACTTAGCTAGCGATTTTCGATTTCTCTAAGAAACAATTTCTGCCTGAATTCGGACCAAAAATAATTAATTTCGAATTTATTTAAAGTAGTTCTTTCCTATGCGTCTGTTTCTAAAATAGTAAATTTTCTAAATTTTTATCTCTTCATCCTAGCCTAGCTTTGTAGCATCGTATCGAAAAATAGTTTATCTAATTATAACAATTGAATACTTCACTATTTTTATTTTTTAGATCTAATCTTTGTAATTCTTACAAACATTATCTAACAGAAGTAAATAAATAAAAATGTTGTGTTGATGAGCGAAAAATAGCGTAATATGATTGATTCAATGATAAGTAACAAGTTACTAAAAATAAAAACTTGTTAAAATTATCGTTAAACATTATTCACTTCAAAACTATTTAAAATACAATATAACAATTTGATACCATGTATTTGATACCCAAATCATAGTGTTGAAAAACCGTCTTTTTAACAAAGTTTTCATCTGACATACATAGAACCGCCTTAATACGTAACACCGAATGTCGAAAACGACGCCATCTGTGCGGATATTGCGATCTATATCATTTGGCCTACGTGCCCACGAATGCATGTACTAAATCTATTGTTAGTGATGGTAGTGTTGTTCTGGTATTGGACCCGGTGAAATATTGCTCTCAGTCACGACACCATGATCTCGCCGGACTTGCGGGCAACGTCATTCCCATTAAGATAATAATAGCAAAAAAGCTTGTTGATTTAGGTGAACCAAAACTAGTCTGACAGATGGGGCAAGTGCGATAAAAAAATTTATTAGTTTTCTTTTATTTGCCGATGAAAAATGTGACGCAGGTTAAGTCTGTAAGACGACGTTCGTTATTATACTAGTAAATTAAAAACTAAAAGGTCTGAGTGCCGAAAAATGTAAGGTCAAAATTTGTACGAAAATACAATCTATGCGACAGTCCTGTGCGTTGTATCTGCAAATAATGAACTGGATTTAGATCCTTTAGATTTGTAAAGCTTCAATTTTTCTACTACAGTTACTTGCTCCTATTTTTCACAGGGTCCGTCTAATCGTCTTTCTTTCAAATAATTATGATTTAATACGATTATTTCTTCGAAATATGTAAGTAGGTAATTTGAATACATAAAAAAACATTGCATAATAGATGTCATTTTTTAATCTACTTTTTGAATAAGTTGTTTCATTTATACGAACAACATTATCATCAACTATAACTTTCATATTTCAATCTATGTGTCGTGAGTGTTAGTTTGTAAAATTAAATTACATTTTATGTATTTGTAGTATAACGAACTGACAAAATATAATTATGTAAATAACTCGTTATTAGATGCCATTTATTAGTAAAGTTTAGGTGGGATTATTTAATTAAAATGTGTGTGTTAAATGTGGTTTATAACGATGTTAATATTTATTATTTAAATAAAGTTAAAAATATAGAATTTAATTTTTTTAAATGGTCACTCTCTCAGTCACGCTCTTAAGCTTAGAGTATATATAACTAAAGCTCTTAAGGTGTTCTGTCTCTTTTTTTTCATTTGGTTTATCTAACAGTATCACAATAAAATATTAACAAAAAACTTATCCAAAAAATACTTAATAATTGTGACACATTATGTGAAATGTAAAGGACAAAATTATGAATTGTTATGAATAAATGCTAAACGATATTATTAAGGCCGTACGTAAAGAAAATATCTGTTACCATTAATTAATTACGTAAAAAATGAGAGTCAAAGTTTAAACAAAATGCTCTCTTTCAACTAAAAATATTGACAATCATGACGTCATGATCATTGATCATATACCTACATAACATATTTTTTCATCACATATTTTAAAAAAGTAATGAAATTTACATAGGACAGGAGAACTTAAAAGAAATAATATAATATATCAATATTATACGATTTATTTAATCTTATTTTTATTTATTTTTATTTTCTTCAAAATAAATTACTTTATTGTAATTTTGCATCTTGTAATTATTATTGTATAAAATCTTTAATAGATGAGAAAACATCGAATTTTAACCAAAGTTTTTATGCCGCTTTGAAATAGGAGATACCATTAAAAGTTTTAAATATACTCAGAAAGAACAGCATAATTTTTATATTGTATTCCATGATCTTTTTTTATAAATTTTTGAAAACAGCTTTAAAAAATAAATGTTGGCCGTAAAGAAATATTATGAAACTATGCCATGTATAAAAGTATTTAGAACATTAGGTAATAAATTATGTATAATAATTAGTGTTGTAAAAAAAATCGCCATGAATATGTGTTGTCGTTATAGTAAGAATTTTAAAATTCTATTGATGAAATTTTCTTCTTGATATCGCAGTCAGCTTTTGACGTCGACTGTACTTTCCTCTATATTAATTACACTGCTAGTTTTTTCTATGTATTTATGGTTCCTACTCTTCAAACTAATACCTAATTCTTTTGAATCCCTTCGAATTGTTGTTGTCATAGAAATAATTCAGATAAAATACTGGGCCGTGATGATTTTGTGTACCACCTTGATATAGTACATTTTTATCATATTATCTCGTTCTCACATCGGACCGAAACATAAAGATAATAAAAATAGAAACAATAAAATATTGTCAAAACGGCCGATTTTCGTTTTGGTTTTGTCTTTTGGGTACGACGACCATTTCTTGACCCATATCTTACATTATGTATGTACTTATTCATTCGTTAAATTTTGCTTATTTAAAGCGCATTTTCATTGGTCGATAAATCGGTCGCTAGCCCGAATGCGGGGACTCCATGCAACGACCAATGAAATAGTCCGTTGATAACTCGGTCGGTACCACGTCGATCAGCCCTAGATTTACACTAGGGGCAGTCGCGTCGGGGCGAGTGCCCAGGGCGGCAAATTTTCAAGGGCGGCAAAATTTGGAAAATGAAAAACAAAAATTCTAATAGCGCTATTAAAATGACACAGTACAATTAATTAATTCTTTTAATTCATATTTTATTTATTTGATGGATATTTCAAAAATATCAATTCATATGATACTCGTACATAGTCGATACAAAGCATTGGGAAATACCCAAAATCTCTTCTTCTGCCATACTGTATCAAGATTCTTTCGCACCTCTTATTTATTTTATAATATCTGCAGGCGCTAACGACCAATGAAAAAGGTTCCACGCATGCGGGCCCTAATACGACATGCGTTTCAAAAATCGGCGTTAACGACCAATGAAAATGCGCCCTTATGGTAAATTAATTTACCTATTCTACATCATTATTTTAGATTTATGACACGAAGCTAACATTTAGGTACTGCGTAATACTATTTAATGTTTATTGCGTAGTCAGTTAGTCGCAAATATGAACCATTCAATGATTGTCATAACGACTACGCCATCATAATATATCAAATCAGGGTAGTGAATAAGCCCTCGTATTTGTAAACTGTAGTTTCGTGTATTGCGGCACTGGTATTCCATATTTGAAAGTGAGAGTTTTTATTTTTTCTTCTTTAATAACCAAATCAAGGTGTTATCATTGCGGCCAGTTACTAAAAATGTTATTTTGTGACTCCATCTTGTATTTTATTCCTCTAAACCTTGTTGCTATTCTATAATAGTTAAAATACAAAGTATAGACGTGTTGCGTTTAGAAAACACTTGGAAAGTCAGGATTTACTTAAAAACAGCTAATTTTAATTTCATTCATGACTTTTCGTGAAAAAAGAAAAGATTTAGGTAACCAAAAACAAAATAGCGGTAATTTATTTTTCAATGTAAATAGCAAACATGCATAAGTCCTTATGAAAATGAGAACTATCTGAAATAATAACTTTTTTTTTTTCATTGCAATCGTGATTTTATTTTTAAATCCTGTCTTTCAAATTATTAGAATAGACGACTGTACAGTCAAGTGCATATTAAACTTTATTGATTTTATTGCATTATCTATTGCTGTCTTTACGATAATAACAGTCGGTCTAGATATTCGCTGAAAACGCAATACTTAATATGCCCTTGACTATACAAGACAGCACGCCGAACAAAAAGTTATAGATTATGTTGTTTTGATAAATTATTGTTACTTATATGAATTAAAGTGTTTGTTAAGTACTTAAGTCCTTGGTTTTATTTACTATATATACTATATAATAAAACTGTAGAGGTCAAAAATCAGTACATAGAAAAAAATGCTAAAAACCGAGTTAGGGGAATATAAGAAGTGATACTCGTATAAAACATAAAACAGTTTTTTTTCTAATTTTTTGATTCTCTGTTTATCTGTTTGTGTAGAATTATCTCCGAAACTGTTGGACCGATTGGAATAAAATTTTGCATGTTGGTACCTTATATCCCTGGTCTACATCTTAGGTAGTTTTTACTGTAGGGAAATATCTCAATCGTACTGGAAACCGTGCACGGGAAAGTCAAAAAACAACGAGAGCGTAGCCGCGAGGCGGTAAGCTTAAAATAAATTAGAGTTTAAAATGTAAGGTTTAAAATTATATTTATTTTTTTATGTAGCTAAACAACTTGTGAATAGCCTCACTGAAGGCAAAGACTAATAAATAAACTTCAGCTGCATGCGATAGCTGACCGCAAGGGTTGTGCTAGTACAGTCAGTACCATAATAAGCTGTTTAAATAATTACCAGAGTGCGCCACCTATTGACGTTTTTACCGTATCAAAATACGTACCTATTTGTAACATTGTAAATAGATAAAAAAAAGAAATTTTATGAGAAATATATCAGTGGCCTACATAAATAAATAGGTGAAAAGCATAGTAGTAAAAGACGTTATAAAGTAATTATAACCAATATTTATCAATATAACTATTGGTTATAATTACTTTAACGTCTTTTACGCGATAATTAGACAAGTGAAAATACGTAGTAAGTAATGTGACCTTTACTAATTATAACAATTGAGTTATCAAAACTAAGTTGTTTGTCTATAAATGTCGTGATAATGAAATAAAAGCTTAAAAGCTAAAAAAGTGCGGCATTAAAACATACTAAAATTACTCTCCCGGCTCCCAGTTAGAGTGTCTTTCTAATGATTGACTTGATTGCACTGAATGGCAACGCCGCCGCGCCGCCCGAAGGCCAGTTTATAATGGTAAACTTTATTAAGCTCTTTAAATTAAGACTTCAAAATTTAAATAACTTTTAAAAGAAGCTTTTTTGAGGGTAACTTCTATAGTATTATATGTTCCATAGAAGCTACAGAATCATTCTGCAAAGTTAATGCATATCCTCGGGAACAGCTGTAATATAATTTCGTATGTTAAATTTTAACAACTTTATCCTTTACCAACCCACTTTGGGTCGCTGAGCTATTCTAGTAGAAGTAGTAGTGTATCCTTTTCGATATACATGAAATTATATTTCAAATAACATAAAATTGATATAAATACGAGTAAATATATAGGGACATTTCACACACGGCCATTTGACCCCTAAACTAGGCAGACCCTGTGCTATGGGTGTCAGACAACTGATATACGTACATATATAAATATACAATACAACATCCAGACACAAGGAAAACACAAGAGCTCATCACACGAATGTTTGCCCTGGGCGGGATAAAAACCCGTGACCCTGTGCTTTAAACGCAGGCGTACTACCAACAAGGCTGCGGTCCGACGAACATTGGTTTATGTTAGTGACTGTACTATACTAGCGCTGCAGGGTCGATCCAATTTGCCAGGAAGATTAGACACGTCTATCACGTGGTAGGTATCACCCCTACACACTACTGGATCAATGCTTGTAGACAATAATTAATAGCCTACTAGCTTGTGGAATATTAGAAGTATCTGAAATAGGTGAGGGTCGCGGGAAGCCGCTGAATGCGTGCAGCGCAGGACCGATCATTGTGGAGATCCTTGGGGGAGGCCTTTGTCCAGCAGTGGACGTCTACAGGTTGAGATGATGATGACTGAAATAAATATAATAAAACTGTAGAGGTTGAAAATCTGTATATAGAAAAAAATATAAAAACCGAGTCAGGTGGATTGTTTTGTTCTTAAGTGATAATATAGAGACATCCAGATTTCTTTAAATTTTTTGTTTCTATGTTTGTCTGTTTGTACGGGCTTATCCCCGAAACTACTGGACTGATTTAAATGAAATTTTGCATGGTGTTACCTTTTCCCTTAACCATCTTAGATACTTTTTATCCCGGGAAATGAAAGAGTTCCTGTGGGATATTTTTACAAACAACAATCAGAGTTAGATTTATGCTATGTTCTTGAAAATAAATATTCATGGCTTCGCTAACAGCTCATTTATGTCCCCACCGAGGGGCTCGAGCCTACCCTGATACCAGGGTGAATAGGTTTTAGTCGACCACGCTGGCCCAGTGCGGGTTGGTCAACTTCACACACTTATAATGACTTAAAGTTTGATATTCAAAATCACTACATACTCGTAGTACCTTTAAAACAAAATCGCTTTCTCTGTCCCTATGTCCCTAGGTCCCTATGTATGCTTAAATCTTTAAAACTACGCAACGGATTTTAATACAATGTTTTTTAATAGATAGAGTGATTCAAGAGGAAGGTTTATTATGCATAATATACTTAAGGATAACCCACAATAACCATTTTCCCGTGTGGACCCGGAGCGGGTAGCTAGTAAACTCATAATATGATGTTTTATAACTAAAAAGAAAATCATAAAAGCGCTCGCGCTCCCCGAACTGTAAAGCTAATGACGACCAATGGAAAATAAAAAAGTTTTGGCCTTCGAGTTTTGGCGCCAGGACAAAATCAAAAGAAAATACCTACCTAAAAATTTTACCCGGAAAATTTTACCGTCCCAATTTACCGGAGAAGTTATTAAGGTAGTTATGGAGTAATAAAAGTGGGTCATAATTTTTGTACTAACCGATCACATAATAAAGCGTCTGAATTTATTTATTATCAACATCGAATATTTATTCATTCACTGCAGTTTTATAACTTATGAACAACTAAATTAACACGTTTGGGTTTCGGTGGTGTAAAGGCTACGGCCTCTGTCTGCGTTCCGAAAGACTTCTTGTTTATTTCCCACTTTGTAAGTACTTGAATAGTTATTTATGATACTAGTGCGGAAAGTATGTGATTTCCGATGAGTGTAATTTTATTCACGAGCGAGCAAAGCGAGCGAGTGTATAAGCCGACACGAGTCGGAAATCATATTTCGCACGTGTATCATACAACATTTTACAATGCATTGTGCAAGAAAAAAAAAACAGTTATATTAAAAAGGCGTATAAATGACGGGCTTCATAAACAAAACACATTCGCGCTGAAAAAAACATCTACTGCGCATGTGCAAAGCTGTCGAATCGCAATAAGGCAATGAGTAAAATTTATTCAGCCACGATGCAGCCACGCAAATTTTTAATTAATATTTGAACGTAATTTATCAATAAAAATCAATTTCTAAAGTAATTATACTAATTATAATGTAATGATAGTGAGCTTTTATGTGCAGATGTTGTTAAGTTAGGAATTTCATCTAATACATATTATACTTATGTTAGTGATGCGAATGGTGCAAGATCATGGCTTGATCACTGTGTGGTGACTAAGTCAGCTATGAATACTATAAGTGATGTGAAGGTTCTTTACGATGTTTTCTGGTCAGATCATTTTCCACTGCAGGTTGAGTGTAACCTAGGTATAGTCAAGTCTAAGCTTACAGTGGAGGAATGTGTACCTAATGGCATTATATGGGGTATTAGATCTGGGGAAGAGGTACAGACTTATGGAGCCCTGTGTAATGACAAGTTGAAACTTATAGACTTCCCTGAAGAACTAAAACATTGTGCAGATAAAATGTGTAATAACCTAGAACATAAAGCTGTCATAGATAACTTTTATAAAAATTATTATTAAGGCCTTGTCTGATGCATCTGTGGAGAGCAGAGCTATCAGAAAACCTGCAAAAGGTAAGCATGTACTTGGTTGGAATAAATATGTAGCTGAAGCACATAGGCAGGCACGCCTGGACTATAAGATGTATGTATTGTATGGTAAGCCAAGTAGTGGTACTATTTATGAGATAGTACCACTACTTGGCTAGTCGCAAAGCTTTCAAGTCTAGATTAAAGAGTTGTCTAAAAACCCAGGATCAAATCAAAATGGAAATTTTGGCTTCTCAGCACGCGGGCAAGAAGTTTTGTAATTTTTGGAAAAGTGTAAAGAAGATGGATAGCAAAGTTGGCTTACCTGTTAGTATAGATGGTGTTAATGACCATAAGAGTATTGCAAATATTTTTAAAGAACTTTTTGAAGTTAAATTTAATTATGATAAGTTAAGCGGTGCTGAGTCCATTCATGTGCAGGAACCGATAAGAATAACAAATAAACAGGTTGATAACAGTATCAAGCAGATGAAGAGGGGAAAATCGCCTGGGCATGATGGACTCAGCATCGAACACTTGCAATGTGCTGGTCCGCATATTAATAGGCTTTTGGCTATGTTGTACACCTTCTGTGTCGGCCACACATACTTGCCACCAGATATGACTAGAACTGTAGTTATACCAATTCCAAAGAACCGTACTGGTGATCTAGCTGATAAGTCAAATTATAGACCTATCTCGCTTGCTACGGTTTTGGCTAAGGTTTTTGATCGTATATTAGATAATTGTTTAAATAAATACATACAGTTGCAGGATAACCAGTTCGGTTTTCGGGAAGGTTTATCGACTGAGACTGCGATCTTGGCACTTAAACACACTGTTAATTATTATGTTAGAAAAAATACTCCTGTTTATGCCTGCTTCTTGGACTTATCGAAAGCTTTTGATCTCGTACGTTATGATCTCATGTGGGATAAATTAAGAGAGGCAGGCATACCGTCTGAGGTTATTGGGATCTTTTCTATCTGGTATGAAAATCAGATTAATGTGGTTAAATGGGGTCGTGAATGTTCAGATGAATATGTACTAAAGTGTGGTGTTAGGCAAGGGGGGCTGTCTTCACCACGTCTTTTCAATATATATGTTAACAAGCTGATTGAGGGACTCAACAGCATGCATGTTGGATGCCATGTTGATGAAGTGTGTGTAAATAATATAAGCTATGCAGACGATATGGTGCTGTTGAGCCCTTCCATCAGTGGTCTGAGGAAATTGCTCTATTATTGTACTGCTTATGCTGATGAGCATGGTTTGAGGTATAATGAAAAGAAAAGTGAATTCATGGTAATTAGAGGTAACTTAAAAGGTCCTAGTGTTGTGCCACCACTTTTTCTTAATGACACACCTCTAAATCGTGTTTATCAGTTCAAGTATTTGGGGCATATAGTCACAGATGTACTTAAGGATGACCAGGACATTGAGAGGGAAAGGAGGGCCCTGTCAGCACGTGGTAATATGTTGGCACATAGGTTTACTAAGTGTTCAGTTGAAGTGAAGCTTACTCTTTTCAAAGCATTCTGTCAGAACTTTTTCACGGCGAGCCTATGGGTTAACTACACACAGAGGACATACAGGGCTCTTCGAGTCCTATATAATAATATTTTCAGAGCCTTGGTGGGGCTCCCCCGTTACTGTAGTGCCTCAGGCATGTTTGCAGATGCGAGAACTGATGATTTCTTTGCAATAATGAGAAAAAAAAGTATGTCTTTAGTGCAAAGAGTGCGGGGAAGTCCCAACAAGATTCTGAGAATGGTAGGTGATAGATTGGATTCCATACTCATGGAGAGATTCACTTGTTTACATGTTACACGTGCAGGTATAGGATGATAGACTTTTGCCTTTTCTATGTTTATAACCTTCTTACTATTAACACTAGCATAAGTGTGTGTATAAATAAAAGCTTAGAATTTAGAATATGTGTGTGTACTAACAAAATCTGGATCCTGTGGTCTGAAATAAAAACATTTTATTTTATTTTTTATTTATTTTTATAAACGCGTTTATTGAATTGTTATTTTTATTGTTCCCTTTATATTAGTAACAATTGGTTATAAAAATATCTCAAATACTGAAATGTTAGGTCGACTGGCTGAATGACAGGCTGAGCAAAAATAAAAAAAAAACTGAAAAGTAAAAAGCACTAGTGCGGAAAAGTGCTACTTTCCGCACTGTTTGGCTGCTTAGAAAAACGCTCTTTTCGAGCACATGCATTGTAATAGATATTTATGCTACTAGTGCGGAAAGTATGTGATTTCCGATGAGTGTCATTTTATTCACGAGCGAGCAAAGCGAGCGAGTGTATAAGCCGACACGAGTCGGAAATCATCTTTCGCACGTGTATCATACAATATTTTACTATGCATTGTGCAAGAAAACAAAAACAGTTATATTAAAAAGGCGTACCTATAAAATGGCGGGCTTCTTAAACACATGCGCGCTGAAAATATTATGTACTGCGCTGCGCGCGCATGTGCAAGGCTACCTCGTCGAATAGGCATGAGTAAAATGACTGTTCAGCCACGCAAATTTTTAATTAATATTTGAACGTAATTTATCAATAAAAATAAATTTCTAAAGTAATTATACTAAATATAAACCTGTTTATTGAATAGTTATTTATATTGTTCCCTTTATATTCGTAACAATTGGTAAATCAGTAATTTGTAAAAATATCTCAAATACTAAAATGTCAGGTTGACTGGCTGAATGACAGCCTGAGCAAAAATAAAAAAAAACTGAAAAGTAAAAAGCCTAAAAAACGCTCTTTTCGAGCACATGCATTGTAAAATAATAAAAAATATTCAATTCTGCCCCAACTAGGTTAAGCTTGTACTACTAGGCTGAGTATCAGATATCTATGTAAATACATTATTACTTTATCACTAATATTATAAATGCGAAAGTGACTATGTACGAGTATGTCTGTTAGTTACGCTTCACGCCAAAACCGCTAAACCGATTTTGATTAAACTTGTACTTATAGTAGACCTTGGAGAACTAAATATGCTACTCTGTACTGCGGAAAAATACCTCATTCCCATGGGAAAAACTGTCAACACGGGTCGGAGAGCTAGTATAAATTATTACATTCACAAGTCTTAGTGCTCATCACATAATTGTTTGCTCGAAGCGGGATTCGAACCGCGACCATTTGCTTTGAAGGCAGGCGTAACCTTACCTTAGAATACTCGTAATGCGGCCGTCAGACATAACCCCGGCGGCGGCGTCTGTACACATAATAAACGATGTTTCAGCCGTGAATAAGGCTATTTACCAACAAAATAATGTAATTTAATTAGTCCTCCTAACTACCCGTCTAGACCCTAGTCTAGACTGTGTGCCGTATTTAGCATAACTGACTTAAGGATATTATAAATAACTAGCTGTCCGCCCCGTGGCTCCGCCCGCATCAATAGCTTTTCCCGAGGGAATAAGAAAAAATACTGCGGTAAAAGGTAGCCTATGTCAATTCTATTTCTGTACCAAGTTTCATCAAAATCGGGGCCCATTCAGTGCTAACAAACAATCAAATCTTTCTCGCAACTTCAAAAGCACAGATACTTAATAATAATACTAGACTAGTTTCAAAAGTATTACTTTTTTCAATATTGTTAATTCCACAAGTACCCAACAGATGGCGTTGGAGGGTTTTTAAAACTCGGTATCGAATGGTATTTTTCGTTCATAGCGGTGTGGTTAATTTCCCCCGCAATACACACATACATACAATATCCGCCCGTATGTTAACAGTTTTGTAGCTTATGAAAGAATATTTTTGAATGGCCCAGTGGATTTATAATATTATCCATTTGCGGCTTTGCAAATAGAATTCCTTCCTTCCTTTGCTAATTCTACCTAGCATTGATTTGATAATAATTATAATATAAGTTGTTGAGTTAAGGCAGTGAGGCACACCAAAGCTGCTGACAGACACAAAAGCTTCAAAGAATATTTTTTTAAGCATATTGATTCGAAAATCGACGGCCCGAAGCCTAGTTATTAGTTGGTTTGGTAGTATGCTTGCCTACAAAGCACATGGTCGCGGGTTCGAATCCCGCCCAGAGTAAACATTCGTGTGATAAACACTTGTGTGTGTCTGGATATTGTATATTTAGGTATATATTATGTATATCAGATGTCTGACACCCTAGTACAGGATCTGCCTAGTTTGGGTCAGGTGGCCGTGTGTGAGGTGTACCCACATATTAATAAAAAAAAAACTAGATATTCTTCATTTCAGCCTGTAGACGTCCACTGCTGGACAAAGGCCACCCCAGAGATCTCCACAAAGATCGGTCCTGTTACCAGATTGTCGGTCCACCTTATTATCTTAGTTTTTATTATTATTGTATGTATATGTCACCGTAAGATTATAAATACCGTTAGATTACAATTTAACTCGCGTGATTGTAAACTGTCGAAAGATTGTGAACTAAACGTACTGATTACAATTTAACAGATTATTTTTCGATAGATTGTAATCTATCGAAATGAAACTGTCAAATCACAATCTGTCGCGCGTTAAATTGTCAACTGTCCAAAGGCTGTTCCTGATTGGTCGGTCTTACAGCAGGCCGTTCTATGACCATACAGTTGGAAATAAACCATAGGCGTCATTTGAATAAAATTAATGCACTTTAAGAATTGTGACATTAAGTATTTATCTATTATTTAGTAGATAATCAGTAATTTTGACATCACATTATGGTATGTTTTTGGAGACTTACACTAGCACATTTATCATTCAAACTTCTATTCTTCGATTAATCATGGATTCATTTTATTTCCACAATAATTTCATAGAAATTATTATAAAGCACTGAGTTATTTTCAACACGAAATTAATTGAAATTCACTTAAACACAGATTGTTTACATTAGATAATAAACGAAAAAAGAAACAAATATGGCGGCGCAGAGCATATATGATGATTAACCAATCAGCGCGCGAGATGCGTTCCATCCTATGCCATTTCACAATTTGACGGTTTAATTTCGATAGATTACAATCTATCGAAAAATAATCTGTTAAATTGTAATCAGTAGGTATGTTTGGTTCACAATTTTTCGATTGTTTACAATCTCGCGAGATTGTAATCTAACGGTATTTATAATCTTACGGTGACATATACTTATAATATTAAACACATTTTTTCATTCTATAGAAGTTGTCTGCTTGGTGCTTTCTTTTGCTATCCATCAGTAGGTACCTTTTGCTTTTCTACCCACACATTTTTTACAGTAAAAACTATAAGTAGGGAGAAACAAAAAAGAAAAGTGAATAAATACTGCTAACTAAGACGAAGTTGGCGTAAACCTCCGAATCACAAAACCTTGTTACTATAAAAACACTTACTTTATTCACTCACCACACTAATAACACATCAAAGTTTATAAGGGAAAGGGATATTTCCCATAAATCTTTACTATCATGATCTTCCTGCTCCAGGACCCTCTTGGTTGAGCCCGGCGATGGCTGACCCTACGTCAAACCCGTGAACGTGGTGCTGCTTGAGAGGACTGGTCTGCTCTAGTCGATTGCCGGTTGTGATTGTGATAGATAGATTGGTTATATTATATAGTTTAGTTTTACTGGTTGCCTTCCTCTAATTGTATTTTCGTTTACACTTTTTGTTATATTAATAAAATTTATAATGTCGTAAAATATTTTGAAAAGATGCAACGCCTGTGGAGTTTCTTCCGGCGAGTTCTTCTCTACAGAAGACAGCCAAATTGTGAACTCGCCTCGACTTAACTAAGTGATGTAAATATCCTAAAATTAAAAATAAATACTTTAAACTTTATATTTATTCATTTTACTTTTTTATTATCCCCCGATTTACGTAGTTTCTCCCTAATTTTAAGGTAATGATTTTATCTTCGTCGGCAGAAGAGTGGCCGGAAGTGCGGGCTGGCCACATCGATACGTCATTGTCACTTGCTATCTGCACTCGCCAAATAGTCCGGTGCATTTTCGACCAAAAGTGCTCTAGAACATGAGTTCTATCTGTCACTCCTGTAAATGGCAATGACTCCTACCGTTGGATTTGTCTTGATGTCCTGAACGTGAAACTGTCGGTCGTCAAGTGCTAAAGTGGTGGAGGGATGAGGGGGAGGTAATCAAAGATGCTGGACTTTTACGCTGTAATTTAAAAACTATTGGACCGATTTCTTTCTTATTAGTATTATTTGAACGGGTATAACATTATCTACAACACGTTCATATACATCTAATACGTCAATGCAGCGGTTACAGCGTAATGATACGAAACATAATGTTTTTAAAATGTGTTTAAATAATATCACAGATTACTCTAAATCTATAAATTTTTTGTGATAAAAATGTTGCCTACTTTAATTCTACAACAAATTATCTAATCAGAAAGGTAACAATAATTACTATAGGATTTATGGTGCCTGAGCTAGAGTTAATTAACTTAACATAGTCGCAGCTCACTATACTACGAGTACGCAATAAAAAATTGTTTTCCGCGTTAATTGTTACTAAATTAAACTGTACTAACATGTAATCGTATGGACTGAATTGTCTGAAATAAACATAATTAATTTTTTATTTTTTTATTTTTTTTTCGAACTAAATTTCTTTTATTTTTATATCATGAGGATAGATATTACCAATATATATCCCCTGACATAGTTTTTATCCTATCAGGTACCTTAGGCCAGGTGCTACAGACAAAGTAAAAACTACTATAGTGAAAACTAAAAAAATGTTTTACGCGTTATTTCGACGTAAATTTCTTTTATTTTTTTATCATGGGTAGATATGACCAATATCTATCCCCTGACATAGTTTTTATTCTGTCAGGTACCTCGGGTCAGGTGCTACAGGCAAAGTCAAATCGACTATAGTGAAAAGCTAAAAGATTGTTTTCCGCGTTATTTCGACGTAAATTTGTTTTATATTTTTATCATAAGTAGATGTTACAGATATCTATCTTCTGACATAGGCTTTATCCCGTCAGGTACCTTGAATCAGGTGCTACAGGCAAAGTTAAAACAACTATAGTGAAAACTAAAACATTGTTTTCCGTGTCAATTCGACGTAAATTTGTTTTATATTTTTATCACGGAAAGGGATTACTAATATCTATCACCTGACATAAGTTTAATCTCGTCAGGTACCTTGGGTCAGATGCTACAGGGAAAGTCAAAAATACTATAGTGAAAACCTAAAAAAATGTTTCCCGGGTTATTTTGACGTAGATTTCTTTTATTTTTTTATCATGGGTAGGTATTACTAATATCTACCCCTGACAAAAGTTTTATCTTGTCACGTACCTTGGGTCAGATGCTACAGGCAAATTCAAAACTACTAATAGTGAAAAACAAAAAAAAAATATCCTCTTTATTTCGACGTAAAGTCTTTTTTCAAGGTATTATTTGAAAAATGTAAGCTTGAAATATATAAATAAAGTAATATGGTGATTACTTACCCATCTCTTCTCATTCATTTACTTATATTTGCGTACTCGTAGTATAGTGATCCTACGACTACGTTTCGTAAATTAGCTCTAGCTCAGGCACTATAAATCATATAGTAATTATAGTTACCTTTTTGATTAGCTAATTTGTTGTAGAATCAAAGCAGGAAACATTGTTTTCATGAAAACTTTATAGGTTTAGCGTAATCTGTGATATTAGCTATACACTATTTTTTTTTCTAATGTTTGGTATTATTGCGCGGTAACCGCTGCATTGGCGTATTTGATGTATAAGAACGTCTTTTAGGTAATATTATACACTTTCAAATAATACCAATAACAAAGAAATCGGTCTACTAGTTTTCAAATTACAGCGTAAAAACAAAAGTACAAATTCGCCAACTTTGATTACCCCTCCCCTCCTCACTCCACCACTTTAGAACTTGACGACCGACAGTTCCACGTTCAGGACACCAAGACGAATCCAACGGTATGAGTCGTTGCCATTTACAGGAATGACAGATAGAATTTTTCATTTAGTACTGGAGCGAACCGGACTAAAAGGGAAGTTTTATTTCTATAAACAAACACCAACGGCCATTTATCAATGTTAGGCCGGATGCACACTGAAAGAGTAGCGTTCTTTTTTTGGAAAAGATCAGAATTTCCTTTTTCTCCAAATAATATTTCGTGTATTATTTGTACAAAAAGATACTACGTACGTAGATGTTAAAATAAAATATTAAATACAACTCTTAAAATGTTAAATTATAAAAAATACAAATTTAAAATTCAAGTTTGTCCTATTTTCATAAGCTGTGTTGAATAAAGTCGCAATCTCAATTAGAGAACCTATAACAGTTGTGTTGAGGCAAATAAGTAAAAATTTTATTTTATATGGATTTACAGAAAGAGCCGAAATAAAGTAAACTCATTCAACTGTGAGACAGCCTGATTATTATTTATTTATTTTTTCCAATTATTATTGTTTTCTGTTTTGGTTTTGTAGATTAATTCTGTTTGCTTTTTTTTTTTTAGTATTTCATATTTTTAATAAAATGTAGCATGGGTGCACGTGGTAAAAGGGACGCTCTGAAAAACAGCACTGCTCCAGATTATGTTCTGGAACAGTATTCAAGCTGAGAGTAGCCCTATTGCCACAATATCTTTATTGATTTATTTTGTATTTTTTTATTTGTTTGTGTATTATTGTGGCAATAAACGTTATATCTATCTATCTATCTATCTATCTATCTAAAATAGGTACAGTAGAATAAATAAATACATTAAAAAAATACATAAAAAAATACATAAAAAAATACAATATTCAGCTATATAGTATACCCTGACATTAGAGCGAATAGGCCTTACGCCGCGATTAGACTACACAATTTTTGGGACACTTTTTCAGTTAAGTTTCTTAGTAAAAACAAGTGTAGTTGCAGTTAGTGTCCTAATTATCGGAGCCTTACTGCAATTACTTACACTTGTCCTTACTAAGGAACCTAACTGAAAAAGTGTCTTACAAATTGTGTAGTCTAATCGCGGCTTTAGTCGATCACGCCGCGCCGGCCCAGTGCGGGTTGGTCAACTTTACACACCACCTTTGGATTACTTCGCAGATGTGTGCAGGTTTCCCTACGATGTTCTCCTACAGCGTAAGAGCGTCGAATAAACTTGAGAGTTCGAAAACCGAAAACAACGGTACGTGCCGCGGCTTGAACCTGCGAACTTCCGAATGGAAGTCAACGGCCCTAGCCTCTTGGCTACCGATGCGAAAATCACTTCTCTCTGAATAATAGATGCGTTCCTAAAATAATCGATTTTTGAATGTAGTACCTACTGTTTAGAAAACCATTTGGAGGAATAAGCTTAGTGTTTATTTTTCTATAATAAAAAAGAAAATGCAGTAAACCGTCCATAAATATGTTTGACCTTTAATAGCCCTTAATGACGTCATCACCGTCTTAATGTTGATCTACCATATTACTAACATAAAAAAAAAAAAATTTAAGAAGTTAACGGCCCTACAGCCACATGGCCACTTCGTTCGCCCTTCGCTCCTAGGTGTATAACCGGCCTAAATCTGTCCGAAGTAGGGTCGTGGCGTCCTTTCCGATGCTATCGTATCGCACCTGTTTGTTCGGATCGCTGTGTAATTATAATTCTATTAACGTTAACCGGATTCCGGTAAGCAGATCAACCGGTTCAACTTCATGACCGGAAAATTGGAACACGCGTATCATTTTCCGTAGGCTCCGGACTCCGGACCGATAATCCGAAATTATCAATTTGCGTAAGGATGAATATTTTTGTGGACTGGTTCTGTTTGGATTAATTTCGATATTCAATTTTTTTGTATAAATAATTAGTAGATTATAAAGAAGTTTCGATAGGCTTATAAGTAGAATAAGTCTTAAACACGCTTAGCCTTGTTTGTACTCTGTCATTTTCAAACTACATAATTAAGTTTTACTTGACTTGAAAACAGTATTTTTTAATAGCTGCAAGCCTTTTTATTTTGACTTTGCAAACTTCATTATTCATTGTAGATTTTTTAAAACACTTAACCGTCATATCAGAAGTTAAGAAGCTTTGCTTAAACCAAGACCGGCTCTGGTCTCAAACGAATGTACGAACGAGATCAAACAATCTAAAAGAGGCGATGCGATAACAGTTTGAACATAACTGCTGAGAAAATTTGCCGAAGAAATGCAATTTTAACTAGCTGTCGGCCCGCAGCTGCGTCCGCTAATTTTCCCACTGGAATGAGATATTTTCCATATTTTCTGACCGATCAAACCTTTCCTGAATCAGCTTAATCGGCCCAGCCGTTTTCGAGTCATAGCAGGACAAACGAACAGCAATTGTTTTTTTAGATATACTTAGATAGATTTTGAGTAGTTTATTGATTTAGTTTGTTTGTTTTTATTTTTATTTTGATTAATAGGATAGAAAAAATATAAACATCAAATTTAATTTACATCATCGGCTCTATTGAAACCGGAAAAAAATCCTTTTCTCTCTCATTTTTTTCTTAACTTTTTCGTCTGGAAATATTACAAATTGAAGAAAATAGGCCTTGGGAATATCCGATGGCGAAATGAACCGGTTCAGTGGGCTGAAGAGATAAGACTATACGACGTCCTGTCGCGAAATGCCCCCGTTTTATTTGGCTGGCTAACTAACCATTGTATTTTTCGAAGACGTTCAAACGATTTTACAACAAAACATACAGGGTGTACCTAGTGATGTGCCGTTCTCGGGAATATTAGCACCATTCCCGGGAAATTTACGTTCCCAGGCATATTCCCAACGAAATTTGCTGTTCAAGCTGGATAGATGTGGTAGACCGGGTTGGTGTTTTCTGGTTAGGTACCTAACGACCCGACCGACCCTACAGATCTCGCTGACTCGTCCTAGTTGGCCTCAAACGGAAAGTAGCATTCTTAGTGTGAGAAAATTCCCGGAAACGGCACATCACTTGGTGTACCTCATAACTATTATGATTTAAAACGTGATTTTTACTGTAGACCCCAGCAAAATCACGTTTCAGCCCGATTAGTAATACTTTGCAACAGCGCCACCACCTTACTTCTCAATGGCTATGGCAATGGTATTTTACCGCAGGAAAAATCCTCATTCCCACGGGAATTCTCATTCTTCATTCTCATTCTCAGTTCACCAAATGTCTTATCTCTTTTGTTATTTATTTGTAAGTACTGTATTTGTTTTTATTTTTTATTTGTGCAATGAAGTATATTTTGATTTTGATTTTGATTTCCTTTGAAAAACTGTTAACGCGAGCGGGGCCGCGGTGGAAAGCTACTTACAAGATAAGATATAATAGATACGAACTTGTGTTTTATATCTAGCTAGCGACCCGCCCCGGCTCCAAACGGGAAAATGGTTATTGTGGGTTATCCATAAGTATATTATACATGTATTATACATATAAACCTTTCTCTTGAATTACTCTATCTATTAAAAAAACTGCATCAAAATGCGTTGCGTAGTTTTAAAGATTTAAGCATACATAGGGATATAGGGACTTAGGGACAGAGAAAGCGACTTTGTTTTATACTATGTAGTGATAGTGATAGTGCTTATTCTAACTTCAAGATTCTAGACTAGTCTAACTATAACATGAATGCAGGATCTAATCGGCGTATTATCTCGCAATGTCAGATGTCGGCTGCAGTAGAGGAATGCACATGCATGCATTGTGCCATTGGCGTTATCTAGCATTCTAGATTTAACTTTCATGGATTTAGTTTAGGTATGTAACTTATTTTGGTACTTTTAGCTTATATGAGGTCAAAATCCTTAGGTTCTGTGATAAAAATTGTATCATTTTTATTTAACAATTTTTCTAAGATCAAAAGACAATTGTTAGACTAGGATTTATCTGATTGTATAGAGAACAGAAAGAAATTAGACATAGACATAGACATAGACATAGACATAATTTATTTGACAAAACACAATACAACACAACAAAAAAGAAAAAGAAAAACAATGAAAAAAAAAACAACAAAAATCACATTAAAAAAATCAAAATTAACATTACGTTGACGAGTTATGTGCTGTACAACCGCTAAGGTTGTATTAAAAATAAATTGAAATTTGGTTTATTCTCCCGAAGTAATAACACTACCCAAAGATTTACATGAAATTTTAAGAGGCTAATTTATTTATTTATTTAACAGTTTATTGTACACATAAATATACAAAGAACAAATAGATAGTCACACAACAGGTCTGCTTATTTCTGAAAAATATCTTACAGCAGACCCAGTTAGTTAATTGCCCACAGCCCACGTAATAACATAGGTAGTTCTTGAACAAAATTAAATGCTCAAATTAGAAATCGTCAAAAAGGCAATATGGATCGATTATTCTTCGAAATTACTAAAAGAACGCATCTAATAGCCAGAAAGAAGTTAGAAACATCGGTGGCCAAAATGGCTAGGGTGGTAGACTTCCATTCTGAAGTTCGCTGGTTCAAGCCTCGGTACGGTACGTGAAGAAAGAAAGAAAACATCGTGAAGAAAGCTACACACGCCTGCGAAGTAATTCAAAGGTTTGTGTTTGTGACCAACCCGCACAAGGCCAGTGTAGTCGACTAAGGCCTACTCACCCTGATTAAGGGTAGTTCTAGTCGTATAATTTCTATCCCATATAATGTCCCCGCCGATAGGGGCATTATATGGGCTCTTAACGAGGAAGTGAGATTTGATCTACTAAGGCATACGATATATATATCTTCAATGCCTAACTTTAGAAGCATCCATATTTCTGCTTCATTTACGTCCAATATTCCCTTATCGGCCGGGTTTTTCCTCATCACGGCCCCACAGGTTGCCAAAATACCTCAAAATACGTAATATTTCATCCGTTTAACAAAATCTCATAAAGAAATACCCGTGAAGGAGCGTCGACAGCCATAAAAACGCTACACAATAGGCCTTCTATTCAGGCGGTTAAAAGGTATGCCACTCGAGAAAATAAATCATCGTTAACTTACAGCTCATATCAAGCCTACCCTAAATCAGGCCATAGGCATTAGTCGTCCACGTTAACTCAGTGCGGATTGGTCAACTTCACACACAACTTTTTCTTTACTTCGCAGGGGTGTGCATGGTTCCTCACGATGTTTCCATTTACCGTAAGAGCGTCGAATAAAGTACAGAAGCCAGCCACTTAATTCACCCCTACCGCTACAGAATAAAGGATCTATCAAGGTTAACATGTACAGCCGCATGTGCTGGCTACCTGTATATATAAATTTGAAAATCGAAAGACCTTAGAGAATAAATATACATAGAGCACGCGCATCGCTCCGCTGCCTTTATGTCAAGCGTAAGCAAATTTTGGCAGATTTTGTATGGGCGGTGAAATCAATAACATTTTTCTTTTTTGATTTGTTCCTCGAGTCATGTTTGTAACTTATCACTGCACATTTAAAAATGTTCTCCTATTAAATTTCTTATTTTCACCGGGAAAAATAATTAGCTCTGATAACCATTTGATACTAAACGAACGCGCTGAAGATATTCGGATTGTTCATATCCGTGCTTACGGTTCATACTCGCATAGGCGTACTCTATCCCTCCCAGAAATTTTTCTATTTATACTCTACTAGCGACCCGCCCCGGCTCCGCACGGGAAAATGGTTATTGTGGGTTATCCTTCAGTATATTATGCATGTATTATACATATAAACCTTCCTCTTGAATCCCTCTATCTATTAAAAAAAACCGCATCAAAATCCGTTGCGTAGTTTTAAAGATTTAAGCGTACAAAGGGACATAGGGACATAGGGACAGAGAAAGCGACTTTGTTTTATACTATGTAGTGATAGTGAAGCGAAAGAATTTGGTAGGTGCCGAGGCTTGAACCCGCGAACTTTCGAATTGAAAGCAACGGCCCTAGTTACTTGACCAAATAAACTATATACCTAAAACCTGAGCCCGGTGTTTACAAATTGGAGTCAGTAGTAGAGTTTTTCAGTAAAGTATTTAATTGCAAAATATTACCGCACTATTTTTTCAAAAGAAAGTAAGTCATTAAGTAAGTTTATACACTTACTTTCTTTTAACACTGCCTCATATAAAGGGGTGTAAGTTATATTTTATCAGTTGCATTGCATTGTTTAGGTACCATTTTATTATAGGTGACCTTCGTTTAATACCTTTGTGTTCCTTTCTGCTCGTTTAAGTATTCTAGGCTTCTAATAATTTAGTTAATAATTTTAGTTATTTAATTTTCACTAACAAAGTTAGTAGCCAAGAAAAAAAAAAGGCCATTGAACTTAAAAGAGACAATATATTAAATTGGAAAATCAAATATGACTGAAGAAGCATACGTTACTGATGCTTGTGTTCTATTTTCCATCAATTCTTTTGTGAACTTGCAAAATGCAAAAAAAATACTTAATAGGTACTGTACGAAATAGTACTTATTAAATCCACGCTTGGGCGCTTCCTAGCACAGAGTAGGTATCATAAAAAAAGTAAAAGTATTTATGTCTTAATTAAAATTAAAAAAAAAATTAAGTGTAGTTAGAATAGAGACTGGAACGCACCCTTTTTGTCAAAATTCAAGCCCATTGAGTAGAGAAAGCCTAATGCCATAGCGCGCCCGGAAATGACGTCATACGTTTTGGCGGGAACCGGCTGACAGGTGGACTAATGCTGTCGACGCCATTGTTCCCACTTCCAAGTGTATTAACAAAAGGGTTTCTTTTGTGGCAAATAACTGGGAAAAATAATACAATTAAGTATGTATGTATTCAGAATGGAAAGAGCGAGTATTCAGATGCTATAAATGGATATGGTATTCAATCAGAACCAGGCTTTTGTATCATAATAGATATACAATTAGAATTATGTACAAAAAGTAGATAGAATGGGTTTTGTTAGAAGGTAAATAAAAAATGTCTTCAAGCATAGATAGTTCAGGGGGGGAACTAAAATAAACAAATGAAAAAAGGTCAATATTTATCATTCGTATAGAATTAATTTGTAAGTTCCAGCTAAAGTGCTACGATCGTAGCACTTGCGTAGCACCACCGTAGCATTTCGTAGCACCAGCTACGTCACGCAGTGGATTTTCAATGCCATAACTGCGATAGCAAGATCTAAATCTTTATACTAAGTACTTATAAAATTTGGACGGGGGCACATTATTTATGTGAAAAATTAAAAACAAAACAATTAAAAAGAGGTACATTTTTGCAAAAATCTGGTAATACTCGTATATTTTTTACATGATGTTTGCGTAAAATATCATCACAAAAGCGGGTTAATTTATACGTGAAACGTTCCTAATTTAAAATTTAAACATTTCGTCTAGGAGAACTGGCGGGTTGTTACAAATCAGGGTCGCCCGCGCCCGCGCTAATCCAATAACAGGGCTGCTACCGGGAAACTGGAATTATAGGGGACTGGATCACCCAAAATAAAGATACGATACTGTTTAGAAATGGTTTAAAAATTTCAACGTTATCTATTCTTTAATATCAGGTCATAATATTCATTGTTCAGACTATTATAAACTTTTCAGAGCCTATATGATAGCAAGGTTTAAGTAGAGTGAAGTTTATCTAGTTAAGGTTTTTGCATTTGCAAATAAATAGCATTTTTACAAGTTTTCCAAACAGGTTAAGCCTTTAGGAAGTGAATTTTGAAAACGTCAAAATATTGATCAAAATAGCAGAAGCAATTTATTTAAAAAATTGGACCTTGTGTAACTTACACTAACTTACTAACTATTGGATATACTCGTACCACAAAAAAATTAAGGAATTTGCAAATTACTATGGATAAAATATGATTATTTGCACCCTATTAATTACCAAGCACAGGTTAAGTGCAGTGTAAAGTAAGCATCGTCGTGATTCTGTTTCTTATACAATGGACATATTATTATGATTGATGCAAAGTCCAAAGTTTTCAGCTTAGCTTCAATTTTGATTTGTACGTTCCTTATTACTTATGGACCTAGGACCTATTTCATTTCACTTTAGCGTGCTATTGACTGTACAATTAAAGTTTAGTTTATAATATTTTAATTTAGGTGTGAAATGATGCTGGGATGCCTTAATTAAGTGTTAAGATTTTAATTGTCAAAATATGTAGGTATTTCAGCAGTTTCAGTTCTTTTTTTTACCTCCACTCATTGCCCCTACTGTAGTTTATTTTGTTAAATAAGGTAGCATGAGCTGAGAGGCACCTTTCGGCACCTTTTGAAGTGGTTAGCAAACCTCGAGTTTATTTGAAATGACAAATTTATGTAATTTTAAACAGTAAAAATACTATTATGAATAAAAACAAGATATTTTTCGTGGTAGTATAGTCAGAATACTGATGAGAATTGTGATTTTTTAAATTGAAATATAATAAAATTTTAATAAAAATAAATAAAGAACCTCTCGACTCTCGGGTGATACTCAGCTCATAAAAATGAAACAACTTTTGTTCTGTAAGTTTTCTGAAATCACATTTTTTTTAGTTTCCATACAAATTAATCAGCTGGCCAAGTAACGTGACAGCCGCCGCTGTATGTAGCATAAGTAGATATAGTCATAGCTATAGGAACATTAATGTAAACAAACCCTAGAGAGTAAGAGACGTTTGTGAGCAGTCAAATATAGAGCCCGGACGATAACCACGTGTTTTTATTAAAAACTGAAATCCGTCAAAGCCTTAATAAACCCTTCTTCTATCATCAGCTAGTATGAAAGAAAAATAAAGTTTGCAGAACAAAAGTTGTTCAGTTTCATGAGCTGAGTTATCTTATCACCTGAGAGGTTTTGTGTTAATTAATTAACACCTTGTATAGTGAAATTAATGCCTGACCAAAATAAAAAACTTGCTCTGGTGGGGCCACGTGTATATTGTTATGGCAACAATTTCCCTTATAAAATTAGTTCCATTGAAATTCCGCAATATGGTGAGGTTTTTTATTTCTCTGGTCGGGCTTTACATTTTCTTCTTCTTGATTGATGGTAGGCGGGGCGGGATAGCCAGCTGCAGAAAAAATAATATTTCCTGAACCAAGATAAATGACATTTAAATGTTTTTACGTATTTTCATGCTTCATAAGGCCAGAATCCAGAAAAGGCCTACGGTTTGTTAAAAGTTGTGCGTTCGTGAAGACTTTACAGGCCTTCTTGATATTATCAAGGTATGTACAGAAGCCAACACATGCAGTTGGACGGATATTTGCACTACGAAAATCACCCCTACCACTACAGAATAAGGGCGCTCTCAAGGTCAACATGTCCAGCCGCATGTGCTGCTTACCGTACAATTTTAAGCTGTACGAGTACGTATAAATTAGAGTTCCTCAGAAAACTATTTTCAAATGCATTGCAGTTGACGTTTGATAGTATAAAGATTACAATTCAGTTTAGACTACAAAATTGAAACGAAACGTTTGGAAAGATTATTAGTAAACGCCCTAAGTTTAGATTTTAATTGCCTCATTTGATATAATTCGCACGCATTGAAAGCGAAAAGTAGATACGCCACTTTTAAAGCATTTTGTGAAGTTGAAGAAAAATAAGTCCCGATTTGGTTGGTGACAGACTTCAATAAATTCAACTACATAATTTCTTTTATGCCACCGGATCAGTTCATTCGTAACGTTTTATAAATTGCTTCCAATCACTCAAGATTCCCGATATTCGTATTCCGTTTTCTCATTTCAAATTAGATTCAAGGATAAACATAAGCTTTGTACTTAATCATAATTTTTGTCTCTTAAGGAAATCGCTAAGATTGGAGAATTGATATAGGTACATTATGTGATTTACAGTAGGGATGCATCCGATACCGATACCGATATATCGGCGATACTTCGGGTTTGCCGATATATCGGTATCGGCGATATTTTTATGGAAGATTCAACGATACTTTCGTCGTTCGTTTTCTGGCGCCATGACGTCTTATACCCGAGCTTGATAAAAATGGCACAGAAATACTTTAGTTTCCGAATGTGCTCTGTCGCATCTGAGAGACTATTTTCCACCGCAGGTCTTATTCAAACAGATTGCGAAGTTGTCTTTACCCGCAAAACTTAAGAATACTTTGTTTTTTAAATCCTATAAATGTTAATTTTGATTATTATAACCATTAATTAATTATTGTGTTTTATTTATTCTACCTTGCTTTTTGAATTCAATAAGCGTATCGGTATCGGCGATACTGAATCGCCGATATTTTTATAAGAGTATCGGTATCGGTATCGTATCGGCAAAAAGGCGTATCGGGGCATCCGTAATTTACAGCTTTTAGACCTATTATCTATTATCGACCTATTTCATTGTGGCAGAAAGGTTCTTGAATGGCGACCGCGCGCCGGAAGACGTAAGTAATGTGGGCAGGCCCCCTACGAGGTGGACCGATGATCTGGTGAGGGTCGCGGGAAGCCGCTGGGTGCGGGCAGCGCAGGACCGATCGTTGTGGAGATCCTTGGGGGAGGCCTTTGTCCAGCAATGGACGTCTACAGGCTGAGATGATAAGGTCATCCTTGAGATGAGACCTATTATCTCTTATTATCACTATCTCGTGCGCGCGATTACCAAGTTGATTTGCACCCAAGAGCGCATGCATTCCAAACAGTGCGAAAGCAAACGCGGTGGAATATCGTGATGGCGAATATGGTAGAAGAAGAGATACTGTCGAAATATTTCACGCACGCCCATTTATATAAAAAAAAATATTTAGGACAGAATTTTTATGAGGTAGTTTTGAGTCAATATTGGGAATTTATTATAATAAAAAATAATTCTTCCACAAGCCCAGGCAATCTCCAATCTTTATCTTTATCTGAATCCCTTTTATAAACGGACGGGGGTAGATTTTCGGTAGCAGGAGCTTGGTCCATCCATAATATCACGTCCATGGTCTAAGAAAACAAGGTCTAACACTCCGACCACGTGACTGACACAAGCCTACGTCATTTTGCGCTGTTAATCCGCATTCGACAAGGATGAACAGGCAAAATGACGTAGAATGACCTAGGCTTTTGTCAGTCACGTGGTAATCTCTTATTCATACATAACATTATATTTTACACTCTCTTGTTAAAAAAATATTTATATACCTACCTAGTATTATTAAACAATATTATCTAAAATTTAAAGAAGGTTCACTCTATATTCTCAGTAAGTACATAAAATATTCTTTATATAAAATTTAATTACCTTTGTGTATTAGTATTGTACCTAAACAAATGTTAGCAGAAATGAATATAATATAGAAAATGAAACACCTTTCTTAGATCCTTATAAATATGTAAGTTGGTTTTTTTAGCGATTTTTCAACAGCCTTTCTAATATGGCTTAATATTTTCAGCGTTTATTTTGTACCTAATTGATATAGACTTCGGAATCAAGGAAGGCTATCTCAAATGCCAACCAATAATTTCATTGTTCAGAGAATCTCTTGAAGAATTTAAATAGTGGGCTCTTCCCCAACGTTCCAACTTAATAATAAGTAATTTAAGTAAGTAAGTACCTAATACCTATACGAAAAATATGTCTCCACCAAGAGGCTGGAGCGTACCATGAAATCAGGGTAAATAGGCTTTAGTCGACCACGTTGGCCCAGTGCGGGTTGGTCAACTTCACACACAACCCTTGAATTACTTCGCAGGTGTGTGTGCAGGTTTCCTCACGATGTTTTCCTTCACTGTAAGAGCGTCGAATAAACGTAGGTACCTACACATGAATTCGAAAATCAGAAACACATTGGTACGTGCCGAGATTCGAACCCACGAACTTCCGAATGGAAGTTAACGGCCCTAACCAATTGGCCATCGACGAGGATTTACTTACTATTATATTATCACGGACAAGAGCTTCCCCCAAAGATTTCCAAACCTATACTTAGGGGCCAACCGTGTTTTTTTTTCATGTCTAATGAGATTAATTGCTTCATTACTGATCAATACCTACTTATTACGTACTTACGTAGATTTTACGAAATATTAAGGCGCTTTTTTTGTGATTTATTTTGCTGTGTACCTCTACTCTATTAATAAATTTTGCATTGTAATTTAAACTAACTATATTGGTACCTACGAGTACCTATTCAATCAGCTGACTCGGCAGCTTTAAAGTTCAAAAAGACGCGCATAAGAGCAACCCGAATAAACCAAACTTTCCTTATTATCAGCTAATTCAATGGAAAGGAAGCGCTTTGTGCGGAGTCCATAAATTAGATCCATTGAAAGATGGCCACTGCTGCTCTTAAGACAAAGACTGTAATGTCGTGCAGTTCTGTTGTGAGCAAAACTTGGGCGTTGTTACGTTTTATACTATAGCACAAGTGAAGCATCTCTGCGCTTTACTCTCGAGAAGTAGTCAATCGCGACATATTGACAGAACTAGTACTTGTGGCTCTAATGTCACTATGTCGCGATTGACAGCTTCTCGAGCTTGTCGCTACTTACGTAGTAAGCCTACTGTTTATCGGTATATTCTCTCTTGGAGTGCGTTCTGTGGCTTCGAGCGTAGTTGTTTGGGTAAAATTTAACCCGTTTGAGTTGCAACCGAGCCACTGAACGATCGAGTTGTTTTTATAACCTCAAATATTTGACGAGAGAAAATTCTTCTCCTGTCTCAATTGTTTTCTACTTTTATATACATTACAGACGTATTAGACGTCTGTGATATACAAATTTAACAAAATTATTCGAAAGTAACTACGAAACAAAATGGCGGGCTTTTTGAGTCTTTTGACTTTGACATAAATTGCAAGCTTTAAACGTCAAATAGCTGTCAGAGTAAAAATTAACCATCTCATTAGACGGTTGTTTGGTTGTTTCGCTCTGAGCCACGGAACGGGTGAAACTACGCTCTGACAGCTGTCAGGGTAAAATTTCACCGAGCCACGGAACGGTTAGAGCGCGCACCGAGCGCGCTCGAGTGCACTCGTACGAAGCCACTGAACGCGCCCTTGTACACCAGCTGTACAGTTCGCAGTCCTCAACCGATTCTGTTGTAGGTATGATGTTTATTTAAAAGTAGGTAGGTATACCTGGCATAAACTTTGATTAATGTGAGTGGGTTTACAGAATTAGAGTACTTATCACTCGCACAAACAGTCTAATAAGTTTGCGTTATTATAACTTGCGTGCAACACGTGATCTGTACATGCACTCACAGAGTCACAGTCAGTATCATATCAAAATGTAAATTAACCTATAGGTAGGTAGGTAGGTACAGACGGACGAGTGTGTAATAGCAGGCCCGGCGCACTTCGCGCCAGAGCTCCAGAATGTACAGTAAGCAGCACATGCGGCTGGACATTATGACCTTGAGAGCGCCCGTATTCCGTAGCGGCAGGGATGAATTTCGTAGTGCAAGTGTCCAACCGCATGTGCTGGCTTCTGTACCTACGCCGGGCGGTCCCGATTACGCGGCCAGTTACTAGGAAAAACGCGCGCTTGTGAAGACGCTATTATTTAGTCTGTGGTAGGTAATACGGACTCTCTTGGCGCGGTCTAGATGCATTGCACTAACGGTAGGCTATTATGGCGGCTCCACATTAGTGCCGTGAATTCACGCCGTGAATTTACGCCGTGAATTTGCGGCACAAGTCGTGCCCTCCACATTCACGGGATGCTCACAATTGTTCGTGACCCGCCGCGAAATGGACGTAGAAGCTGCTGCTGCAATAACTTTGTTTGCTGTTGTGCCAACATATTACTATTAATTTACTATTTAGTATTTATGTATTCAGCCGCTCCTGTCGGCTCGCCAAGGTCCTGGTGGGCCACAGGCGTGACATTCTTTTAGCTTGTGGAGCCATTAGTACTTACTAAATCTATGCGTGGCAAGGATGTGTTATAAATGTACCTAGGTACTACCTAGTACTTATAAATAATATATATATAACACGCATTAAGAATGTCTTATGTGGAGCGTGCAGCTTAAATATAGAAAAACTAACAGCGTCGTCTCTCGGTGACAAACGAAACAATGTACCAATGGCTGCGTTGCATTGCAATGTTCCTCTGTTCCTCTGTTCGCTCACTGACTGCGAGGTACGCACCTACATCACGAGCAATAAGACTCCTCAATGAAATTGATGTGCAGCAACAAACAGCTGATGTATTTCACGCAAGTCTTTCCGATTTTGCTATGTATTGCACTAGTTTCTTAGGTTAGATGTAAGACTACCTGTGTAAATATTTAGTTTGTTACACGTTTTGGTTTAAACTGTAAGTGTAGCAAATAATTTAATTTAATAAATAAATAAATAAATAAATAATAAATGGAAATGCAAGGTGTATAGGCCTGACCAAAGAAATAAGAAATCTGCTCTGGGGGCGCCACATGTATATTTTTACGACTATGGCAACAATTTCCCTTATAAAATTAGTTCAATTGAAATTCCGCAATATGGCGAGGTTTTTTATTTCTTTGGTCGGGTTTTTTATTAAGAGGTGCCGGCTCTATTGTTCCTTGCATGAATGCAACACAAAGCCCTTATTCAACTCTACAAGTAGGTAATAACATTTTAAAAATCTTAAGAATTAAAATAAAACAATATTCTGCATTTTTTTACCAAAAACGAGTTTACAAAGAACGTTTATAATATTTATCGATTAGTGCCTTATTTCACTGGCGACAAAGACAAAGTCGTGCAAAAACGAAAGGGACGCAGTTATGCGTTAGAATGAGATACAAATACACCGCGCTCACTCTTGCGCATAATTGCGTCCCTTTTCGTTTTTGCACGACTTTGTCTTTGTCGCCACTCGCCAGTGTGATAACTCGCTTAGCTCAAAATCCCAAGATTCCAAACCTTGAAACCAAGCATAATAAAAAAAACTCTTTGCTTGTTCGGTCGGTGACATTTCCAATTTTTCCTGCTTTTTGCCGGATTTTCGCGCACGTTTGCAGTGGTTAATAAACCTTTACAATATTTCTATATAATGAGATTAGTGTGCCAGTAAACCAAAATGGATTTTACCCCTGAACTGCATGCTTTTCAAGGCGTTATTATATCTGCTGACAATGTTCATTCTTTCTCGAGATTGACTGCAAGAGGCGGTAAGTTGTTTGTTGATGTATTTTCGCCTAATTTATAGCTAATACTTAATCATAACTTTAAAGACCCAGTTCACAATAAATAAGATTTATTGATACTTAGTATTTCTCTGAAATGTTTACATTGAAACTTGTTTTATAAATCTGTGTGCGTCGTACGGTTTTACATTACTCTTGGTTCACGGTATTACGCTTTTCAGGCAATGAGGATCAAATCGACTACATCATAGAAAAATTAGAAAGGTTCCTGCTTCAACAGAACTATTCTAGAGAAAGTGCTTTGACACCAGAACAAATTCACAAAGTGCGAAAATTCGCTTTTTATGTGATACTAAACTCAGAACTTTCAGCTTTGGAGATCTTATTAGAAAATGATGCGGTTGCATCAGTTGTTTGGACTGTCCCGACAATTCCAAAATGTCTCATGAGCGAAATGCTGTGGAAACTGCCGATGGAAAAGTTTATCTATGAAGCTGTGGCTTTCTCTTGCCCTCGGCTGGCTTTTGAACTAGCGGGGGCTCTGATTGAGTACATAAAATACTCTACACCACTTGAATCACTCCAGAAAATACACTTAATTGGTATAGGCCTATACAAGCAGATTTGTCGCCTCCATTTTTTTAATCACAGCAATGATGTTCTTACGAATATGTTGACAACAGGTTTGAACAACTGGCAAAAATGCTTGAAATATTTTGTTGAACCACCAAATGGTCACCAATTAGTGAATATGAAAAAAGAAGCACTATACATATTCAAAGGAAAGGCACTAGAGACTATGTTGCGTTTGGTTTATGACTGTCTTGCAGAGTTCACTACTGTACAATCATTCAGTCCGCCCCCCTTCAATGAAATTTACCAATTGACATACGAAGTTGGAAGCTACAAGGAAGATCCATTAAATTTTGCAACTTGCGACAGTCCCAACAAGTCTATATTGGAGTGCTTAGAGAAATGCAATGAGATATTGCTTGACACATGCAAAGTACTTGTAATGGACATCAATGTTGACATATTTTGTGCATGGAGCGAATTTGAGGAAAGCGGCCTAACCATGCAACAAATCATTGGTGAATTCTGCTACAGGCTACGCAACAAGTTATTGAATATCAGTGTAATATCGGAACATCCAGTTGTTAACATGCTTCAACAGATATCTAGGAAACCAGTGGAACTCCAAGATGAAATCAATGTTGCTGATGTGGAGACCATCGTGAAAAATATTCAGAAAAATGATGGAAATAGATCACAATGGGTAAAAGCACTGCTCCGCAAAGGAGATATGTATGAAGACAACAGTTTGATTGAAGTCTTAATGTCCAATTTAGACGCCTTGAGCGAAGATGATTGTTATAATTTATTTAAACTGACCAAAAGTTACTTAAGTGACGAGATGCAAAGTATAGAGAAATTGAAAATGTTAGCAGTGAAAGTTTTTCAAAATTGCTCTATGAACAGTAAAATTGAACTTCTAGATGAACATTTCAAAGAAAAGTGTTTTACGGATTCGTTGGAGACATCAGATTTCAATGATCTGCTCACGGTAACATTTAATAAAGTAATTTCTGAGATGAACACTGAGCTTTCTGAAATTCTAACTGTGTTTCTGCAAAACCCCCAAACAGTTTACACAAAAATCTTCAATTTGTCAGCTGAAAGCAATCAGGCAGCAGACATTATGCTACAAGTTATGAAATTATTAGAAAAATACTCAAATCACTACTATAAACTAGATACTGAACCTTGCATCATCCGAATTGCTGAAACAGTCCTAGAAGATTATATAGAAAAAGACGCAAAACAGCAAAACTTCATAAAGTTTATTTGCAGCTTGAAAGAGGCTAATATAATACCAGCAAATAAATTGCTTCTGTTAATTACTATGCCAAAGTTGCACAAAGCCCTTTTAGACAAAGATGTGTATCGGATCCACTTCCAATGCAAACTCTTAGATGCAGCATTCATCTGGGAGGAATTGATGCCATACCGAGCTCCAATGCTGGCCATGATAGCTCAAATCTTGGAGGTAGTGCGATGGAAAATCACCACATTCACTCCTGAAAGTCCGAGTGCGCTTCAATTGGCTTTAGATATGCAGAGGAAACTAATAACCACCTACGGCGATAGAATACCAGGTAGATTATAATATTAATTAGTTTAATAGTAGTTCAAAATAAAACTCGCATATTATTAAACAATATTAAATAATTTAAAAATGACATGTAATATTAGTTAGAACGAAAGTATCAGATATTCTCTTCCATGTCAAATTATTTTGCAACTGTCTCTATAACATTCTACCTAAGAAACCTAAGTATACGAATACGCATTGTGGCCTACCATCGCACCGCCGTTCGCGCCTCCGGTCTCTTCGCAGTTCGCTCCTTGCGTCGCGCAAAGCTGTGGCCAGGCCCTTAGTGCACACCTTGACAGGGAGGTGTTATCATAATCCCCACACAAGTGGATTGAGGATCACAGTTGTTGATTAAACAGATGAAGACAGGTGTCTTCCCTAGAGTATGCATGTTTAGGCGGTACAAAGAAGTTTAAACTTTGAAACTCATACGCTTCTACTCTTTGTTTCCAGCAAAAGAAGAGAGCTGGTTAAAGAGTAAACTTCACAATTTGCATCCTTTGAACTGCTACTATTACCGGCACCTGTGGAATCCTCCTGGACACACCTTTGTGGAGATTGTCAGCGGCACAACCATCGAACCTAACACGGATACTCAGCAGCTGCAATCTTGGCTGTCTCAGGTACTTAACATTTTATAGTGCATCTACTAGATTCTTTATTGTACACAAAACAAAATTATACATTTAATATAAATGGAAGTATACAAGAGATCTGTTCCAGCCAACCCGTAGCAAATGTGAGAAAACTATACAGACATTGCAGGGACAAGGCTGTGTACATAATTGAAAATAGAATACTTATCATTACACGCACCATACTTACAATACAAATAAAATAGTCATATAAACATATATACTATCTACTCTACCACATGTATATCTACTCTAATATTATAAAGAGGAAAGATTCGATTGTTAGTTCGTTTGTTTGCATTGAATAGGAACTACTGAACCGATTTTGATGAAACTTGGTACAAAGATAGAATAGACCTTGGGGAAGGACATAGGCTACCTAAAGTTATGATAAGGCGGCGGCGCCACATGTCCTCTATTTCGCATTAATTTTGTTGCATAAAGCATAGATGTCGATTTTTTATGCTGTGCTTTTCTATCACATTTTCTATGGTATAAAGTTAGTTTCATTGAATTTCCGCAATATGGCGAGTTGTTTTATTTTTACGGGTTAAAATAAGTACACTGGAAAGCTAGTTCATTCTTCTCCATAAACAAACGCCATCTACGTTGCAAACCTATCAACTTGTCAAAGAATGTTAGATTACAGTGTGTAGTGTGTGTAGTTAAAAATTTGGCAATAAAATTTGAAATCGTTCTGGTTAGCGTGTTATAAGGGTAGCGGTTACCCCACCGACAACAGCGCAGAAAGAAAGAATAAAATGTAGATTTTTAATCCCCGACGAAAAAGAGGGGTGATAATTAAATAGTATTTAATACCCAAAATAGGCGCGTTTGACGTCGAGTTGCGGATAACAGCCCGATGAACTAACTAACTAACTAACATGATCCAAGAAAATATCTTTAGCCATTTATAGATTATCAGCTCTTTTTTAGTTGTTGAAAGGATCAAGTAACGGTTTTGTGGTGGGGGATATATATATATATTTTTTGTTATTCCAGGTGCTTTGCTCCACGACCCAGCAGGAATGGTGTGAAATATGGGATGGTTTAGCAGCGTTCTCTGATGACGTCAGGTTAAACAGCTTCCTCAACGTGCTAACCGTACTGACAGTCACCGAAGCATTAAATAGAAACACCACCAATAGCTGGCAGTGCATCCTGCATTGCTACAGGAATCTCGTTTATATTATTAGGGTGAGTAGAGGTATATTTGAGTGAAACGAGGACGAACGCCGCTTTTGAACGCCGAACCATGGACAGTCTTGTCCTTAATAAATTAGCTTAAAATGAGCTTAAAATTATTGTGTTTCTTATCATACTAATATTGTGCGTGTGTGTATGTTTGTAATGAATAAACTCAAAAACTACTGAACCGGTTTCAAAATTTCTTCCACCTTAAGAAAGCTACATTAACCCTGAGTAACGTAGGCTACCTTTTACCGCAGGAAAATGCCTCATTCGCACGGGAAAAACTGTTAACGCGGCGGTAAGCTAGTTTTGAATAATCACCTTTTGATTTTAATTAACAAAAAAGGAAAGAAAAAAACTAATGAGACGCCTCTCTCCGGCTTTAGATTTTTGGACAGGTTTTTCTCAATCCTCATCTCGCAGTACTGTCAAAAGGTTTTCCATAAGCGACATAATAGTACTCATAAAACTAAACAATTTCCCCTAAGAAGCATAGGTTGAAATCTCAAAATTACCTAATATTCAACTTTTCATATAAACTTAAGTCACTTGACCGGTCATTTTGTATGATAGGCTGAATTTTAACATATCTTTAAAATCAATATTAAAATTTATTTTCTCTTCTAATTTTGTATTGTATCTACCTACAATACTTCCAGAACATTTTATCCTTTTGTATGAAAACATACAATCCTTATAAGATTATTTAAAATATTATTGAAATAATATAACACAATATTAAACACATACTCACACATAACACAACATTGTAACATATTATTATTATTTATATTTATTAATTATTTTTTTTTAATGTTATTTTTTGTATTTTAATGGCTGAACAGAGCTATTAAAATTCTCAGACTGATTAATAAATAAAATTACAGGGAAGGACTGACTATTTATTTACTGCTGCATAATACCTTATTCCCACGAAATAGAAAAACAAAAAGAGTTTTAACGCCAACTAAAGGCGCTTTTGAGTGATAATGACAGTATCATCTAAAGCCTTAAGACATACTTGTCACGCCTGACCAGAAAATAACAAAACCTGCACCTTAATCTATACTAACTTGTCATAAGAAGGAAAGATTTGATTATTTGTTTGTTTGCTCCGAAATTACTGAACCGATTTCGATGATTCAGTAATTTCGGATGAAGCTTTGTACAGACAAGGACATATGCTACCTTTTACGCGAGAAAATACTTCATTCCCACGGGAAAACTGTTAGGAGAGCCGTTGAGCGGAAGGCTAGTCTTTGATACAAAATCCTAAAATCTTTACTAAAAATATATCTTTATTAAACTTTCGCGATATGGCAAAACTTTATTTTTCTGGTCGGACTATTATTATACTTTGTATATTACTGTATGATTATATATTTTTTACAACATGATTATGATAATTTTATATACATTTTCTTTTTCTTTACAGTACAAGTTCTTCAAAGCACCGCTAACAAACGAACAAGTCACAACAGTGGTCCAGAAAATCGTATCTGTGGCGAATTTCATAGACCAGCCTTCAACAGAAGCAATTTCTACTTTATTCCTACCACTGTTCGTGTATATGGTAACTAGGAAAAACGATTATACCGTAGACATACCTACCTTACTGGCCGAACAACTAACCAATGACAATTTCAAAACTATCATCGGTAAAGTCTTCAGCAATGGCGACACACAAGATACGTAAACATTGTGTATTTAAATGTTTTTTACAGTATTCCAAAAAGTAGTCTGTATTTATGGTTAAGATGTATAGTGATTAGAATAGATATGTGGCGTACTATTGTAATGGCTGTTCAGAAAAATGACAAAATCCGAGAGGCGCTAATTTTGTAATCACATTTATTGGTGAAATTTCACTTTATTGGATTTAAAAACCACTTTTGTGGCGTCTCGGAACTACTGAAAAGCTCCAAATCATGGTCTAAGAAAACAAAGTCTTCCATTCGGACCACGTGACTGACACAAGTCTACGTCATTTTGCGCTGTCCATCCTTGTCTATTAACAGAATTTGGACAGCGCAAAATGACGTAGGCATGTGACAGTCACGTGGTCCGAATGCAAGACCTTGTTTTCTTAGACCATGGTTCCAAATATATTATTGTTTATTGAAAAAAATAAAAAAAGAATAAGTTCTGATCATCAAAGTAGTTAGGATTATTTTTATTTTTCTGGTTAGCCCTTATTTAAAACCTTGAGTAAAACTTACTTTATTTTGTTTAGTAGTAACATGTTTGGGTCTGTGTCTAAATGTGCTCAAGTGTATTTGTTGAAATCTCGTATAGTTACTTTAAATAGTCGAGAAACTTAGATATTTGTTATACATAATTACTTTCTGTATATGAAAAAGTGTAATAAAGCTTATTCGTAAATAATAAAAGTTTTTTTTAATACTATATTTCCGCCCCGCGGCTCCGCCCGCGTTAACTGGTTTTCCCGTGGGAAAGAAGTATTTTCCCGCGGTAAAAAGTAGCCGGTGTTATTCTGATTTATAAGCTATATTAATGTAAAGTTGCATTAAAATCCATTGAAGAGTTTTGCGTGAAAGAGTAAAAACATATATCCATACTCACAAACTTTTGCGTTTAGGATTTTTTTCTTGTGGACAGATAGTTTGGCTATTGAAAGTAGATAATGCAAAAACGCGGCAAATTTGAAAAAAATCATCGTGGCAGCCCCGATTCTATGGATTTACCTAATTTGATACTTTTTTTACACGCTTAGCCCAATACACACGTAGCTATAATCTATATTAATATGCCCAGCTCTATTTATATCATATCTCACCACCACACACGGTAGCTGTATTGAAATTTATATTTTCACCCTTACTGCGTTGACTTACGGAATACCTAAGGTGAAGGGGGTGAAGTGCGCCTACCGGGAAAGTGCGCCTACTATAAATATATCGTAAACTGCTGACAGAGTACTAGTAACGACATCTTACATCGATATAAGTAACTAAAACATAGTTCTTGGTAAAGAGACAGATGGCTCTGTAATCGTTAACTCGAAATATGCGCCATCTTTTTTTTCTGACTTTGAAAGTGGTGGAGCAGAATTGACATCGTGGAAGTAATCGTTAAAAATCTGAGGAAAATAAGTGTTTTCCAACAAAAAAATGGGGTAGGTATATAAATAAAATATTTTACTTAAGGTTTTGACTTTATTTTAGCTATATCTAGTCAAATTGATAAATTATAGCGAATTAAAATTTCTAAACTCAAATTTGTCAAGTTGGCTAAGTGCGCCACATTGCCTGTTCATATGGCGCACTTTCCCGCAATACAGAGGTAGTAAACATTTTAAAACCTGATATTGTTAACTCTGCTTAGGTTAGGTTAGGTATAGGTCAGTTTTTATTTATTTATTTTATTGTATTATGTTGTTTATTTAGGTGTTCGAGCCTTCGCTTGAACCACTTGAGATTACGCTTTCCAAACGAACATCTTTTGTCTCTTTCTAACCTAGTACAATGAGTTCTATCGCGCTTTTCCAACGTTGTGACGTAACGGTGTGACGTTAGCGCTAGGTCTCTTGCAGCGCCGGGGTCATTTTGTGATCAGTACGCTTTTAATTCTCAAGCGAATAACACGTTTCTTTCTAAGTGAAAATTTATTTTTAATTATATTTCTGTCGTCCTGGTCGACGACAAGTACGACAACAGATGTCGTCTCAGTCGAGGCGTCGAGCGTCGTCTTGGTCGACCAAGTACAACAGATGTCGTCTCACGAGGCGACGAGCGTCGTCTTGGTCGACGACAAGTACCTACGACAGAAAAAATTGGCGCATGCATCAATCGTCCTCGACATTATGCCGCCCAACGTGAGACGACGACGGTGTCGCCTCATTCAACCCGCAAAGACTTCATCTTTCGGTAATTTCCGCTCGGCGCCCTTGGCCCAGCGACGAGACGCATGCATCCTGCTGAAGCGTCAATTGGCACAACTAATGCCACTTTTCATGAGACATCGGACAACAGACAACCGATGTCGTCTCAGTCGAAGCGACGAACGTCGTCTTGGTCGACGAAGTACAACGGATGTCGTCTCAGTCGAGGCGACGACCGTCGTCTTGGTCGACGACAAGTACGACAATAGATGTCGTTCCAGTCGAGGCGACGAGCGTCGTCTTGGTCGACGACAAGTACGACGACAGATGTCGTTCCAGTCGAGGCGACAAGCGTCGTCTTGGTCGAGACAATGGATTTCGCGTCGTATCATTGAGACGACAAGTACGACGACGGACGTCATCTTACAAGACGAAGTTTCTTCATATTTTCTTAATGCCGTTTTAGATTGAGCCATACAATTTTTAATGGACTCCATGTTTATTTTTATTTTTTTAAAACATGACTGCGAAAGTCTCAACATTTGGCGAAATAGCAGCCTCTGCCTGATTGCAACAAAAGGGCTTGGATATCGATATTGGACTCCATCGGAGACAACTTTCCCAGTAATTGGTGTGGACGGTGTATTCCCTCGAAGACCTTTTCGGGGAAGAATGCTTTTTCCCGGCATTAGAGGCCAAGATCCGATTTTCCATTCCGACAGAAAACCTCATAAGAGCGTTTGAGCCCACAGAAACTTCAGTATCGGAACGTTGGTATCGCCAGATCAGGCGTACATTTCAGATCTGGCCTTTAGGACGGGCACGTATTTATTCTCCTCAAAAATTGCAGGAAACTCCATAAACATTTTTATTAAATTTTGCGATGCAGTAGCATCCCTTAAACAAAGATTAACGCTGAGGAGGTCAACTCATCCGAGTCCGCACACAATTGACAAGTTACAATCAGCTCCCACTGTAGCCAGCCCTAGTAACTACACAAATCTAAGCGTCTACAGATCCTTCTCATAAAAGTCCTTTACGGAGCGAGAAGCTTTTTAAGAAAGGAAAACCATTCTTCGAAGAAGCGGTGCACTCGTAACACCAGTGACGCAGGGCAGCTCTAATCATTTAAGTATTAGCCGCAGCAGTCAGCCAACAATTGCAATTGTGCAATAAACTTATAAAAGTATTTGCTGATACAAATACGAGTATGTCTCTGAAAATGGTTGGTGGATTTTTGTGTTCGCAAACACAAGTAATAAAGAACACATTCTTTTGAATGGATCCTTAGCTTCGGTACCAGACGACACATAAAACTCTGAGGTTAAACTAGTTTTGAAGCTCACTAATGGAGTATTGGCAGAAATACGACAAAGAGCATTTCGAGCTATAATTGCAGTCGCATAATGTGAGTTAGCACAGCTACAGTCATATGAAGTAACCTACCTAACCTAACATATGACTTCATTCCTATAGGTAATTACCGAGAGAGAATTCAGGTTTTCTACAGTAGATCCATATTATCTAGTAATGTAAAAGTCCAGAAGCAGTTTCAAGCTTTATAAGTAAATAATATACTGGCTAATGTTAGCCAAACTGTTCCTAAACAGCTCTTTCGGGGAAGTTTGATCTTACTCCGGGTGCCATCACCAATGACTTGCTTCAACAACGGAAAATCTTCACAGAACTTACAGATGCTTTTACTAGCCACATTCGACTAGTTGTGGGAAAATGAACATGGATTCTAAATTCAAAAAGACACGAATGAATGAATTGAATTCTTAATATTGCTACATGTTTGTGGAAGTATAAAAAAGGCATCGAAACGAAATGTCTATAAGCGATGTGTGTTATATAATATCCTACACGATATTCCACCCTAAAACTCAACTTGTTTGACGATAGTAAGTTCGTTGGCCATTCACAAGTCCTTTCCCTTCAAAAAGAGGGGGGGGGAGAGGGTGTGGTAAAAACGACTGGATATTTGGTAGGAAAACCTTCCAGTCACCTTTCCCAATTTCATCCAACGATCAATAGATACCTACCGGAAGCAACTGGAAACATAACAGTAATTTTGATCTATAGATCAGATACAGTCTATAGAAGAACAGGAAAAGGAAATTTAGACCAGGGATGAACTATAAAATTTCACAGCGGAGTTACTAATAAAATGGAATCTTTTATCCATATGCTCCAATAATAAACCATCTACAAGGTTACAAATCCCATTCTTTAAGAGACCGCCAGAATCGGATCCTAATCCATTTTGCTCAAAGAAACATCAAACAAAAAACTCAGAATTGTCATGGTAAACAGAAAAAATGTTGGGTTCTGATGCGCTCCGTCCAAGTCGCAAATTCCGTAGTTTCATTTCAACAAAAGTCAAAACCCGTTCGCTCGAATCGCACCATATTCATCCTCAAAAGGCTCGACAGTTCTACAGCAACTTCTCTTGAATTATAGAGGTATCTTTTTAAAGAAGAACCAATTTTAAATGAAGATCAATACCCCTAAAACATTTATTACCAAGCCCCAGTTTACGAGAGTCATCGTCGATATCTCTTTGCTCGCTTTCAAGGGCGCAGCTTTCGAAATGTCTTGCCTTCTGTAAGATAAAGATAAAGATAAATTTATTTGTCATAACATGGGTATTCTGTTCGGTCTTGCTAGCGCCCCGGCTGCGTTTGCCAAAATAGCCAATTGGTTGGCACTTATCTTTCGCCTGAATGGTCTGAGAGCTATAGTTTGCAAAAACAGGCCAAATAAGTAATCGGAAATGCTCATCAAAACCTTCTGAATACCTAGCAATAGTTTGACATACCTACGGCATCAAATTTAAAAGGTCTGTCGAGCGCAAAATTGTTTTCCTTAAAGATCTCAATTTCGAAGGTTCTAAGAAGAGGCTACTGGAGTTGGCTTGATTCCAAAGTTCTGCTAGGGAGACTTAGCTTTGCCTCTTTCGTATTTCCGTTAGGTCATCTGCAGGGCCGGACCCTCCAAGAGTTTTAGCTCGACTACCAAAGTCGCTGATACACTACTACTGTACAAAGTCGCTGTTTCCTCTCAAGCCGCAGCGGATCTATCGCGGTGGCTGGACTATTTCATAAAAGTTCCCTGATTCGCCACCCAAATCCATCGACATTCTTATGAATATGATAGGGGCGCCGCCGTAGTGAACTAACAGAATCAATAGGTTCCTAGTTTCTATGTCAACAACTATGGCGCAGCGATGCCAAAAGGCTTCGGACGGTGATGTAAGAAGTTCTAAAGCGATAACGCAACCAACTACAGAACCGATCAATCGTGTGCCAAATTGACAATTTGCACCAGCGACCAGCGCGGTGTTAATATCAAAGCTTGCTTAGAACCAGATCTCTAAATCCTTTGACCATAACAAAGCTCCTCCTCCTCCTCGACTTCTGAAAACGCAAACGTTTTCATATAACTGCTCGCTATATACCGTGGTACAACCGCCTAGAGGAAAGCTTGTCTTGATGCAAAAGTATTCCAGAATGGTGTCTCAGCAAAGAAGCTACTCCAATTATCTTTCTATCCGGAAATAGACATTTTTGCGTCTGTGAAGTCAGCTGTGCTTCCGGTCAATGTAATTGAAGATAATTATGAAGGACAAGAACAGCCAATTTACGAACGCACCAGCAAAGGGTGGCAATACGAATTAGGTTGGATTTTCCTCTAACCTATCTCTAATGACTTATGTCCTTTGTCGCCTATAACCTTTAGAAGGAACTTATCAGCTACGTCAGCTACTAACACTGCTTTGAGGAGGCAGGAATTACTTAATCGAACGCTTTGCCCGCCTCTGTATATACTGAATCTAAGAACCCACCTTACCGACCTTCGTAGAGGCCTACCATTCCCGACGGTAGACGAGTATAACGAGCGGCTAAGAAATTACGGGCCCCTTGAGTTAGAAGGTTGGATTGATTTCGATTAGTCAGATTGGAGAAAATTTTCCCTGAAAACTTATAAACCTGCAAGGGAAAGATGAAGGAAGTGGTCTTCTGCGAACGGATTTTCTTGAGACAACTCAGACCCAAGTCTAGCCAAATTCTATGCCATTTAGTGTCGTGAAATTGTCAGCACGAACCATCGCGGTGCATTTTGTAGGTAGTTGTTCACTTTTCTAATTCAGTCTAATTCATCCTATAGAGAATATTTCAGCTCATATCCTTTAGTGAAACATGTCTTTAAAGGCATATTAAACAAATGTCCTTCTCTGAAGTAACTCCTGTCCTGGGATAAAGAAGATTTGCTCAGATATCTGGAAATATATTCTTATAACGAAGATAGTCTATTAAGTCTATTTGCTGTGTCATTGCGTTGTGTCCATTCTTTACTTCTGGCATCTGGTCGCAGAGCCCATGACCTGACAGCTTTGAGTAGGTATAAGAAGTAGGTTTCGTTGAACATAAGAATGACGAAATAGTTTTTGGTCTAAGTTTGGATCCAAGTTATACCTATTTCTCAAATGCTCGGCAGTCAGACTGGTGTTTGTTGGTAGATCATAATGTTCCAGAGAGGCTAAATACACTCCTTCGGATTAGGAAGTTGTTAAGCAATCCATCGGATGTAATCGGAACGGCGAAGTGTAATAAATCTCTTTATTACAACGAGGAGTCGGTTAGAGCAGCTTTTCGGACCGTTATAGGGGACTGGATAAGAACTTCGTTAAAGGAAAATCAATGTAAGAACGGAAGAAGGTACCTACCTAGGTATTTTACACTGTACGGGTAGCTTTAGAAGTGCAGTGGCAATTAAATCTTAGATTGCCAGGCAAAACATTGAGAATTTGTATTTTCGAGGTATCCGGCGTTATGAAAACACTGTTTTCAATAATTATTCTCGGAATGTGGCTCTTCCGTCCGAATTCTCTAAGAAAAAGTTAATTGATGGTTTTGTCCCTATTGAAATCATGTATAAATTAAATTTAAATAATACGTATTTTATGTTTTGATGATTGGAGATGTCTTTAGTTTCATGGTTTTACTACATCTCATGTATTTTATTGATATTAATATATTTGTCACAGTACGCAATTTGCAGCGCCGGCAGATAGTAAACACGTCTCAAGTGGTTCAAGCGAAGGCTCGAACACCTAAATAGAACCGTTTTTCCCCCGAAGGGTATAAAACGGATATTTAGGTTTCAGCCGTAGCTTGAACCACCATTTCAGGCCTTTGCCGGCTTCAAGTATAGGTACTGATCACAAAATGACCCCGGCGCTGCAAGAGACCTAGCGCTAACGTCACACCGTTACGTCACAACGTTGGAAAAGCGCGATAGAACTCATTGTACTAGGTTAGAAAGAGACAAAAGATGTTCGTTTGGAAAGCGTAATCTCAAGTGGTTCAAGCTACGGCTGAAACCTAAATATCCGTTTTATACCCTTCGGGGGAAAAACGGTTCTATTTCAGAACAAATATAAAAAAAAAACATATAATGAACGGTAACAAATTTTATAAGCATGTTAGTGAATGCTTGTCAGTGTTTGGTAAATAATTACTAATGTGCTGTAGTTAACATACTACATTATGCTGCACGCCATTAACTGCTTACCAATATATTTTTTGTTGAAATTTAAATAAAAAAATACAAAAGCTGATAAGGACGCCACGTTCGTCTGGCATAGGCGCGCGAGACTCTTGCTTATCTGTAAGGCGTATAAATGAGTTAATGAAAAAAAAAAAACATGAAATATAGATAGGTCTCTTTTCGCCTAGCAGTAGAATACTTTATTACTTTACTTTATTTACTTTACTTTACTTTTTTTATTATTTTATTTTATTTTTATTTTAAAGCCCATTATCATTGTCATACTTTTTGTCATAGTGAGTTTAAAAGTTGAGCCAAAAAAAATGTTCACAACTCCTGATTTACAATTGTATGGCGCACTTACCCGATTTTTTTTTCATATCTGTAGATACTTTTAGGATGAGACAATGAATAAAAAAGACAAAAATGTGCGTGTTGTTGTTTATGGTCTACTACAAAATGTGTTAGTTTTCAATCTAACGCTTTAAAAATGCGTTTTAACTCTACCAGGCGCACTTCCCCACCTTTGCGGGAAAGTGCGCCTAGCGTACGCGTTTCTGATTTCAGGCTAAAATTTCTTTATTTTACCGCTGGATTCCATTATTATGTCATTGGTCGTAGTGTCAAAATATCATAGGTTCTTAAATTTACCAAGTTGAGATTATTAATGAACTATAACAAAAGATTTTTCTGCATATATGTCATCTATGAAAAAAGTATGGCGCACTTTGCCCCCCTCACCTTATAATATGTCGAGATTTATATTAATATGCCGTGCTATAACGGTCGCTTGCTGTGACGTCACCAAAATATGTCGACCGATATAGCAAGGCATATTAATATAAATCTCGGTATATTAATATAAATCTCTGTATATTAATATAAATCTCGACATATTTGATACATTTCAAGGGATACAGGATGCTCCATTTCATTTGAATTTATTTTTAATGGTTTCTAGTGCTAGGTTTAGCCTGGTAGAAATTACTAGCATTAAGGCCACCTATTTGTACACGTTTGTTTTTCTGGACTTTATTTCTTGTAATTCTTTGCGTCGTTTGCGTGTAATTTATTTATACGTAGGTTCATATAGGTAGAGTTACTTACTAAAAGAGCCTCGGTGGCCAAGTCGCTAGTGCCGTTGACTCCCATTCGGAAGTTCGCGGGTTCAAACCTCGGCACTTACAAAAGTGTTTTCGATTATCGAATTTATATGTACCTACGTTTATTCGACGCTCTTACGGTGAAGGAAAAAATCTTGAGGAAACCTGCACACACCTGCGAAGAAATTCAAGGGTTGTGTGTGAACCCCCTGTTATCACGCCATCTATAAGACGTCACTGCTAACAGTTAACAACCTACATAGGTATAAGCTGCTGTAAGTTTAGGTTTAGGTTAAGGCGTTAGGTTAAGGCGTTAGGTTAAGGCGTTAGGTTAAGGCGTTAGGTTAAGGCGTTAGGTTAAGGCGTGTAATCGTCCTCTGATGAACTATCGATTATATTTAATAGAACTTTACTAGGTAAATCCATACTGAGCCCTTATTAAAAAAGAACACCCTGTATTACGAAAGTATTCAAAAACGTGCGCTCGTGACGACGGCCGCAGATCGAATGGACGCAAAGTAGCGATGCCCGATACGTATCGATATATCGGTGTATCGATACAAAGCCATGCGATACATCGATATTTTGAATCGATACACGCCAATACGATACGACGCTGTATCGTATCGCTTCATCGCAATATCGCATCAAAAATATCGTATCACACAAACAGCCTTGACGTTTGTTTACGTTTGCGTTTCGGAACTTTTTTTGTACATAATGCCGCTTATAGGTGTAGGTACAGAAGCCAGCACATGCGGTTGGACATTCGCACTACGAAATTCAACCCTACCGCAACGAAATACGGGCGCTCTCAAGGTCAACGTGTACAGCCGCATGTGCTGGCTACTGTACTTGTATCGTAGTCTACACCACTTTTGTAATATGATGATGCGAGTAAGTGGATTGTGAACAATAATTTATTATGTAGGGTGTGGCCCTTGAATATTTATACTGCGTTTTATACTATATTGGACTGGATAACTAGTTTTTTAATAAATAAATCTAAAAATAAAACCTCCATTTTACTTAAAAAACCAATGCGATATTTTCGATACGATATTTGCAGTATCGATACAAAAGCATACGATACGAATCGCGTATCGATACAAAGCCTTTCGATACGTTACGATACGATATATCGATACAAAGCGGTGTATCGGGCATCCCTAACGCAAAGATATATAGCCGCCGTGTGTGGTGGCGAGATATAATATATATTAGAGCTGGGCATATTAATATATATTATAGCTACGTGTGAATTGCGCTTTATTAGCTTCACTTGTAAGTAACTATGTATGTAAGAAAATCTTGGAATCTTAATTTGACCCACTTCCCGGTCTTCGATTAGGATAAAATTTTGCACACGCTCTGAGTTATGATGACAATACATGACTAGCTAAGAACGTCATTACAAATCCAATATGGCGGCCTCCCCATTATTGTATCTAAAAAAATCTTGGAATCTTAAAATTTGACCCACTTCCCGATCTTCGATTAGGATGAAATTTTGCACACGCTCTGAGTTATGATGACAATACATGAGTAGCTAAGAAACGTCATTACAAATCCAATATGGCGGCCTTCCCATTATTGTATCTAAAAAAATCTTGGAATCTTAATTTGACCCACTTCCCGGTCTTCGATTAGGATGAAATTTTGCACACGCTCTGAGTTCTGATGACAATACATGACTAGCTAAGAAACGTCATTACAAATCTAATATGGCGGCCTCCCTAAGATGGCGAACTGGCTGTTTGAAATCCACCCCCATGATATGGGTATCAAATGAAAGGGTTTGCTGTCAGGAATACGAAAAAAAAGTCACGTGACTTAAATCCAATATGGCGGACGTCCAAGGTGGCGGACAGAAAGCGTGTTTTTTAGTTTTTTAAACTATGTATTATTTATTTCTATGTAACTTTGTAGCCAGTACAATGTTTTCCAATTTCATCGATTGTCTCCTTTAATAGCTAAACTCAATTCCTGAAGAAAATGGATTTATTTATTAATGAAACGAAAACAGTATTAATTCCTGCACATTGTATTGAAAGCACTTTGTTGCTGCGATCTATGCATCTCATTGGAAAGCTCTTACGATAAAAGCTAAAAGTATTGAGACATCAACGGAACATAGAAAGCCACTTTTGTTACGTTATGCACGGTTGGATGCATTTAGCATTTATGAATGCGCTTTTATAGCTTACCTATTCATTTTTACCCTGCATCTTGACTTGAGGTATTATTTATTTATTTATTTTAAACGAAATTTACAGCATGACAGCAACTTACGTTACTAAGGCACTGTAAACTTAATTATATACAGATATACAATAATAAAAGAGGAACATTTTATAATTTTTCAGCATATCTCAAACATGTAATGTTCAGGCTAGCCATCGAGTCCGAAAATAACTAAACGTGAGGTGACACGGCTAAGAGCGAGTTAAGTTGGGTGCGAGCAAGTACAAGTGGGGAGTGGTAGTGGTGGTTAGTGCGCATGGTTGGGACAGCCAGTAGGCGATGACCTACCTATGTAATTCATTCAATGTATTTCTTGAAGTCTAAGAACAACTTTTGTTCTGGAAGTTTTCTGAAGTAGCATTTTTTTTTATACTTTTCATACAAATGACATGGCTTGGCTGATCACACACACAAAAATACAAATCTTTCCTCTTTATAATAATAGTATGATTTGGCCGGGCTATATAAAGAGGAAAGATTTAATTGTTTGTTTGCATTGAAAAGGCTGCGAATCTACTTAACCGATCTTAATGAAACTTGGCACAAAGATAGAATAGACCTTGAAGAAGGACAAAGGCTACCTTTTACTGCGGGAATATTCCTCATTTCCACGGGAAAAACTGTTATCGCGGACGGAACCGCGGGGCGGAAATCTAGTTTATTATCCAGCCAGAAAACCTAATTCAAGTTATTCTAGTGTCATTGCTTGAACCTTAATAAAATCTCTGCAGCGGGCGGAAGGTCGTCAAGATTTGAAGTGAAAGCCTGCCCGTAAATATTCAAGTGCCACTTGACATTTCACAAAATTAACACAGCAAAAAATGTGCTGATCCTCAAACCGACACTGCAGGACAGACTGGTAACGGTACGGTCAAGCAAAAGATAACCTGAATATTCGCATCGCGAATAATCGCGATTCTCTCCCTTATTCGACAGGTATGTTACTTTAAAATAGTCGTATTTAATGTATGCCTTCTAATATAGACCCATAATATACCTGTAGGTAGTTTATTACTTTTTCAACAGAATATGTCATCTGTTATCACGTTTATATAAATCGAATCGCGGCAATTTCGTTGAGCTTGTACGGAGATTTGGTGGTACAAATTAGTAGTGAGCCTATATGGGTCCCTGCTAAAATGCCGTGCTAAAGTTGGTGAAGATGGATAGATGAACATTATAATATTATGGATGTTTTTTACTCTTGTAAATCAATACATAACATTATTTATTCTGTGACATAACCATCGTAAGTACTCAGGTCGAATAGAAAAGATCCACTTGGATCGCAGTGGTCTTTGTGGACCTAATCATTGCCCTTTCCCTCCCCCAAGTGAGTCCGTAACTTAGATTCAAAATACTAATGTGCGATAAATAGTAATTCGAAAGATCGTTTCATCGAGGATTCATTATGCGAAAGAATGCTTATTCGATGAACGTTAGTGCGAAAGATTGTTAGTGCTATATATTCTCTTTCGATAGAACTGTACTGCGACAAACCTTGGTGCGAAAGCATGATAAAGCCTTTTTTCACGCCGAGGCAACAATATTCAATGTCGCATGTCATATAACTGATCAACAAGCTTTACAGTAAGATGCTTGAAAATTATATAGCCACGATGTTGCCTGAGAGAGCTGAAGAGCTGAGAGTTGAAGCTTATTGTTATATGACATGCGACACGGTTCAATATTGTTGCCTCGGCGTAAATAAGGCTATAACATGCTTTCGCACCAAGGTTTGTCGCAGTACAGTTCTATCGAAAGAGATTATATAGCACTAACAATCTTTCGCACTAACGTTCATCGAATAAGCATTCTTTCGCATAATAAAACCTCGAAGAAACGATCTTTCGAATTACTATTTATCGCACATTAGTATTTCGAACCTAGGTTACGGACTCCCCCCAAGTAGATCATTCATCATTAACAGCTCATAAATGTCCCCAGCGAGGGGCTCTAGCCTACCCTGAAATCAGGGTGAATAGGCCTTAGGTGACCACGCTGGCCCAGCGCGGGTTGGTCAACTTCACACATAACCTTTGAATTACCTACTTCGCAGGTGTGTGCGTGCAGGTCAGGTCACGATGTTTTCCTTCACCGTAAGAGCGTCGAATACATAAATATGAATTCGAAAATCGAAAACACATTGGTGCGCGCCGGCCTTAGGCACTTGGCCACCGCGACGCTCTAAATACGTCCAACGTCGTACATACAACCCCCAAGTACGTAGGTAAGTAATTCTTGTGTATATTTTTTAATTACCTATTTAAAAACAACAAACCTTCAAAAGAGAGAAGAGAAACTGCTTTCTCTACTAGAGAATTTACAACGGATAGGAACAAAGTAACATAGAACTTCATAGGCCCTCATGAAATCCCGCAAAGTTAGAACGGTCAAGAACGTGGTTGTTTTACGAACTAAGTTAGATACTTACTCTCAAGTTCGTCGGGCTGGACTAGCTGGAAGGAGTTTTGTAATTTGTCGCCTAAGAAGTGACATGATGACAAAGCTTATCCCTTAAATTAAAGGATCGATCGTGGACTGTCGAATAGTCCAAGCAGAACACATTTTCATAGAAAATCATGATACCTAGTATGGAATACCGTATGTACCGCTTTCGTCAATTGGACTTTCTATGAAATCTATTTATTTAAGTACTAGCTGTCTGCTTTTTTCCTTTACTTTTCCGTAGTAATTTTTGACTATCTCACGGGAACTCTTTAATTTTCCGCGGTTAAAAGTATCCTAAGTGTTGACAAAGGATATAAGGGACCACCATGTAAAATTTAGTTGAAATCGGTCCAACAGTTTCGGAGATTAGCCTGTACAAACAGAGAAACAAAAATTAGAAAAAAAAATCTGCGTATTTTCTATATCGGTTTCTAGCATTTTTTTTCTATGTCCTATGTACCTACAGTTTTTCGACCTCTACAGTTTTATTATATAGATTCTTCAAACAAGATGGTGTTGTACCGGAATGCATTTGCAAAAAAAAGTTATTTACTCACGTATAAAATATATGCAGTAAAATTATTTTGATCGTGATCGTACAGGCTTGGTATAGAGCGCAATCCTTTGAAGTCAATAAGGGTTTGGGATTTGCCATCTAGTTAGACTCCCACACGATATTAATTATACAAAGCTATATCATACATAACTTTCAGGGGTTTTGAACATTCCCAATCAACCTTTACACTTAGAATCAGAATCAGAATCAGATTTTTTTTTTATTTGCTTTGGACATCACAACACAAAAATTACAAACAAAAATACAGACATTAAAAAAAAAGAAACAAAAAGAAGATACCTACGCATTGCCATCTCCCTGCGTTGCGACATCCAAACAAAAAGGGCTCCCTCAGCGAAAGCCGCAGCCCGGGCAGGCCACGGCGCTGGTCTTCCGGGAGTCCTATGTTTGGTCACGACACGGACGACCATGTCACTTGCGTGATATTTGAAATAATAAATAAACATAATGTAAACCAAATACCTATTTCATATAAATATAACTAATGTACATAGACCTACATAAAATAGTGAATAACATAGACTACGTATACCCAGAACTGGAATGTGTGTTATGTAGATATGATAAATAAATGCTTTATTGATGAAATATGTGTACCTATATAGTGGACCTGCTTTACGCTATCATCGTGCCGTCCTTATATTTTAGGCGCTCCGCCAGTGTGATCGAGTGAGCAGACTGCCTAATGCATAGCTGCCATCTAAATAGACACCTAGCTGCTCAACTATAACAAAACACCGCGGCGCCAACACTCTGCAACCGGCCGCTTCGGCCAACAGACGAGTTACGATTATTAATATTAATTACGTGCCAAAGTTTTCATACCTACATTCTACAAGATGTTGTGATACTATTATTTAAAACAGTTAATATTAAGGTTTTCCCATCTGGGCGAGCCGGGCGAAGACTTACAGGATGTCCCAAATTGTGACTAAACAGAGGAAAGACAACCGCAGGCGCCGCGCCGCCGCCGCGGCAACCGCGTAACCGCAAGACGGGACCGCGTTACCTATGTCCCGCTAATATCTGTCCCGCCATCCATCACGGGTCGGAAGAGCGATTTATCTTTCGTCACTGTGAAATTACATTTTATTCTATTCAACATTGTCGACATTGAACGTTTAGATATTGAAACAATGGCCACAGAGATATGTAATTTATGTACGTACCATTGGGTTACAAAAACATTATAATAACAAAAAAAAAAACTTAAGACGCCGTAAAACGCGGGAAAAATTTATACTTATCTACATACACAGCCAACCTAAAAGTTGCAACTTCTACCAGGCAACCTTGCCTTCTGTAATAAAATTATATATTCCGTTCTATATTGTAAGTTTAGGGCAATTTATTTATAAGGAAAAGTGATTCAGTAAAATAAGCTACAAATAGACAATGCTTGCTCAGGCAAACACAGCAGGCGCTTAATGCCGGTTCCTCCGGTGGGTCTATATTAAAACCCATAATTGAAAATCCATAATCGATAAATGTCATAACGATTAAAATCCATAATTTTGAAATACATATATATTTAAAAGCCCTAACTTTAATATGAATACTGTTAGTATGTATAATAATTAAGAAATATAAATTCGACAAATATAGTAAACATATATTAAATTATTATTTTTATCACCAAAAATGCTGTTTCTCTTATCTTCTTTTTTACCAAAATATCTTAAATTTCCGATTTTGAAAGATTATACAATGATGGATTTTAATAGTTATGCTAAAATAATGGTAGGTATGTATTTTTAAATTATGGATTCTAATTGTTATACTATTTAAAGTTATGGCAAGTCTGTTATGGATTTTCATAATAGGGTTATTTATGTTATGCAATTTAAGGGGCACCCGGTTCCGGTACGTTCCATTTTGCTTTTGTTTGCCATCAACAGTTGGAGTTAGTTCTGTTCGTTACAAGGATTATTGGGTTAGCACTCCACCTGGGCAGACGGTCTATTATTGAATCGCCAACGCAATCAAACGCATTTTAAAAGATTGTGGAAATTCAATGGGACTAATGAACTAAATCATAAATACTCAAAGGTAGGTATCATAAACGCGAAGATTTGGGAAGTAGGTAAAGTATATTGTAATGTATTGTGAGAATGGGTGGATGTATGTTACTCTTTCACGCAAAAACTACAGCTTTACTATTGTGTATGTTACTATTGTAACACAGACGTCTAATTATTTTGGTATATTATTATATAAACACATAGACTACTTTTTACCGCGGGAAAATCCCTCATTCCCATGGGAACAACTGTTAGAGCAGGCGGAAAGCTAATTTAATAATAACGATCTACAGATCTCACTGACTCGTCCTAGTTGGCCTCAAACGGAAAGTAGCATATTCCCGGGAATGGCACACACAGCAGCTAAGTTATGTTATAGCCTTGGCTTTGATAAAATAGTCTTATTGTTTTGACTGGTCCGCTGCTAAGTTATCGCACCAGCAAAACAAAAATTGATACTTCTATGGTTACATCCAAAAACAAAATAATAGAGTTTGATTTGAATAAGAATTCTGTAATCTTTAGCCTCATTGCAAGACAAGACAGGAGCAAGCATTATACATAACAGAAAGTTTTGTCAACATGTTAATTGGTTCCGCTTACTCATTTAAACTACCAAACGGATTTTTTGGAATTGAGAAGGTATATTTTTACGGCGAGATTTATAATTTCCACGGAAACATGAGAGCGAGAAGAAAGAAACATGCGTGGTGTGAGTGTGATGTGTAACTTAGGTACCTACTCATATTTGTTTGATGGGGTTGAAAACGAACAAAACTTTAGTTGCTTGTGTCGAAAATCTAATTAAGCTTCATCGGACTTGCGGGGGAGCGGAAGGCTCAACCCCAAAGTAGTCATGTACCGACACAACCGACGACGCATCAAGGGGCGGCTCAAGGGAGCCTCGAACCTAGGCTTAGCGCGTTGAAACGGAAAAACATCGTGAAGGAGATGACACGCCTGAGGGGCTCAGTCTCTGATTATTAGTTATGATTTTGGCCGCGCCCCCGCCGCCGGGTACGGACATTGGTCGGTTAAAGTACCCCTACCATGAGTTGCTAACGTAACTTACGCGCTCGATATCGACTACGTAAACGTGCATTTAGTATGGAATTAAAACTACGCCATCTATTGACAGTTATCTGAAGTAAAATTTCTCCATACTAAATGCACGTTTACGTAGTCGATATCGAGCGCGTAAGTTACGTTAGCAACTCATGGTAGGGGTACAGGTGTAATCTAAATTCTCAGTGATTTCGTCGTCAGGTTCGGGGAGGATATTATGTTTAGAGCATTGTACCGCTCAGCCTCGGAGGCTATATACAAAGTCTAAAATGCCGAATTTAGACACGACTCTACATTATCATATCAATCACTCAGTGTTTTTACTTTCAAGCCGGGGTTGCGTAATTGCTTCCCTTCCGGTAGACGCGGATTCGAGCTCCGTCGGCCTAGTAGGTATATTATTATGTTTAGACAGACACCTTAATTGAAACGGGGATAGGTTAGGTACTAGATTGAAGAATTACGTACAAGTAAGTACTAGAATTTTGCTGGTAGAAGAGCGTCGGTGGCCAAGTGGCTAGGCCCGTTGACTTCCATTCCGAAGTTCGCGGGTTCAAACCTCGGCACGTACCAATGTGTTTTCGAATTCATATGTACGTTTATTCGACGCTCTTACGGTGAAGGAAAACATCGTGAGGAAACCTGCACACACCTGCGAAGAAATTCAAAGGTTGTGTGTGAAGTTCACCAACCCGCACTGGGCCAGCATGGCGCGTGGTCGAATAAGGCCTATTCACCCTGGTATCAGGGTAGGCTCGAGCCCCAACAAGCAAATTAGCCTCAGAATACACACTTTATAAGTGTATGACACTTATAAGACTCTTATAATGATTCTGGCGTTTCCAACTACTCTTCTATGTGTTCCAGAAAATGCTACTTAGTTTTTGATCGCAATTACTCTTATATTTAACCTTATAAGCGCTTATAAGGTCATGTTTGATAGCCACTATAAGCTAAACTCACTTATAAAAGCTTCAAATAGGAGCAACTAGACTTGAGATTGATCATTGTTATAAGTAGCACTTATAAGCGCTTAAAAGTACGATACTTGAGTCCATTATTAGTAAAAGAGTTTCATAAAGGCATTTTGTAAGTATAAAGTGGCTCTAGATCTATGCGATCCTATAAATGCTTTCAAAGATACTACTTTTTCCTATTACGCTACTTGCCATACACTTTTATAGTCCAATAAACTTATAAAATAGTTGTCAAAGCTATTATAAGTTTACTTAGCTTTGGAATAAGGTGTTATGAGCCGAAAAAGTTCTCGTGTATGACGCTGGATCAGCCATTTTGATTGTAGTTTTGCGCGTGACGTTATAGAACTGAGTACCCTGATAATGGTGTAGTAACGTACTTCAAAATGCTAGCCTATAAAATGGAGATTAAACTCAACAGTGACTATTTAAAATAAAATAAATAAAAATATAAAACTGCTCATTTTAAGGGGGGCTTTAAAATTTTGACCTAAAACTTGAAATGTTGCACAGGAAATATGAGGTCCCCATGCGTTTAAGATCAACAACATTAAATAACGATCAGTCTAAGAAAATGAAATAAAAATAGAATACACGTAGGTAACCTTAGTTCTCTCCTCCTGTTCTTCAAATATTTGTATTTTATTTATTTCACCGACGCACAAAACTCCGTTTATTTTGGAAAGCAAATGAATGAATAACCGAATGAGTTATAACTTTTAGTAGAATTGTGGAGTGAGTAATAATCCAGATTAGCTCTGTAAGACACTTATAATTGATTTTGTTGGTGAATACAGTTTCACACAATGACATTACAAGGCTGTATTGGTCGTAAGTGGAATTCGACGAGAGTACTATCAGGGTGTTACAAGGCAGAATACGCTTATAAAGTGGGCCCTTTTCCGGGCTAGTAAGCGCTTATAAATTCGTTATAAGTATACAAAAAATTGGTTCCAGGATTCTTATGAAACCGATTTTTGCTTGTTGGGGCCCCTCGGTAGGGACATTATGTGAGCTGTTAACAAGTACTAGAAAAGGTAGTAGGTGGTGGTAGGTGGTTATGTAGGTATAATAAATAATAATACAAAACTTTAAAAACGAATTATTTATTTCCATTAAATGCTGTAGAACATATTATACTTAACCACTTATGTATTGTAATGGAAAATGTTATAAAAATACAAAAAATAAATAAATTCAATTGAATTCATTGCAATGGCCGGCTCCTACTAAGACAGTTAGCACGGCAAAGGATTTTAAACTAAACAAGTTATTTTTAATCTTATTTTAATGCTTAGAGTATAAATAGAAAATTTTCTTCTTATTTTAATGCTTAGAGTATAAATAGAAAATTTTGTATATTTATCCTCTAAGTTTTAATGATTTTAGAATTCATGTTCAAGTGACCTGCGGCACCGTGCCATGTCATGCCGTCAGAGGGCGTCGGCCACCCGTAACAGTTCAAATACATTTAAGTAAAAACATACACAATTTTATAATAAACTAGCTTTAAGCCGCGGCTTCGCCCGCGTTACGTATTTCCCGAAGGAATGAAGGAATGAGGAATTTTCCCGCGGTAAAAGGTAGCGTATGTTAGGGGTGAATGTAGGTTCATAATGGTGAAAGAATTTTTGAAATCGGTTCAGAAGTTTTTGTTACAAACATACACACACACACATACACACACCCAAACACACACACAAAATACAAATCTTTCCTCTTTATAATAATAGTACGTTTAATATAATACCTACAAATAAAATTCAACTTTTTATACAAACTACAACAGTTACGTGACAATACTGCGCGATTTTTTGCCCAATTTGTAAAAAAAAGGAGTTAGACAAAAGCTGTCCTTTACGAGGTTTTGTCAGCAGGGTGACGATAATGAAGAGCGGGCTTTTTTATTTAGATTCGAGTTATTACATAATATGTATAATAATTAAGTTTTATAATACAAAATTTGATTAATTCTGAGACAACAAAACATATTTTTTTTATGACTCTATTTACAAAAACAATTTTGTATTAGTGGGATGTTGTTCAATTATTATAAACCATATTATTGGTTAAAATAGGTTTTTCCAAATATTACTGAAATAGTTGTGGAGTAGGAAGTAATACAAGTCACGTAGATTAATACTTAGGAACATTCTTAGAAACAAAAAAGCAGTCAAGTGCGAGTTGGGCTCGCCTGAAGAGGGTTCCGTACAAACGAAGTCTTTATCACAACTGGAATGGTTGAGTCAAATTTGGTACACGTATATAAATACGTGACCCAAAAACGGACGTTTAACATTACTTAAATAATAAATTTGAAACATGGATGCCACATTTCGGTGATAAATTAAACTTTGGAAAAAAAAACAAGTTTAAATTTCAAGGTGTGCGTGCATGCCAAAATCGACTACATCGGGCGGGACTATCAGGGCTGCTGGGTCGGGACCACACGCAACGCAGGGTGAGCAGTGCGGCACAAACTCCAATACGACTACCGCACTATTCTGAAAAAAAAACATAAAATCCACATTGAGGAATGACATGCAAGTACCAAAGATAAATGGCGATAATGACGTGGATTAATTAATAGTAATTATTAGAACAACTGAAGCGCGCTTTTGGGGAACAAATATTAGGAAGTTGTAATCAAAGATCAATCAAGCTTGTTTTCATAATCAGAGAGGGAGCCCCTCAGGCATCGTCTCCTTCACGATGTTTTTCAGTATCAACGCGCTAGGCCGTGGTCCGAGGCTCCCTCGAACCGCCCCTAGACGCGTTGGTATATGACTTTGTTTGGGGAAGGGTAGAGTCTTCCACTACCCCGAAAGTCCGGTGAAGCTTGATTGGTCGTCCTTTTTCGACACAAGCATAGGTCAATTAAAAAAAAAGTAACAGAGAAGAAACCTCGGATATATTCTATGCGCCAAAATGGTGGCAGCGTGAGGCGTGAGGAGTGCGCGGGGGGAAGAAAAACAAAATACAACCGACATCTATATTTATATTACGCAAGCCCGATTTTTGTACAGGCCATCAAATCCACATCCAAGGTCCGATATTGATAAATTATACCTCATTAGCTTCGTCTCATCCTGGAGGGGTGCATAAAACTCTTAGTTTTTTAAGTTTTTTAACAAAATACCAATTAAAATACGTAAAAATAAAGCAAGGATTTGTTTACATTAAATGACATACTTAAATGACAACCACTCAAATTTTAGATTTTTTTTTTCGTATAATGGCGTTTGGCTTCTAGGTCTAGGGCACTTTGCCAATGTCAATAGACTGAAAAAGAATAAATAGCTAGAAAAAACCAATCCATTCCAAGCCTTTCACGAAAGGCCCGCGTTGCTCTAAGAAGCCTTTTCATTTCGCACAGACTCGAATAAGAATAGGTAAGGGATATTTCACATTAACGCGCTATTCACATTAGCGAAGCGAAAGCGGAGCGAAACTTGACAGATAAGCTGTCGACTGTCATGGGGCCTACATACTCATGGCCAACGTCGGCAAATATAAGGAACGCAGATATACGAACGCATAATGCCGTATCACCAAAGGACGTTGAACTTTATCATCTTCGTCTTCTTCTTCTCCATGTTAAAGGAGCCAAAAAGTTTGAAGATTTACGTACCATCAATAGTGTTTTATACGCGACGTTTAAAGAAGCAGCCATTGCATTAAGCTCCGCTTATTTCTCCGAAACTCTTCAAGAGGCAGCAAATACCTTTTCTGCACATCAAATCAGAGAGTTATTTGCAATACTCTTGGGTATTAACGTGCCTTCAGAATCCGTAGAAGTCTGGAACACCTTTAGAGATTACATGATTGAAGATTTTTTACACCGTGGTCTCGACGAGCAAGATGCTACAAATGCTGCACTTTTAGAAATTGAAGAAATTCTATTAACACATAACACGAACTGTAAGGAACTTGGCCTACCCGAACCTACGCATAGTATATACCGGGAACTTTCTATAATTAACAGCGAATAACAGCGAAAATAGAGTTTGAGTCCATGTATAACATGGCAACTGATGAACAACGAAATAGAGAATAGAAACTTATTTTTTCTTGATGCACCTGCAGGTTGTGGTAAAACGTATGTGCAAAAAACTTTACTTGCCAAAGTAGCGAGTGTTGATCGCATTGCTGTTCCAGTAGCATTTACCGGTATTGCAGCAAGCTTAGTTAAAGGAGGTCGAACACTTCACAATCAATTCAAATTGCCGATACCAATTCTTGATTCATCTGTATCTGGTGTTAAACCTGATTCTTCTCACGGGAGATATCTTGACAGTGCCTACCTTATAATAATTGATGAAGCGAGTATGATACCGGCAGCAGCCTTGACAGTAATCGATCGCATGTTTCGGGATATTACAATTAATGAAGATAGACGACGACAACCATTTGCTGGAAAAGTTGTATTATTTTCTGGTGACTTTAGACAGACTCTGCCGGTAGTGCCACATGCTGGACGGGCAGTAACAATCGAAAACTGTATTAAAAATCATCGTTTGTGGCGATACATGACTTTTCTAAAGCTAGATAAAAATATGCGAGTAAATGAAGGACAAGACGAATTTGCAGATTACTTGCTTAAAGTTGGAAATGACACTGCCAAAGGATGAATGTGGGCAGTCAATATTAGATATTCGTCTTTTAGGAATTGGTTCGCCGATCGATTTTATATACAATGACTTGGACAATTATAATAATATACACGAAAAGGCTATTCTCACACCGACTAATGAAATCTGTTAATTTGAAAGTTCTCGAGCGTATCTCTAGCGAAGAAGTAACATATAAGAGCGTAGATACAGTGATATCAGATGACTCTGATAAATTTTCCGACGGAATTTCTTAACAGTATTGAAGTAAGTGGGCTTCCCAGACACGAGCTTAAATTAAAAATTGGTGCTATTTTCATGCTCATGAGAAATCTAAATACGGCCAAAGGGTTGATTAACGGAACTCGGTTTCAGTTAATAAAACTATATACCAATTCTTTAGATTGTCAGGTTCTGACGGGTGCAAGTTCAGGCGAAAGAGTTATTCTTCCTAAAATAAAGCTTAGCCCTTCAGACTCCATCCTTCCATTCAAATTACAAAGATTTTAGTTTCCAGTTACTCTTGCATTTGCGATGACATTATATAAACAAGAGTCAGGGGCAATCTTTGAAAAAAGTAGCTGTCTGTCTATCTTCCAAAACCAGTATTTTCTCACGGGCAGCTTTACGTGGCTTTAAGTAGAGCACAAGTTTTTGACGGTATAAAGATATTTATAGAACAATCTAAAGATCAAAGAATAATCGGACAATGCCAAGGTTTTACTACACAAAATATAGTCTATCACGAAATTTGTTAATAAGTTAATATTTTGAAGTTGGTTATATTTTATAGGGTTTTTCTTACTTTTCAGTTTTTTCGGCGGTTTAATTTTTTATATTATTTCAATTGGTGTAAATTAGATCTAAGATACATAAATGGTTATATGTGAAAATTAGAATGGTTAATGTCAATATTTTGTTATGAAATAATCCAAAAATGGACGAATTTGTGAAAGAAGCTGAATTTTATTTTTTCAACGCTAGGTAGGTACAGTCAAGGTTCCATCAGATAATGTGAGCGAGCGAGAAATCCAACCAATATCTGACGGTGACTTTACCTACTTATTAAATGTTATCATTGTTTAGAGTCCGTTTCCTATTAAAAGGGTCGTGGTTTGTATGGGAGCCTATTCCACGACTTTTTTCTTTCCTCACAGTCTCTATTTCTTCGATTGTAGGAATATTTATATTACAAGTATAAATAAATATCCAGGGTGTAATTTAAATCGTGTTTTATTAGTGTTATTCTGATTCGGTAATAATAATAATTAAAAGGTCAGAAAGTCATTGATGAATATCGAAAATTTCTGCCGTGGGCATTTCTCAAAATGTTTGCACATAGCCCCGTCAGCAAATTTTAACTGATCCTATTTTGTTACCAACATTTACTAAGTTTTGAGTACAGTATCGAAAAAATGCCTTAAAATGGTTTATGTTTCCCTATGTAATAAATAACATTACCATATTCTAGCTGCGGCATTTCGACGCCGCTACGGGTCTCTAGTGGTTACGTATTACATATGACTCCATATGAATCTGTTGAGCAATGCGATCTTCATAGGAAAACAGCGCCAGCACTGTCCAGCTGACAAATATTTATTTAAAAAGTCTGTGTTTTTTAAAAAGTTTCCAAAATCTGGAAAGTTCTATTATTTCATACCTCTTCATATACTTATACGACATACAAGTAACCACAAGTGTAAACTTACCTAGGTACCTACTATAAACAATTAGGAGTAACGTAGTATTTCATCGAAAATATCTTTTGAAACATCTTCAAAAGAACTTGTTTCCAATATTTTCTTCCCCTCCTTAGGTGTGGTATCCTATAAAAAACAAAAAATAATAAAATTAGGCACGTATAATTATTTTACTTAATTTTATTTTCTACGATCGTCCCGACTTAGAACTAAAGCAATCCATCTTTGTCACAGTTGTAAGTAGTTGTTGACTAAAGAGGTGTGTATCCAACAACAACTGTAAACCCCAACTCGCTTGTCAAGCAGTATTCCTTCACGTCGCACGAGAACATCGGCATAGTCACGGCATAGTATATTTTTGTACAGAGATAGGAGAGCGGCAAAGGCTTTTTTTACCGCGGGAAAACATTTAATTTCGCACAGAAAAAACGTGGCGGAAATATAGTTGCCTTGTAATTTCGCGGCGCAGCCACCACCAGCAGGTGGTTAGTACCGCAAATATACTATTATATTATAATTTATATTATATACTTGGTTAACAGCCCATTTATGTCCCCACCGAGGGGCTCAAACCTACCTAATAAGGGCGAATAGGCCTCAATCGACCACGCTATCTAAGTCGCTGTTAATTGCAGCCGTCTGTTAATCACCCTAGGCCTAGGTAGATAATTTGTATGCCTTTAGAACTCCCTTCAGGTAACAACGCCCGCACCCGTCGGCGGGGGCGCGGCCAGGACCAAAATCAAAATTGAAAATTAGAGACGGAGCCCCTCAGGCGTCGTCTCCTTCACGATGTTTTTCAATATCAACGCGTTAAGCCGTGGTCCGAGGCTCCCTTGAGCCGCCGCCCCTAGACGCGTTGGTATATGACTTTTTTTTGGGGTAGAGTCTTCCGCTCCCCCGCAAGTCCGGTGAAGCTTGATTGGTCGTACCTTTTCGACGCAAGCATAGGTCAATAAAAAAAAATAGCCTTTAGAACTAAGTAATAATGTTTTTTTTACCGAAGTATGTGTCTGAATTGGCACGTCGACGGGTAGTCGTTGAGGCGATTCAAAACTTGTATTTTCATCTGAAAAACAAAACAAATTATTGGATAAATATCGTTAGGGTCTCACAGTAAGCTTTCATAATAAATGTTTATCTTATCTAGGCAAGTTTAGTTTTTATAATATCCTATCGTGTATGAAAATAAATAACGGCTCCGTAGTACAGTCGATACGGGCCTGCCTTCGAAGCAAAGAGTCGTGGTTTTGAACCCCGCCCACGGAAATATTTATGTGATAGATGAGCATTTGTGTTTGCCTTGTGTCACCTTGTGTGTGAATCTATTTATCTGTTTGTGTGTCCAACTGGCACCCATTAGTACAGGTTCTGCCCAATTTGTCAGATGGCCCTAGCATAGTGTCTCACGTATTTTGTTATTTTCTTAGATTACATAATTTCCTACCATTTGGTTGAAACTACAGTAACAAACATGTACCTACTATAATTTATTCTGTGACTGTGACCCGTTATAATAATTATGCAATTTGTCATTTTTATACAAGCCGAGCCCCTCGTTTATAACATGTCCCCACATGTTAAAAAAAACGTGTACCTACATTATTTTTTAGTAATCTAACTGACGGACTAATTAGATTTTTTAGGACACTTCCTCATTCTTTTTCCGAAGAAACCCACAACTTCATTTCTCTTTATCCATAACAGTTCATAATGTCCCCACCGAGGGGCTATGGGGCCTATGACTTAGTCGACCACGCTGGCCTAGTGCGGGTTAACCAACTTCACACACAATCGTCGAATTTCTTCGCAGGCGTGTGCAGGCTTCATCGCGAGATGGGAACCGTTGAATAAACGTACAGTAGCTAGCACATGCAGCTGGACATGTTGACGTTGAGAGCACCCGTATTCCGTAGCGGTAAGGGTGAAATTCGTAGTGCGAATGTCCAACCGGATGTGCTGGCTTCTGTACATATGAATTCTAACATCGAAAACACAATTGCTCGCAGTTTTGGACTTCAAATTCTAAAACTCGAGATCTTTGTCCATGTGGACACTTACGAATTATTACATTAAAATTATTCAAATAGGTACTTGTTTTTTTATGTTTTAAAACTTACCGTCTTCCGTCGGTAGAGGTGTAGTAGTTGGCTTTTTATTTTCTTTCGTCGTCAATGTATTGTATTCCTGAAAATAAAACAACAAAAATAAACAACAAGGATTTTTTTCATCAATATTATAGACGCGAAAGTTATTACTATTTCACGCAAAAACTACTGAATGGATTTTTTAATGAAACTTTACTATAATCATAGTAGTATTCTATTATCTGTGCAATAATATAGCTTATACATCAAAATAACACACGAGCAACCATTTATCGCGTGAATTTGACCTCATTCCTAAACTTTAAGCACGTGCGGAGCCGCGGGTTTGAAAGCAAGTTATTTATTAACAAAGATTTAGATCACTTAAGTACCTACCTATTATAATCGAATATTTTATATCATTTATCAGATTAAGTTGGACACAAAACTGAAACTAACAATACAAATACTTTATTGCACAACAAAAACTAACTACCAGATACTAGATACTAGTAAGTAAGTAACCAATTATGGAAAGTTGTTCAGTTTCATGAGTACTATCTATCACTATGTTGCGTTCCGGATAAATACCTTTACCTTTACGCAGTTAAATTTTTTAGTCGTATCGAACATATGAGCCAAAAGTGAAAATCTAAAATCAAATCAAATCAGTTGTTTGTTTGCTGTTCAATCAGACAAGGTTCGTTTAAGTAGGTTATCCAATGAACGATACAAGCTGACATCATCGGTCAATAACTTCTGATCCGAACAACTGGCCGACCTTGACTCACTCGTATAAATAAATTGGCAATGTAAACTAGCACCAACTATCCACACTTTTACTTTCACATAGAGTCATCTTCATCTCATTATACTAATATTATAAACAGGAAATATTTGATTGTTTGTTTGTTTACATTGAATAGGCCCCGAATGAAACTACCAATGCCAGCACATTAATCTCTATTTATGGTTTCTAAATCAAAATAGGTTTTTAACGTTTGGACATTACATCACTAAATATCACTAAATATGACGTGTACCTTCATTATTTACTTATGTATGAAGTTATATGTGTCATTTTCCAATGTGTTTTGTTATTCTTTAATGTGTTAAGTTGAGAATAAATGTGTCCTATCTATTTATCTATCTATCTGAACCGATATTAATGAAACTTAGTACATAGATAGAATATACCTTGGGTAAAGATATAGGCTACATTTTACCTCAGGAAAACTCCTCATTACCACGAAAAAAAAACTGTTAACGCGGGGTTAACTGCGGGGCGGAAATGTAGTATTACTATTCTCATAATTCTTTTTTTATTTTTCTTAAGTATAACAAAACCAGATACGTAGTATATTTTAAACAGAAAAAACTTGACACAAATTGGATAATTTTGACAATATTATTAGAGTGTAAGCATGTAAGCATAATTAATGACGTTACGTAAATACTACCAAACAACAGCCTCCTTGGCCGAGTGGTAAAATGTTTTTTTATTTTTTTTATTTTTTTGAATTGACCTATGCTTGTGTCGAAAAGGTACGACCAATCAAGCTTCACCGGACTTGCGGGGGAGCGGAAGACTCTACCCCAAAAAAAAGTCATATACAAACGCGTCTAGGGGCGGCTCAAGGGAGCCTCGGACCACGGCCTAGCGCGTTGATATTGAAAAACACCGTGAAGGAGACGACGCCTGAGGGGCTCCGTCTCTGATTTTCAATTTTGATTTTGGTTCTAGCCGCGCCCCCGCCGGCGGGTGCGGGCGTTGTTACCTGAAGGGTAATTGTTACCTGAAGGGTAATTGTTACCTGAAGGGTAATTGTTACCTGAAGGGTAATTGTTACCTAAAGGGAGTAAAATGATCAGCTCACGTTACGCAGGTTCCGAGTTCGAATCCCGGTAAAGCACTCGTCGAACAAAATTAAATATTACTTTGTGAGATTTTCATCAGTTTAGCTAGGACATTGAAGACTGAATCCGTGCTTCAGAAGCACGCAAAGCTGTTGGTCCCAGCAACAATTTATGTATGTAGCCATGGTCCAAGAAAACAAGGTCTAACCGTTAGACCACGTGACTGACACGAGCTACGTCATTTTGCGCTGTTCATCCTTGTCTATTACATGCATTCGACAAGGATGAATAGGCAAAATGACGTAGAAATGACGTAGGCTCGTGTCAGTCACGTGGTCTAGTGGTTAGACCTTGTTTTCTTAGACCATGGATGTAGTCTTAACCTCTGTGGTCTTTCTTAACTTACACGAGTTGTGTCTACCAATTTTTATCTTTGTCGGAAAATATTATTGTATGACATTGTCCGTCAGTTGATTCTATTATTATAAATGTGCGTCAATTGATGCTATTATCTATATAATAAAACTGTAGAGGTCAGATGTCGGTACATAGAAAAAAATGTTGAAATCCGAGTCAGGAGGAATTAAGAAGTGAAATTAGTACATATCCAGACAATTTTCTTTTTTTTTGTTTCTCTGTCTGTTTGTACGGGCTAATCTCCGAAACGATTGGACCTATTTGAATGAAATTTTGCATGGTGGTTTTTTATATTGGAGGTCAACATCTTGGATCCTTTAAATCCCGGAAAATTAAAGGGTTTCCGTTGGATAGTTAAAAATTACTACGAAAAAGTCGGAAAGCAGACAGACAGCTAGTCATACATAAATTCTAGTTAAGGTCTTAATATTGAAGGTTGGATTTCTGAATCATCTTGTTATGTATGTAAATGTTTACTCACGACAAAAAAGTTAATGTTCAGTTGAAACTTTTAAAATATAAGTATTATAAATTTATAGGTCTCTGGTGACCGCAGGGCTGGCAGCTTCCTAGCGCAGAGGATAAGTCTCGCGATTCAGAGATAATGCTGCCAGTGTGCTGGGAACTATGCCCCAAGGGGACGCGCTGGAGGATGTCTTTTATTTGTAGTTGTAGTTTATTTGACATTGTATTTTAGATTTTAAGTGTTTGACTATTTAATAAAATCAAAGAAATATTGCTTAAAGAAAACTAATAAAAAAAAAATTTATAGGTATTATTGTAAATTAAGCCTGAGTTATCGAATAAATTCCATCAAACTTCTGTCAGTCGATTTTCGGTATTAAATAAATAAATAAAAGAGTCCATGGCCTCATGCTCTCACAATTTGTCCTCAAGGACACTCTGAATTTGAGGTATTGTCGATGTGTAGTGTCGATGAGTCAATGCATTATCTAAATACATGGTTCAATTTAATTTGAGAATATATTGTGACTAAGTATTCCTCAATAAAAATATTATGAGATTGTATCAACATCATACTCAAAATTAGACTGAAACCGTTTTTACCTGGCTGCAGAAGGAGGGTTGTTATGTTATGTTATTTTGGGAGAGGAGAGAGCCCACACATGATATACATACATACATAAACAAATATATATTTATATAAATATACAACATCTAAGCAAACATAAGCGACCCTAATGTGCCCTAATGTTTTTTATAGACAGGTACACCTACCGACTAGAATACGGGGCCGTCAAGTTTGCTTAGGCAATATACAAAATAATTGTTTTACTCACTGATATATTAAATTAAACATTTAAATAACCCCCGCCACAAATCCGTTACTTGATCCTTTCAACAACTAAGAAAGCCCTGATAATCTTCAAATGGCTGAAGATATTTTCTTGAATCATAACTAAGCACACTCTCGATTGTAACACCTTGCAAACAAAAAAAAACTAGATCAAAATACATACCAGGCAACCCATATTTTTGTACGAAACAAGATGAAATATTATGTTTAAATTATGTTTTTGTTACCTTTGAAGCCTCTGCATTTCCCACAATATGCTTCGCGCCACTGTCAGGTTCTATCGACGCCGTCGTGGTGGTCGATCCCATATTATTGTCAAAGTTAAAATTCGGTGTCTGATCTGCGAGTAGATGATATATTTTAGTTTATGTTATTACTTTTTCAACGGACACTGGGCCCGATTCTACGTATTACACTCTAACTTAAATTAAAAATCCATCCATATTATGTCCCTTTTCGTTCTTAGGAATGTGATAGGGACAGGTGATTGTCAACTTAAATTTACAGATGTCGAACAATGGTTTTACGCGTAGTGAGTTCGCACTAGTTTAGCAGGCATGCGAAAACATCCCACTAAAAATTAAGCTGAATTTGACAGATGCGCTCTTAATTTAAATAGCATTCATTCAAAACTACATTTATTCATCACCCATCCTTTTCGATTCCCATATGAATAAAAAAGACTAAGAACTCATTTTTCCACGTCGGCATTGAGGCCCTCGTTAGCTTGTTTTTCTATTTTAAAACGAAGCGAATAATTACAATCATTGAGCTCGGACAGGGACTTGAACCCGTATCTCCTTGGCTATCCGGGCCATACAGGCGCGCTACCAATTGTGCCACCGAGTCTCCAAACGAGCCCAATGAAAATCTTTAGGTATCGAATAAAGAAAGACCGTCGAATTAAAGCGATGGCCTTGCGTGTGCATTGAATGAAATGCATTCCATAACAACCCCCGTGGTCCAATTGTTAAAAAACTCGTCTGACGTTACGGAGGTTCCGGGTTTGAATCCCAGTGGGAATCCGTCGAAAAAATATCTCTTTGGCTTTCCCTAGTTTGGTTAGGACATTGCAGGCTGAATCACCTGATTGTTCGAATAGAAGATGATTACGTACTTCGGAAGGCACGTAAAGCCGTTGGTCGCATGAAACCGAATGTAGCAGAGCACGAACAACTCAAAAATTTACGCTCGTCTGGCCTCAGTCTTACGTGAAATATTGAAGTTAATTAAAAACCAGAGATAAAGGTAGATAAATACAGATTTTTTTCTGCTGCAAATAAGAGATATAATATTATGTGTGACATGGAAAATTTGGGTGACAACCTTATGAAACCCAAAAAAAAATGTTTTTTGTATCGTAAAACTCTATTTCATTTCAGCAGCTCCTTGTGACATTGAAAACTGAACTTTATACGAGTAGTAATCTTTATTTACAGGTCCAGAGAATACAGTCTAAATAGGCATGACCGTGCAAAATTCCATGCGCAGGTATGCCGTCATAAGTAAGGATCGTGTGATGCGCCCAGACAAGTTGCGCAACGATCTGCCATGCGCCGGCGTGGCGCCGCGGCGGCTGCGGCGGCGCCGTCAACATTTTCGAGAGCTTTGGAGTTTTGCCCATGGTCCAAGAAAACAAGGTCTTGCAATTAGACCACGTGACTGACACAAGCCTACGTCATTTCTAAGTCATTTTGCCTATTCATCCTTGTCGAATGCGTGTAATAGACAAGGATGAACAGCGCAAAATGACGTAGGCTCGTGTCAGCCACGTGGTTTAATTGCAAGACCTTGTTTTCTTGGACCATGCGAGAGCCCAAACTTTTGTTGAAAGACCAATACCTATAGGTACGTACGTGAGACAACACGAATATAGGCCAATACCTCCCTCTACACTCTCGTATTGAGCATTTCTCGTCTGAACCGGCTTAAGCTGTTGTTGTTGTATCTAAAACTAGTTTTATGAATCACTTTCAAGTTCAATGTGAGATAATCGTGTGTCACAAAACTGCAATAGCCTTCATGGCCGAATGGAATCGTAATGTTATCAACACGCAGTCGCGAGTAGCTGTAGTTGGTAGCCTATGGATAGCAACTATTTATTTATTAAACTTCATTTCACCAATACAAAAGACGGGCCTAATGCCATTCGGCTTTTCTCCACCGGCCAACCACAAGGCAAAACAAAGAAATCATAGCGGGTACATGCATACTAACTAGGAGTATTAACGTGAAAACAAAGAGAAAGAGAATCATCATCATCATCATCATCATCATTTCAGCCGAAAGACGAAGAAAGAGAATAATTAATATAAATTGTTGTATAAAGTATAAATATAAAATACCAATACCATAATATGTATTTATTTACATTATCAAATAATATATAGATTATGTAAATAAATACATAATACACCCCACAAGTGGGTATTATTGTGGGCCTTATTACCTTCGATAGTTGATCCTTGAGTAGTCAGATTTAGGATTGAGGTTGCAGCCGCCATTGTTTCTTCGTTTGGAATCGACGCATTAACCGCGTTCAAAAGATTATCCTGGAACAAGAATGATGATTAAATACTCGTAACTAGTTATTAATAATAATTATTATTATTTTTCCATTTACGTGTATTATTATAATAAAACCGTAGAAGTCGAAAATCAGTACATAGAAAAAAAAATTGCTAAAAATCGAGTCAAGGGGATGTAAGAAGTGATATAGAACATAATTATGTTCTATATCACGTAAATATTATTTATGCAGATTTTTTTTCGAATTTGTTGTTTATTTGTTGTTTATTTGTTGTTTTGTTGTTTGTCTATTTGTCTGTTTGTACGGGCTAATCTCCGACACTGTTGAACCGATTTGACGACCTTATATGCCTGGTCAACATCTTACATACCTACTTTTTACCGCGGAAAAATATCTTATTCCTACTTTATGTTCCAAACGGTAGTTAGTAACTAGTAGAATATAAATAAAAATAATAGTTTAAAAAACTAAAAACACGCTTTTAGCACGCACTAAAAATTACAAAATAATTCGGACATTTAGTATGATGACTCAAGAGTTTTCCCTTTGCCAAATCTTCATTAGATCGCAGGTAAGTAGTAGTAAGGTAAGTACTTATAACCATTTCGCATAGGTTTTATCGTTCATCACGAACTGAAACTGTTTATGTTTACCTGCGATCTAATGAAGATTTGGCAAAGGGAAAAACTCTTGAGTCATCATACTAAATGTCCGAATTATTTTGTAATTTTTAGTGCTTGCTAAAAGCGTGTTTTTGGTTTTTTAAACTATTATTTTTATTATACTTTTTAGTCTTCTTATTATTTAAACTTAATTTACTACTTACTTATTTAAAATATGAATAGGTGTTTCGAGATATTTATTATTAACAATCTTAATAAAATTTTACAGTTTTAGGCATCCAAATTAAATACGGCGTTAGCGCACGCATTCTTTCCATTTCCGCCAATGCGTCAGTGTTGCAAGGAGTTTTCCCCGTGAGCTTTGAACAGTCCAGTTCCTCTATTTGAAGGCCATCTAAGGACTTGACGCGACTTAGAGCAACGTAAGCTTGCCCGGATGCAAAAGTACGGGGTCCCAAATATACTACAGCACAATCCACCGTACAACCTTGCATTTTGTGCACTGTCGACGCCCAACTCAGAATCACAGGTAACATGCGTCTTTCAACAGTGCCATTGCTAAACTTTGCAGGGAATTGTTTTGCTATTACAGAAGATTTAATGCATCGTACTTAGCCAACCTTCATTCCTAATGTTTTCAGCATTCAGAGCTCAATTGCAATTTTTTTTTCGAGACAAGCGCACATTTATCTTTCTACAACGGCCTCTTTCAATAAATTAAAAATCATAAAAATTGTACGATGTGACAAGGTTAGCACGTCTTATTTATTACAAGCGGTCGTAAACGGAAAAGTACCTAAAAACATACCTACATAGAGTAAGGAAGAATTTTTTTTGGAACAGAATTTCATATAAAAAGACGAGTTGCACTCCGGGAGTGCCGACAGAAGTATTCCTGACAGCCAATCCTTTCATTTGATATCCATATCATGGGGGTGCATTTCAAATAGCCAGTCCGTCAACTTGGACGTCCGCTATATTGGTTTTTAGTCACGTGACTATATTTTTCGTATTCCTGACAGCAAACCCTTTCATTTGATACATATCATGGTGGTGGAATACAAACAGCCAGTTCGCCATCTTAGGGAGGCCGCCATATTGGATTTGTAATGACGTTTCTTAGCTAGTCATGTATTGTCATCAAAACTCAGAGCGTGTGCAAAATTTCATCCTAATCGAAGACCAGGAAGCGGGTCAAATTAAGATTCCAAGATTTTTTTAGATACATTAATGGGGAGGCCGCCATATTGGATTTGTAATGACGTTTCTTAGCTAGTCATGTATTGTCATCAGAACTCCGAGCGTTTTTTTTTTTTTGAATTGACCTATGCTTGTGTCGAAAAGGTACGACAAATCAAGCTTCACCGGACTGGACTCCGAGCGTGTGCAAAATTTCATCCTAATCGAAGACCGGGAAGTGGGTCAAATTAGGATTCCAAGATTTTCTTACATACATAGTTACTTACAAGTGAAGCTAATATAAAGCGTGTAATAATAATAAAACTTCACTACATAGTATAAAACAAAGTCGCTTTCTCTGTCCCTATGTCCCTATGTATGCTTAAATCTTTAAAACTACGCAACGGATTTTGATGCGGGTGTTTTTTAATAGATAGAGTGATTCAAGAGGAAGGTTTATATGTCTAATACATGCATAATATACTTAAGGATAACCCACAATAACCATTTTCCCGTGCGGAGCCGGGGCGGGTCGCTAGTAGAGTATAAATAGAAAAATTTCTAGATAAAAATTTGTGTGAAAAGTTCTGCTCAACACGTAGGTGTATATTGTAAGACATTTTAGAAGTACAGACAGCAGCGTAAGTTAGTATATAAATAATAAAAAACCTATGTTCGGATACTTTTATCGAACACTATTATTTATAGCACTATTATTTATATTTATAGCATAACAAGATATCACATGCGAAAATCATGTATCATGCTGCAAGTCGCACAATGTTGCCCAGCGTAAATAAGCCTTACCTATGTTTTGTGTGTATATTTTTGTAAGCTACACACCCTTTATTTTGATATCCACTCGATGTTAGTAAAAAAAAGTTATGATGAAGAATAATAATTCGACATTTTGATTTTTATAAAAACTATAAGTGCGCTACCAGTTGTAAGTTTTACAGTCACATTCAAAAGTCTAGTCATATCACGTGCTTCTTTACCTTACTTTTTTTCCAAAATCATTTAGGACATATCATTTGAAGTAAAATATTGAGTCCCATTCCCATACACTGTATTTGTAACAAACAAAATATACTATTAAATTATAATCGAAGCGAAAAATTAAGATAATTGGGCTTGGGCTAACAGGCGTCACCTGTGGATAAATCAATGAACTAAACAAAATATAAATAACAAGCCTTTAGGAAAAAAGTTATTTGAAAGTATAAAAACACGTGATATGACTGCACTTGTGAACTTGTACTGTACCACGAGATTTAACATTGATTGTCGTTAACTAAACCATGATTCATAGACCCAAACATATCAAACGCGCTATGATATCATAAAGAGTAAGGTCAATGACTATAGATAAATAAGGTGACAAGAAGCGGCATACAAAATCATACAATTCACACGGTTCTATCTATTTCCAGTATCGTATTGTTAACAGCTCATATACGTCCTCACCGAGGGGCTCGAGCCTACCCTGAAATCAGGGTGAATAGGCCTTAGTTGACCACGCTGGCGCTACGGGTTGGTCAACTTCACACACAACCTTTGAATTTCTTCGCAGGTGTGTGCAGGTTTTCTCACGATGTTTTTCTTCACCGTAATAGCGTCGAATAAACGTACATTAATGAAATTGAAAATCGAAAACACACTCTGGTACGTGCCGAGGTTTGAACCCACGAACTTCTGAATGTAAGTCAACGGGCTTAGCCACTTGGCCATCGACGCTCTCAATTTTCAGTATTTTCTGTCATTAATGTTTGGGATAAATTCAAATCATTTATTTTAACTTTTGGACATTTTGCGTCACTAGTCAAATAAAGTAACATTTAGTGGCGAGTTCAGCAAAGCAAGTGTGGTCTTTTGTGGAGAAGAGCTCGCCGAAGAAATTTCACGAGCGTCACATCTTTTAATATTTTTAAAAAATGGCCAACTCAAGCAACTTTACTCCCGACATCTGTCTTCTAAATAATCAGATATCTTGTAATATGCTTTTTTAATCAATTTTTGCTTAACAACAACTTTAAACTTCGCTAGGAGTAAATTTTGTACTCGTTGGAATCTTATTGTAAAAGCGGTACATACAGTCGCCCTTATAACAATGTTATTATTTTCTGCAATCGACTAATGTGACATGCCAATTTGTCTTTATTTCTAGTATTAAGAATAAGTCGATCACTATTATTTTCAAATTTAGTTTTTTTTATACATGCAATAAATTGGACCGATACAAAAGTTAAAATAATTATTTCTTTGTTTTTTTTCCTTAAGTGACACTCTAGGCCTTACCTAGTCTAGTACCTACACAGTTCTAACCGAAGCAGGAAGAAATATCTAAGGCTAGGCTATCTAAGAATATTATCTATCTCTAAAGTTAAAAATATGTGTTACCAAGATCAAATTATTTATATGGGTCCAGAGTATTTAAGTAAGTATGTACCTACCCTAATTAATAACTGATTTCATTTCTTACAAAATATTACAAGCGTAATATGTTGTAAATAATTAACGCTTTTATTTGTAAAATTAGAACTGCGATGAAAATGGGAAGGTTTAGTAAATAAGTTGTAAAATCGTGTTAAAAATATATAAGTATATAACTATGTGTATTACAAATGGAATTATTTTGTCGTAAACGAAGCTTAATTATCGAGGTTGTGTTTTATTCCTTATTAGTTTTTTTTTTTAACTTTTTAGTTCATTTTATTAAAAAATAATAAAAGCATGTTTTTAAACAGGTTTTTTTCTTTGATTTTATTCTTAATTTTTTAGTATTTTTTCATTCCAGATTTACTAGACTACGATGTTAGTTCGTAGCGCGTAGCAGCGTCTTTCCGTTATGTAGTCCGTAGTACGTTACATAATATGTGCTGAATTGTGCTGCTTTGTTATACACAGGGCGTCCCATGGCTATGCCATATGGATGGAAAGTACCTTAAATATTGTAGATAAAACATTTTACTGAAAGAAGACTTTATTTTAATTCTAAAAACTATTGAAACTGCATTCATACATTTTTTAATAATTACATGGTTGAACCGGGAATCGAACCCGCTACACGAGAAAAAAAAATACCCTGTAGTTTTATCATACCGATCGATAGGCTTCATCATGATCATTTTTTTCTAAAATAACATAGTGTCAGAAATAAAAGGAAGACTATGAATTTTAACATTTGATGTGAAAAATTAAAAGCTGACATATCCGCGAGGACACAACAACTGACATTATCATAAGTGCCAAAAGTACTAATCTCGAGTTATAAGTGTTGTAACAACTTTCTTTTATATATATAGATATAGATAGCTTTAGATAGATAGATAGATGTATTTTTAAACGACTTCAAAAAAAGGAATTTTAGACAGAATCCACATCCATAACAAAACAAACAGACCCAACAATGCGTCAAACTTTTTTTTTTTATTGACCTATGCTTGTGTCGAAAAGGCACGACTAATCAAGCTTCACCGGACTTGCGTCAAACTCGTGAACAGGTGCTGCATGTGGGACTGGTCTGCTCTAGTCGATTTGAATTATTATTTTTTTAATTTTATTGTGTTTGAATTTGGATACATACATTTGCAGTAGTGGGTGCATTAGACATAACAGTTCCATCAAATTCTACCTTTTCAGGTGTAAACAATTAATAATTAATTAATAAATTCATTAATCACTAAACTCAAAAAATAATTGCAAATAACCATAGATTATTAGTTATGTATACCTACTTTATTTTTTCTAACTATTTTTGACCGGTTGCCTTCCTATAATTATTGTAATTTTGTTTGCACTCTTTGTTATTAATAAATAATTATTATGATGCAGTAATATTATAGTACTAGTCTTTTTTACAATAATATTGTGTTTAATATTTTTTAAGCATATTTTAAAAAGAGGAAAATAAAAGATGCGATCCTGTGGAGTTTCTTCGGCGGGTTCTTCTCCACAGCAGCGCACACGTTGCGCGAACCTGCCACTTCTGTTCAAACTAATATCTCATCGCCTCTTTTACATTGTTTTGATCTCTTTTTCATTGCTTTGACTTGTACATTGTTTGAGACGAGAGCCGGTCTTAGTTTAAACAAAGCTTAATAGCTTAAAAGCAGGAGCCTATAATTAAGGGGCCTACAGGTGTTAAGTGGCGCCCCACCTTTTAAAAAATAATAACTCGATAAATAATCAATATTTCAAAAATCTAAAACGGCGAGGAACTAGACGGTGTTCTGTAGGATAAATAAAAGCCATTAAGCCATTAACTTTATTTATTGCAAACTAATTAAATTAATAAACAAATTAATTCTGGATTGTTTAAGTTGTCTCTATTTCTGGCCTGAAGTGTAAACTATGCGCTTTTAATTATAATAATTGATTGTAAAAGCGTGGAGCGCTGGAACAAAAAAGCGGCCAAGTGCGAGTCGGAATCGCCCATGAAGGGTTCCATAGCAGCCAGTAACATAATATAAAAGGTTTTGTAGTTCGTTGTGACTTTGATCGATGTTTTAATAATAGTGAAAGGTAAATTTCGGTTTACGATTTATGACGTATTAAAAAAAAACTATTTACAAGATCTCGTTCAAAACAATTTTCGTTGGAAGTTTTCATGTTAATGCATATCATATATTTTTTTTAGTTTTATCATTCTCTTATTTTAGAAGTTAGAGGGGGGGACACACACATATTTCCACTTTGGAAGCGTCTCTCGCGCAAACTATTCAGTTTAGAAAAAAATGTTATTAGGAACCTAAATATCATTTTTGAAAACCTATCCACAGATACCCCACACGTATGGATTTGATGAAAAAATTTTTTTTGAGATCAGTTCTCTATGTATGGGGGCCCCCTAAACTTTTTTTTTTCTATTTTAGTAACAAAATCTTAATGCGGTTCACAGAATACATCTACTTACCAAGTCTCAACAGTATAGGTATTATAGTTTCGGAATAAAGTGGCTGTGACATACGGACGGACGGACAGACAGACAGTTAGACAGACAGACAGTTAGACAGACAGACAGACAGACAGACAGACAGACAGACATGACGAATCTATAAGGGTTCCGTTTTTTGCCATTTGGCTACGGAACCCTAAAAAGACTTTCTTGCTGAATAATATGCTAATACTAACTTCCTTTCGGAAGCTGCATGAGCTCGCACAAGAGCATAACGTTTATGCTACCAATAGACCGTCGTCCGAGAAGCGTTTTTCGTACCTATCGTACTTTCGTGGCAGACTTTAATATTCATATGTGAACTTGTTTGGTGTCTCTAGATATCGAAGTCTGCCGAGCCAAATAGGAAGCGTTTGGGAGTTATGTCACTTTGAAAAGTGCTCCAGATGACGAAAAATTACCTATCTTACTTTTGAAAAATTCTTTCTTAGGATCGTTCGTAGCATCATTATGAACAGCCTAGACAAATTTCCAGACCATTTACAGGAAGCGTTTGGAAAATCAGCCGGCTTTTGTGGGTGGGATTTTTACCAAGAAAATACCTATCTTACTTTTTGACGAAACTGCATTCAGGTGATGGGGAGGCTCTCATACAATAATAAAAGTCAAGTCTGCCGCAGATATTAGGAAGCGTTTGCAGAATCAGCCGCTTTGAATGTGCCAAAGACTGAAGACGCTTACTACTGAAAACGATAATATTATAGTTTATTTTCGTAATATTGACCTGTGAGTTGAATTTTAACCTGTTAGAAGACTGTCTGAATCGAAAATAAAATCAATTAAATACGGATGTATGCATAAATAAAATTATAAAATATTTTTTCGTACAAATATTTTTATTTCATTGTCACGTCTACTATCGTCTCTCTTATCAATACCTATAATTATTACAAAATAACAAATATATATTTTTTAAGTACAAGTAACGCTTATCAATCGCTTTAAAAAAACGATATCCTTTAGTTTTTGTATTCTGTGGTTATATCTCTCTTAAACTTACTCAAATAAAAACAAAATCGATAAAAACAAACAATCTACCTAAATAAAATAGATTTTCGTAGGATGTTACCTACCTAAATATCTACTTTACATAATATAAACAAGTTGCTTGTTATTAAACCAACTTCAAAGGTAAGTCAAAAAATAGCTGCCGAGTATCAACAGAGATATATCTTGGTATATTATAATCTGAACATTGCTAAGCCTGCCTTGCAAATTTATTCAACTGAATCACATGCTTATGACAATCGCACTCTACCTACACCTTTGTAAGGTGGACTATAAGCTGCGTATCGATTTTGCGCTGCAAACCATCGCACTTTGGCTTTTCTTCGGTGCCCAAGGCGGCACTAAGTTTAAATCCGGCCCTGTACAGGTCTAGAAACACCAAACCTCATTACACACAAATGTTGGGTCTGAAGATGTCCCAGAGATCACAGAAGCGGAAATACAATTCGCCTTGAGCAAAATGAACAATGGTAAAGCCCCTGGTGAAGACGGTGTCATAGTAGAGATGGTTGAATTAGGTGTAGTTTCGGTCATACAGCTTCTTAAAGAATTCTCCAATATATGCTTAAAAGAAGGTAGAATAGGTATTCTACCTTCTTGAAAATGGTGAAAAAATGGGAAAGTGCTACTGTCATTCTATTATTTAAGAAGGGAAACAAATCAGATCTCTCGACCCATCAGTCTGCTATCTACAAACTATTCACAAAAATAGTTACGAACCGTCTTACGATAAAGCTGGATTTCTACCAACCAGTCGAACAAGCAGGCTTCAGAAGCGGATGTAACACTATGGACCACTTTATAGCCATGAAAATTATCATCGAAAAGGTTACAGAATATCAAATGAATCTGTGGCTTGCATTCATTGACTATAAGAAAGCCTTTGATAGTATTGAGGCCTGGGCGGTTATTCAGCCTCTGGAGAATGCTAGAATAGACTACCGTTACAATCAATATTTTTACCACAACGCAAGCTTACAAGTAAACCTCCCACCAGAAACAGACTCAATAAAGATCTAGAGAGGAGTTAGACAGATTGATACCCTGTCTCCAAAATTATTCACGTTGGTTTTGGAGGACATCGTTAAAAAGTTACATTGGGAAGAACACATTTTACATTGCAGGAAAAAGGCTGAATAATCTAAGGTTCGCGGGCGACATTGTGTTATTCTCGGATAACCCACGAGACTTCCAGGAACTGAGCGATACTTCAAATCGGTTTGGATTAGAGATGAACTTGGATAAAACCAAAATTTTGACGATCTGCCCTAACACCTTGGACATCAAAGTCAACCAAACTGTTCATAGAAAGGGTTCAGATTTGTATACGTGATCTTGGTCAAGAGATCGTGATGGCAAAAAAAAACCAGACCAATGAATTCAATCAGCGCATTGGATTAGCGTACCTAGCCTTCTACAAAGTCGAGTTCACCCTAAATATGAACATCACGGCCGAACAGAAAGCTCGCATACATGACCAGTGCATACTATCTGTACTTACATACGGTGCCGAGACCTAGGTTTTCACTAAAAAGATTATCTCCAAACTCAGAGTGGCACAAAGAGCAATAGAATGCAAAATGGTAGGAGTGACACTGAGAGACTGTGAGAGAAACGAATGGTTTAGGGAACAGAGCAAAGTCACTGACGTTACCATGTGTATTGCGAAGTTGAAATGGCAATGAGCTGGCCACGTCGCTAGAAAACATAACTCGTGGGGAAGAATTCTGTTGGAATGGACACCGTATGGCGAAAAATTGCACTCGTGGAAGACCGCAGATGCGTTGGGTCGACGACATTAAGCGAACAGCTGGCAAAAAGTGGATTGAGCCAGCACAAGACCGACAAAGTTGGCATAGACTTAAGGAGGCCTATACCCATGTGGTTGAAAAGGCTAAGAAGAAGAAGAGTATTTTATTGAATATTGTATTGTATTGTATTGTATTGTATTGTATTGTATTGTATTGTATTGTATAGACTTCTTTTCTGCTCTCGGGACGATTTTTAAAGAGTGGCCTGACATATTACTTGACAGAAACAAACGCGTTATCTACTGGGTCAGTTAAGGACTTCTCTGCTGGTAAGCATTACAATCGGTGCAAGAGACTACATCCGATTTTAACAGCTGTATTTGCAAAGATGCATATTGAAACAGAATTTTTCAATATTCATCAGCTTGTCCTGGTACATACATAACCATCAATCACGCGTAATTCGGATGATTTGTGACAAAAAAATCATCATTGGGAGACAACAAATAAATAAATAAATCTATGTCCCACATATCCCAACTGTTTTTTGGCAATATCTATATGACATAAAAAATTTAGCAGCATACCATGCTTACCGTAACGAGTCTTGTCGCTATATGCGTCATATTTCTAAAGCAAATTCCCGAAATCATCAGGAGGAGGAATGCTAAGATAATTGTTTTCTGTCAGGATACTTTCTAAGAAGTACTTATCAATGTCATATTTACATAAACCTTCTTGTTGAAATATTTCAATAATGCATCTTTTCAAATACTGCAGTTAAAATCGGATGTGATCTCTTGCACCGATTATAGTGCTTACCAGCCAAGAAGCCATTAACTGACCCGTTAGATTAGATAGCGCATTTTTTTCTGTCAAGTAATAAGTCAGGCCACTGTCTGTAAAAATCGTCCCGAGAGCAGAAAAGAAGGCCATAAACAAATAAAACCGACCAAAATTAATAAAGATATTGTCATAAGCATGTGATTCAGTTGAATGAATTTGCAAGGCAGGCTTGGCAATGTTCAGATTATAATATACCAAGATATTATTATATCTCTCTTGACACTCGGCCGTTATTTTTTGACTTATTTTTAAAGTTGGTTTAATAGTAGGTACAAGCAACTAGGTAGTTTATATTATGTAAAGTAGATAAGATATTTAGGTAGGTAACATCCTGCGAGAATCTATTTTGTTTAGGTAGATTGTTTGTTTTTATCGATTTTGTTTTTATTCGAGTAAGTTTAAGAGAGATATAACCACAGAATACAAAAACTAAAGGATATCGTTTTTTTAAAGCGATTGATAAGCGTTACTTGTACTTAAAAAATATATATTTGTTATTTTGTAATAATTATAGGTATTGATAAGAGAGACGATAGTAGACGTGACAATGAAATAAAAATATTTGTATGAAAAAATATATCAGAGAGCGTCGGTGGCCTAGTGGCTAGGGCCGTTGACTTCCATTCAGAAGTTCGCGGGTTCGAACCTCGGCACGTACCAATGTGTTTTCGATTTTCGAATTCATATGTACGTTTATTCGACGCTCTTACGGTGAAGGAAAACATCGTGAGGAAACTTGCACACACCTGCGAAGTAATTCAAGGGTTGTGTGTGAAGTTGACCAACCCGCATTGGGCCAGCGTGGTCGACTAAGGCCTATTCACCCTGGTTTCAGGGTAGGCTCGAGCCCCTCGGTGGGGACATGTATGAGCTGTTAATGAAATGAAATGATGAAAATGAAAAAATATTTTATAATTTTATTTATGCATACATCCATATTTTATTGATTTTATTTTCGATTAAGACAGTCTTCTAACAGGTAAAAATTCAACTTACAGGTCAATATTACGAAAATAAACTATAATATTATCGTTTTCAGTAGTAAGCGTCTTCAGTCTTTGGCACATTCAAAGCGGCTGATTCTGCAAACGCTTCCTAATATCTGCGGCAGACTTGACTTTTATTGTTGTATGAGAGCCTCCCCATCACCTGAATGTAGTTTCGTCAAAAAGTAAGATAGGTATTTTCTTGGTAAAAATCCCACCCACAAAAGCCGGCTGATTTTCCAAACGCTTCCTGTAAATGGTCTGGAAATTTGTCTAGGCTGTTCATAATGATGCTACGAACGATCCTAAGAAAGAATTTTTCAAAAGTAAGATAGGTAATTTTTCGTCATCTGGAGCACTTTTCAAAGTGACATAACTCCCAAACGCTTCCTATTTGGCTCGGCAGACTTCGATATCTAGAGACACCAAACAAGTTCACATATGAATATTAAAGTCTGCCACGAAAGTACGATAGGTACGAAAAACGCTTCTCGGACGACGGTCTACAAAGGGTTACCAAAAGGAACCAAAGATATCGCGTCCACGAACAAGAACTCTACATATTGCCACTGTTGACGCATTACCCTTATGAACTTAATTTCCTGAAAGAAGAGGCGTTCAAAATGTTGGTGAATGTCGTCTCTCCTCGCTGCTGGCGTGTGTTTTGTCTGAGTTCGACAAACTGTTACTTTGAACGGTTGCATATTAGAAAATCAAAACTTCATCGAGCAAATTTTAAAAGAACAACAAATGAAATAACAAAATTTAAATGACCAAATGTTTTATTTAGCAAAATTTTATAATCCAAATGTATGTGTTATCAAATGGACGACTGACCAAAAGTTGCTAGATAAAAATTGAAAGTGCCAAATCATTCCTAGTTTTATTATCGCGAATGATATTTTTCAGTGTTTTGAGTACCTTCCACAGTCTAATAAATTAGTTAGTTTGCAATTATAAACGTTTACCTAGGTCCTAGGCTAAATTAGTTCCCCAGGCGGGTGCGAGCGAAGCGACCACGGGAGTTCAGGGCACCCCTACTTCGGATAGTATAGGTTCGAAGGGTATACTACCTACTCGCCATACCCTTCGTGTTAGGTTACACATTAACCCAAATAAACCTAACCTTACCTAAACCCAGTTTAGCTTAGGCAAAACTAGTTTGACCCAAAATTGGGTTTAGCCGGTAACATATAGGTAATAAGGCAATTTTGGTTTGGCTGGTGAAACCAGTTGATAATTAATAAATGAACCAAAAATCCTATTAACCTTTGAACGATTTGGCTTTTTTTTTTTTTTTTTTTTTTTTTTTTTCCGCCAGAGGGCGCTCGTTAGTAAACATTGGCTCCGTATTTAAAATTATTGTAAAATATAAAATAATTGATAATGTCACAAGGCGGAATAAATATCGCATAAATGTTTCTACAAGCAACTCATTTGATTCTCTCACGGAAGATCCTGGAGAAGATATTTTGACAAATGACACAGAAGAAAGCATAGGAAAAAATAGAAGCTGTCCGGAAATTAGTAGAAGAAATAGTGAAGAACTGGATATTATGATAGAAAAAATAAATTTATTAGAAAGTAACCTCTGTAGCGCGGACGAAGAGATAGAGAAGCTACTTTCTGAAAATAATTTACTAAAGATGAAGATCTTAGAACAGGAAAAAAAGATCAAAACTTTAACTAACATATGTAAATCACCGGGGACACAGGACACTGACAAAAGCTTTAGGCGGAATAAAAAGAAAGATAGGAAGCTAGTTATCCCCCCCACCTTTGAAGATTCCCTAATATTATCAAACGCATCTAATCAAGATATTGATCTATGTAATCGCACTTTGAGCTCTGATTCAATAAGGTGTGATGAAATAAAATTATCTACAGAAAAAAATGAGGATAGTATTGCAGGAAAACTAGCTACTATACACATTTTTGGAGGTAATCAATGCATTGGATTAGCGTCTGCTCTTGCGAGGGCAAGACAAAATGCACCGTACGAAAAATATAATATATCCTCTTTTGTAAAACCTGATGCAATGGCAGAAGACATACTTAAGCCGGCCTATTCTACTAAATTTGGTTTAAATGATCAAATCATTGTTTCTGTGGGTGAAAATGACACGAATCCCACTAAGCTGTTTTCTGAATTGAGCTATTTTCTGAAATGTTTGTCCTCCCAAAGTGTTATTGTACTTGGTGTCCATAGAAATACTTCGTTAAATGAATTTAAACTAAACGAGCAATTGAAATTAATCTGTAGTAATTTTGGTAACTCCACATTTTTAGACTTTAGTGATATTGGTATGTATTCCCATAGATTGGTTTTACAAAAAATTTGTTTTAAACTTAATATTCATATTGACTCGATATATTATAAGCGTACATTTTTAAATTTTGTTCGACGTTATACTAAACCAGTTAAGAAATTGACATTGAGACAACGTACAATCCCAGACTTTTTTAATCGTATCTTAGTAAGGCAAAGACAAAGTGTAAGTTACCATAAAGATACTAATAATGACATTAAGGGTGGCCTAGAAAAAACGAGCAAGATGTTAAATCCTACTGATAATGACATATCTACTACTGTACAAGAAAATGCGCTATGTAACAGTACACCTAAACAGTTTTTTCGTAAATAATAATAAGACTAATAACCTAAATAGATTGAATATAATGCATTTAAATGTACAAAGTCTCAGACCTAAAGTAGACGACTTGGAAATATTTGCTAGCTCTAACAATATTGACATTTTTTGTTTTAGTGAAACTTACCTAAAAGACAATCAGGTTGATATACTACAAATTGAAGGTTTTAAAAATGCCACTCAATTCTGTAGAAAAAGAATGAAACAGGGAGGGGTTTCGATCTACTTGAAAAATCACATTGAATATAGAGAGCTAAAATGGGTAACAGAAATGTCAATCGAAGTTCATTTCGAATGCTGTGGTATTGAAATTTGCGGCCTGAATTATATCATATTATGTGCGTACAGAACACCGAAAAGTAAGCTGGATATTTTCTTGGTTAATATAGAACTTTTATTAAATAAACTAATGAGTAGAGCAAGAAACAATCATAAAAAGATAATATTGTTAGGAGATTTTAATGTAGATATTCTAAAAAAACAATGTAGCGCCGAACTTTTTTTAAATACATTTCAGCCATATGGTCTTAAACACTGTTTCAACATTCCAACTAGAATAACTTTACGCTCCAAAACATGTATCGACAATATTTTTACGAACCTGAGACATTTTAATGCGGAAGTACTAGATTTAGGATTCTCTGACCATACAGGTCAATTAATATCAATACCAAGTAATGAAAGTTTCGGAGAAAAGTTTTGGTTTATTAAAACTAGAAATGTTACTAAGCATAGTGAAATTTTTCTGAAGTACTTGACGCAATTGACTTTTTCTCGTGTATACGAACAATCTGATGTGAATAGTGCGTACAAAGTGTTTCTAGAGGATTTCTGTCTTATCTATAATCTGTGTGTACCTTTTGAAAAAATTAAAGTAACATATAATAAACGTCCAAAATGGAAAACTAAGGGAATTTCCGTGGCTAGTAAAAACAAGAGACGTATGTATCTGGAATCACAAAAAAACAATGGCGCATCACTTGTAATGAAATACAAAAAGTACTGTAGAGTAATGAAAAAAGTAACGAAATGTGCAAAAAAAATATCAAACACAACATACATTAACAAAAGTACAAACAAAAATAAAGCTACATGGGGAGTCATAAAGGAAAATACTACAAAAACCAACAAAATTAGAGTTACCGTAAAAAGTATTGTAAAAGATGAATTAAACATTTCGGATCCTAAAATTATTACTAACACATTTAATGAACACTTTATTACTGCAAATAATCCTACTCCAGGTAAAACGAGGCCAAAATACACCCCTAAGGGTGAACGTAACTGTAGTAGTATATTCTTAACTCCAGTCTGCCCAAACGAAATCAAAAAAATAGTTAAACAATTTAAAAATAAAAACAGCTCAGGTTATGATGGTATATCTATGAAAGTTATCAAAATGAGCATTGAACACATAGCTGAACCCCTAGCCTTTATTATTAACAAGTCATTTGAAACAGGCTGTTTCCCAGATGATCTTAAGCAAGGCGTAATTAAACCAATGTATAAAAAAGGAAGCAAAACTGACGTTGCAAATTATAGACAAATAGCTTTACTACCAAATTTCTCTAAAATTATAGAAAAAGCTATATTCAATAGATTGATTTCATTCTTTAATAGATTCAATATATTAAGTTCCAATCAATTTGGATTCCAGAAAAATAAAAACACAACTTTAGCCATCTTTAAATTTTTGACACAAGTGTGGAAAGTAGCGAATGAAAAGAAAAGATGTGTTGGCCTTTTTTTGGACATGTCTAAGGCATTTGATTGCGTTCAATATGATATGAGTACTTCTTTGAGCACCCTCAAAACGTGGTCACAAGGTCTTAATTCCTAAACTATCGACCATACATTGTTGGAACTAAATATAGATGATTCCTCATATAATTATGCGTACGATTTTAACATAAAACATATAAAATCATGTATAATATTTTGAAAAATAATATTTCAACATCGAAAACGGGGTCAAAATAGTCGTTCTTCGCAGGTCACACTTGGTTCGCGCTCAAGGTAATCCTTGATAACTTTTGCATTTAATGCGTAATCGTATAATTTATTACGTGGAATGAATAGTTTTTTAACTAGGCACATATTTATAAAAGAATATTCATTCTATCTCTTTGTTTCGAAAAATTATATTCTATAACATCTCTGTCACACGATTTCGCTGGTTTCGTGAGCGCTCAATGAAACTACACCTACCTTCCAAGAACGCAAACTTATCGCTGCAAATTTTAGCTTGCAGACACTTGGTAGTGACCCAGCATTAGTGGAGGACACCAGTGTACTCATCGCTTCAAAACTAAATAAATACGAGGTAAGTTATTCTTCGAATATTTTCAAGTTCGGCTGGTCATGTAACTTTCATGCGCATATGTAGAAAGATATATTATGTTATTATCAAAAAATTCTTTTTAAGAAAAAGAAGATAGATCGAGCGAGTTTATTGTCATGTACTTCATTTGTAAACTTACTTATTACTTTTATCATAATTCTTAAAAATGTGTTATTTTTGTAACTTTCGTGGCCCAATTTTCGTGGACATTTGACCATGAAAGTTACCTGATGCACCACGAAAGTTACAAATGTCCATTAAATACTCCTTATTTCTTGTGATGCAGTAATTGCATTTGCCCCTAATTATACCGAAAGTTAGAAGTAAAATATTCTAGCACGTTTGATGTGTTTTTTTTCTATGTAATGTGTAATTCTGTTTAAATGCTCTCTCGTAGCTAATTCCGTAATTTATTCAGCACAAAAGTCAGTTTTTTAATTTTATTGAATGAGTAAAAACTTTCAAAGTCAACTTCAATAAGTTTTACTGTAAACATTTTTTTTTCAGATTACTTTCGAACGGAATCTATGCCATCACAGAGTTCAGAGGTGCGGCGGGAGAAGAAACATGCAATATCTCTGTTATTTATTCATTGATTTACATTTAGTAAAAACTGTACACATTGTTTTTAGGGCTTTTTTAATTTACATCTATTTATATTAAGATTGCATTATAAAAAAAAATCGCCACGAAGGTTACGCGGAGAATGTTTTCTGAAGAACTACTCATATACTTTTTCGACAGTTGGATCATGTGGGAATACGGGGAAATGCATTGAGGTTGTTAGAATCTTACCTCACAAAAAGAGCTCAAGTGACTGTTATCGATACTTATGACAGTACATCAAAGTCTATCACACAAGTTGAATCTAAGCAACAGCTTATTACCTCTGGAGTGCCTCAGGGAAGCGTCCTTGGGCCATTGATGTTCTTGGTCTACATAAACGAGCTACCATTGCTTACGGAACATCTATGCGTTATGTTTGCCGATGATGCATCTGTATTTATTGCAAAAGAAAATCTAAATAACCTTGACTTTGAAAATGAAATAAATTGCACCTTAAATAGAATTGTGACATGGCTATATTCAATAAATCTTAAGGTAAATATTAGTAAAACTAGTATAATGCAATTTCATAATTATAAAAATTATCCATTACCACTTAATATAATTAATGACAGTCAAAAGGTAAATGAATTAGATAAAATTAACTTTCTAGGTGTTACGATTGACAAACATTTGAACTGGAAAGCCCAAATTGACAAAATTAATAAAAAAATATCTAGTTATTGCTTTGTGCTGTCGATTTTGGCAAAGGTAACATCAGAAGAGGTACTAAAGAATGCTTATTACGGCTTTGTATATTCCCAACTGACTTATGGCATAATTTTTTGGGGTAATTCGACAAATGCTCAATATACATTCATTCTCCAAAAAAAATGTCTAAGAAGCATGTATAATATGCACTTCACGGAATCGCTTAGAGAATTATTTATAACGAAAGGAATTTTGACATTGACATGCATTTATATACTTGAAATTTGTGTTTTTATTAAAAATAATAACTTATTGTTTACTAAAATGATTGACATAAAAAATAATGTACGTGAGCAATATAAATATGACTATAATCTACCAAACATAAAATGTGATATTTTCCGCAAAAGTGCTCTAGTAAATGGAATAAAAGTATTTAACCACTTGCCATTATGTATAAAATCCTTAAATGGACACCAATTTAAGAGTAAACTAAAGCAGTGGTTACTTAGTAGAGGATTTTATAATATGAACGAATATTTTGACTATAATTGCAAAACTGTTTTATAATAGGTAACTGTTGAAATGTTTAAATTAAATTGAATCTGATGTGTATGTTATATAATATTTTTAAAGTTTGACTTTGTCTTTTAACATAACAATATTGTACATCCGAAATGGATAAACTGTTGATTCTAAATATGAATAATGTAACACCTTATGTATGCACGCAGTTTGACAATAAAATTATTCTTATTCTTATTCTTATTCTTATTCTTTGGCCTATGGAGTCATAGATAATTTAAACGTTGATATTCCAGACTTTGGTCAGTTGAACTTTTGGTCAAATGACCATTGTTATTTTAAAATTTGTTCATCTGTTCGTTGTTATTTTGAAATTTGCTCGATGAAGTTTTGATTTTTTAATAGGTACGTAACCCTTTGAACAGACTGTTTAATGTAGAGCCACCTACTAGTCGTGCTGCAACTCCAGTTAGAGCGCCAATCTGTGTAACCTGCTTCCCGTAACATCGCTTAATTTGATTGCTCAGCAAGTTATAAGTACAAAAAGTCTTTCCTGTTCCAGCGCCCCCCGCTTTTTCAATCAAATATTATAATTAAAAGCGCATAGTTTACACTTCAGCCCAGAAATAGAGAAAACTTGGACGATGATTCAGAATTTATTTTTGTTTTTACTTGTATTTATAAAAGCTTATTTTTCTACTGTTTTTTATCTATTAATTTATTTTCGAGATGGAATGCCGCGAATGCGCCCTTTTTGGTTTCATAATGTTATCAATGTATCTTTCTTCTGTGCCCGCACCGCACGCCTAGCACCTACGCACACTCTCTGAACTAGCTACTCACGATATAGATAAATTCATTAAAGCGTGAAAACCATATTATGCCAAACCTCTCACATATCAAGCTTTTTAAGTCCGCTGATACCACGTGACATTTTGATCAGGTTCAGTTGTTTGCCGCTAAATTCGCATTCAGCTCGGCCAATGATAATAATAATTATAACTTAACCACACCACACAAAATAATATTAGATAATTTTAAGGAATCATAATATTACTATTTATTGTACTTACTGTTGTTTGATTTGTAGAACCATAGGTAGAACCGTATTTTGCTGAAACACTCAATAGTATAATTCCTATAATTCCAACTAATATTCCCACACCTAATTTTTCACACACAATTTTCCACAAAAATCTCTTACGACGAACTTGGTTGTTTCGTTGAATAAAACTTTCTGTTTCAACTTTATTTAAATCTTGCATCTCGATGGCTGCCATTGTAGATTAATTTAATGAAATTAGCACGTTCTGGAACAACCGACTAGAGACGGGCGCGGCAACAGACTGACTGGGGCATGGCGTGGAGATTACGGCGGCGGCGGCGCGGGCGCCTGACCTGAGATGATCGTGGAAAACGCGAAACGCGCGCCGGCCGCCCGTCATTGGGGTAGAGTTTGGCATCCGCTGATTTTCCTTTGTGGTGTTTGGCGTCCGCTGATTTTCCTTTGTGGTGTTTAACAGTTTAAAGACTGATTATTAGTACTAACTTGAATCAAAGGTGAAGGTGGTGGGAAGGATAGCTAGTAAGATTCTGTAAAAAAAATGTTGCGCCATAGTCACTTTCAGTGCGCTCGTTCAAAACTATATTTACAATGCATGTGCTCGAAAAGAGCGTTTTCTAATAGCCTTGGGTAGCTCGCGAATGAAAGATAAAAATGATATATATCCGTTGCCCTGAGCTAATCACTCACTAACTCACTTGATTTTCTTATATATCAGTAACTCAGGAGCTAGACGAGCTAGAGAGAGATAAATAGAGAGCAAGACAAGCTAAAGGGATAAATAGAGGAGGGTTCTGTTTTTTTACTAAAGAATATCGTTAGCTTGAATTTCTATATTTCCATAGATTTACAAAATAATTCAACCGCTGATCTCTCTATATTTGTTTGGTTTCATATCTCGCTCACTTCGATTCATTGTTCTACGAAACTCATGGATCATTCATGTTTCTTTCTTTCTTTCATTCACTGAGCTAAATGAGCTAGTGAGCTAAATGAATGATATATATCCGATGGTCAAAAAGATTCATTTCTCTCTTTTCTTTTGAATGACACATTCTGCGCATGGCTATTTTCTAAGCAGCCAAAGAGTGCGGAAAGTAGCACTTTTCCGCACTAGTGCTTTTTACTTTTCAGTTTTTTTTTTAATTTTTGCTCAGACTGTCGTTCAGCCAGTCAACCTGACATTTCAGTATTTCAGATATTTTTACAAATTACTGATTTACCAATTGTTACGAATATAAAGGGAACAATATAAATAACAATTCAATAAACAGGTTTATAATTAGCATAATTACTTTAGAAATTGATTTTTATTGATAAATTACGTTCAAACATTAATGATCCAAGTTTTACATAACAATAAAACTTGTATTATTGAGCAGAGACGATGCACAGCATCTGTGAGAGTGCGCCACCTACTTCCGATTCGATTTCCACCAATTAGAGGCCATTTCCTGTGAATATTGGTTGCTAATTTGACTTTGTGTCACCAGAGGACGGCTCGTTCGACCTTACCTCATAAGTCTCTCACCGGGAGCCCTTGAAGGGATGCTGTGCATCGTCTCTGCTCAATAATACAAGTTTTATTGTTATGTAAAACTTGGATCATTATCGGCATGTGACGATGCACAGCATCTGTGAGAGACGTGTTTATATCTCCTGGTGACTAAACGACGCTATGTGATGAGGAATTATGCTTGTGCTGAAGTTCTCTGCAAAATAACTCTTAAACAAATTTATTAGAAAATAATCGGATCATTTGCAAAATTAGTAGACCCGTTTCTTAGAATCATCCTTGCTATGATATTATAGAATGAAAGTTCTTCCTCTCATGATTACTATTCGTGAAAGAAAGGTAGACTATGACGTTGTGTAGTTATTTCATTCGCGAGGTGCGAATAAAAATTTGCAAAATTAATCACAATAGGTATAGAGAGGTATGGTTAATAGCTGCGAGAAGCTATTGAGGGTAGAAAAAATTACATTTAGCTATTTATGACTGCATACTCAGTGCTAAAACATTATCTAACCAAGGTAAAATATTTTACTAATCACGTCTAATCATTAAACAGAATCGCCGTCAAGGGTTGCCCCTCAGTTTAGTACCTAATATAATGTGCCCACTTGAAACGTTATTCGAATTCCCATAACTCAACCGCAACGGCAAATTATTAAATGTTTCCAAATGAATATTTTAAGATCGAGTATGATCACCACTGCACCCAGAAATTTAGAGGCATTCACTCATAGGGTATATTGAAACTAAGGTGAAAACAACACATATCACACATACATACACGACCTAGTACATACTAGCTCGTTATATAAGTGTTTTAACTCAACAACCCTCTAAAGAATTCATACTATACAATATGCATTCATGTACCTACATATAATATCAGCAACGAATATTACGCATATTGAATTTTACGGACGAACGAGGTTACGCCCAACAAATTCCAGTTATAAAACAATATGGATGAAGCGAAAGAAGTGTCTCTACCCACCCCTCGGGGAAAGACACGCGACTGTATGTATATATGTATGTATAACAGCTGCAAACTTACTAAAGTATGACAAAGAACGGTAATTTATTTTCGCGAATAACATTAACTTGTAAGTAGGTATGTATGAGAATTTTATTAAGGTAAATTATAACATTACTTGGTAAGATGAGGGTAAATAAACAATTGGTTATTGGTTTGCTTAATTACTTAGCAGATATACCTTGAATTCATATTCTTAACAACAACAGTTTCAACCGAATTATAATTTACCGTTCCAAGACTAGAAGGTATCCGGTAGTTATAGCTGTATTTTCGGTAGGCTGACTACCATATTATGGGTTCTTAGACTGCGCCCTCCCCTTCTTTTTCTTGCGAAGAAAGAATCTATGGGGAGTGGTCTAGGCACCAAAGGAAATTGTAATTTAAACTTGGTTACCTTTCAGTTGTAATTTTAGAATTGTTTACTACCAGTGACACACGGGTGTGGTGTGATGCCATTTGTTTTGAGCTGCGGTATCTGGGCTCCGACTTTCATTTCCGCCAAAGCTGTTGACTGTAGAAAGACCTGAAAGTACTATTTATATCTACATTATTAAAACACTGGCAAGTGATGTTACTACGCATACCCGAAGGCCTGTAAGTATCCCAGCTGCCGGCCATACTACTGCTGGAACTTTGCCTCGAGTCACCACACTTGGGTCAATGTTGGTTACCGCGCATCACATGCCACACAATAATAAATGCATCCTTGACGAACTAAATTGTTAAGTAAAATCGAGCTACGAGGCGTAGTATAATCTGTTGCGATTAATGAAGTACTAAATTGTAATGTAAGCAGATTGCATAGTGTTTTGGAGACAAGCACTGAATGGATGTTATTCTCTGAAACATTACCTTACATCAATAACAGTTCGACCTGTTCTTTTCTTCTGTGTCGGTAGTAGGGTTTGCAATATTCGTTCGATTTCACTATTCGAATAAAATGAATATTTCTAGTGCTAAATATTCGAATATCCGGATATTCGAATATTTTTTTAAACATTTACTGAAAATATAAAAAAATACAATATTAATTCAAGACGAACAAGAGTAACTAGACTGGGATTTTGTTTGATTTTAGTATAATTATTTTCATGTAAAATCAAGTATTTTGATTAGTTTTCATATTTATTAATGCGTTTTGTGCAGATTTAGGCGAATTTAAAAAAGTATCTTAGATATTTCTCCCAAGAACCGAGATAATAAAACTCGACCGGTTGAGCATTCGTATAGGTGTAAACTCAACAAGCACATGAACAGAATGGGTTTGTCAAAAAACCCTTACTGGAGATTCTGTGCAGATGATGAGGAAACTCCCATTCACATCCTCTGTGAATGTGATGCTCTCGTCAACAAAAGGAGTCGAGTGCTGGGAGCGCACAAGCTTGTCCCCGAAGAAGCCCGAACCCTAAATCCCAACAAAAAGAGGCTAATAGCCTACGAGGGCTAACTACAATAGATCCACCTTGGGTCATAGTGGTCTTTGGGTATTTAGGCCCTTTCCCTCTCCACTCAAATCATAATCATAGATAAATATCCATAGATAGATTCCATAGATTTCTCCTAGACGGCGCGGTGTAGTACTCGGGTAACCAAATGGGAGATAAAACTATAGAGGGTCTGGGAACATACACCTTGTAAAATACCCAAAGGCTGGCAACTATGCGTCGATGCTCTAACTAAGGTTTGAAGCTTGGATTTTACGTGCTGATCGTCGCCAATGAGCAAGAGATCGTCTCGATCTTGGCTGGAAAATCCACCGAGTCTAATGCATTTAGTTGATACTTGGCAGAACTACCTCAGGATGACAGCAGTACTCCATACAGATCGAACTACCGCTTGGTACTAATGGAGCAACTGTTCCGGTGTGAAGTACCGCCGAACCTTAAAATGGAAGCCAAGCTTATTTGCAGCAGATATCCATAGACATAGCAATGGATTTGCTGTGTCTCTCGGTGGCAGCGCTTCATAGGTAGAAATTTCCAGTAATTGACCTTTGCAAAAACCATACTGCTGGTCACTAAGAAGACTGTTTATCTCCAGGTATGCTAGGAGCTTTTTGTTCAGTACCTACTCGTTTCATAACTTTAGAAATTATGGAGGCATTAGCAGGCTTCCATGACTCAGAAACCACTCCAGATGACAGAAAGAGGCCATGCAAGTGTGTCAATACTAAATACAACTTGGGTGCACAGTTTCCCTTAGGTACCTGCCCCATCAGGGAGGACCGTTGGCATTGTTCACTTCACGCCTAAGGCACAAAGGACTTTGAGTACATTTCTCTGCTTGATGCAAACCTTTGGCGTAGCAAAGTCGCAAAGAAGAATAATATTATGAGGTATCTTGCTTACAGCAGCCAATCTGCGAAGATATTAGCAAATAGATGCCTTTTTGTTCGCAAAATGAGCCATGATCCGTCAGTTTTAATATCAGTGGCAATGTACAATAATGACACAACGTGCGAGAGTCACGGCAGGGATGTTACTATTAAATTATTTTAAAAAACATTAGTACCTATATTACTTTATATACTATTCGAATATTCGGATAAATGAAATGAATTATTCGAATTTGAAATTGGGGCGGATATTCGAATAAAATGAATATTCGAATATTCGAATTGCAAACCCTAGTCGGTAGTGTAATCGAGCGTCACGATACGCTCTATAAAAATCCTTGCTTGAAGGTGAAAATAGGACCCCTATTAGAAGCGTAGTGCTGGCTATCACAGAAGCGGAGACATTACCTGACGTCACTAATGGTTATTATACCAGAGAAGACTGGTGCGATTCGCACGCAGGCAGACCACAGAAATCCTTGGTTGAAGATATGTCAGACGCCGCTGTTGTTGTACAGTGTTGAAGGCAAGCACTGGCTAAAGGATAATGAAGATTATATTCCCCGAAATCAAAAAATGGCATGTCCTTGGGTACAGGCGAGCGAAACTGCCATGTTAAGCTTGAAAAGCAGCCAAAAGAAAATTTATGTGGGATTAAGACGCCGCTAGGTTGTACAGGATTGAAGTGAGCCAATCTCTGGCTGAATTTTGGTGGGATACGTTCCCTTAAGTCAAATGCGATTATCCTATGGTATAGACGGGGCTGCCGCGTAACGCCAGGAGGCAACCTACGTAAATCTTTGGTTGAAGATGTAAAAAAATAGGACGCCGCTATATTGCAGTGTTGATAAGAAGCAAGCACTGGTGGGGGTTCATGACAGACATCTGACGTCATATTTAGACATCACTAATTGGCATACGCTGCCAGATAAGCCTGAAAACTGCCCGATACGCTCGAAGACAGCCCCCGAACAGGAAATTGCGTAGTGTTGCTGAGAGGCAAGCACTAGCCGAGGGTTAATGATAGACACATCCCCTGACGTCATTTCAAGACAGACATCAGGTTGGCCTACGCAGCCAGACGGAACTATCACTGTTCTACCGATACGCTCGGAAACAGCCCCCATGTATCAATTATTTCATGATAGTAACGGATTCACTCAACTTGATTAAACTTGCGGTTTGACAAACTTCACTTCTCTCTGCATATAACGCCAAAATGTGCTTAATGCAGAGCACAATCACATTTTTATTTCACATGTGTATCTCACGACTCTGAATTACATTCCTGTTTACGTTGTATGTGTAACGCAACGTGTGATAAATAAATAATTTTCTTTCTTTGTTAATCGCCTTGTGTTGAAGTGCAATGTATCCAGCCAATCCGAGAGGCGGCCGATAGTTTGCTTTGCTGTCGTCGCTTGTGAAAATATCTCTAGACGTCAGGCGGTAGATACAGTTCGGTCACGGTCGATCATCTACTCGAGTGGAGGGTAGTACAGATTTTGTGCTAAGTAAAAATTTAAATTCACCAACACGCCATATACGGAAACAAAACATAGTGAATCACCACGACCAGCCGTGTAGTTAACCGTCTAGAATTTAACCAATACAGATCTTCCTGTGAGTGTGGTGAGATGAGACCACATTATTTACATACATTACACACATTTATAGACCACATACATTACACAGAAAAAGGGAGCAGCTTGTATTTGATTTATTGAAAAATATATTCCATCGAAATATTATTACAATGCATTCCGTGCTTCGGAAGGCATGTAAAACCGTTGGTCTCGGCTACTATTTGCGGATGTGGCCAATATAGGAGCCGTGTCGGAAGCCAAGTCGGCCCAACAATTCCGACACCATGGTTTCTGAGATAGGTTGACCGTTACTCGATAAGAAGAATGCATTGAGGATACAGTTACTTTAATAAAGAGGCTTAACGATATTCACGTGACGGGTTGTAAAAGCTCAATAACTGCTAAATTAAAAATTTAACCCTTAGGTACTCAAGTCTTTCTATAAGTATTTTTTGTAGATCAGCTTGAGGCCATTTTGAGAAAAAGCTAGGTGACCATTATATAAGCCATTGTATGCAGGATAAGACTTCATTATTGTCAGGTGTACGTAATTAGTTGACAAGTTTGTATGTAATGTTTTAAAACGGGAAAATCCATTTTTCTCAAGTAAAAAATTACGACCTGGGCGAAGCCGCAGGGTGAACACCCAGTTTGGATTAATTTAGACAATATTGGTTCTAGCGATAACATGAACAGATAGTGGAGCAAACAACAACGGCTTAGATAATGGTAGGTGCATTCCCGTAATCATATCTAGACGGGCCTGCGGAGCCCTTAACCCTTATAAGCAACTTCGATACGCTCGAAAACATTCTCCTGTGAGTCATTGTCACAGCTAACAACCGAGTTATTCAGTTTCGGCTTAGGTAATGGTAGGGTAGGTGCATTCCCACAATCATATCGAGATGGGCTTGCGGAGCCCTTAACACTTCGATACGCTCGAAAACATTCTCCTCTGAGTCGTCGCAGCTAACGAACGACTTATTCAAACAAAAGCAAAGTTGGAAGTACTCACGTGAAATTGAAGCTGTTACCTTCTAAGATACTCGTTTTTGTAGCAAAAGCGAACATCATGACATGAAAAAGACTAATTTTCACTTATTTCACGGTAATGAGCAACGAATTTAAAATACTCTTCTAAATCCGTTAAAATAATTTAAAATTTTTATCAAAAAATTTCCATTACACTGTCACTAATTTCTTGAATTAAGAAAAATAAATAAATTTAGACTAATATTTAGAATACGCTTCTAAATGCAAAATATAAAATTTAAAATAAAATATTTTTTACAAAAAATAATTTTAAATTTTGACAGACTTTAAACTGAGATCTTGTTAGATCGGAAGTTAACGACGCTATGAGGTAAGGTCGAACGAGCCGTCCTCTGGTGACACAAAGTCAAATTAGCAACCAATATTCACAGGAAATGGCCTCTAATTGGTGGAAATCGAATCGGAAGTAGGTGGCGCACTCTCACAGATGCTGTGCATCGTCACATGCCGATAATTAAAAATTTGCGTGGCTGAACAGTCATTTTACTCATGCCTATTCGACGAGGTAGCCTTGCACATGCGCGCGCAGCGCAGTACATAATATTTTCAGCGCGCATGTGTTTAAGAAGCCAGCCATTTTATACGTCTTTTTAATATAACTGTTTTTGTTTTCTTGCACAATGCATAGTAAAATCTTGTATGATACACGTGCGAAAGATGATTTCCGACTCGTGTCGGCTTATACACTCGCTCGCTATGCTCGCTCGTGAATAAAATGACACTCATCGGAAATCACATACTTTCCGCACTAGTAGCATAAATATCTATTTTACAATGCATGTGCTCGAAAAGAGCGTTTTCTAAGCAGCCAGATACTGCGGAAAGTAGTACTTTTTCGCACTTACTTTTCAGTTTTTTTTTGCTCAGCCTTCAACCTGACATTTCAGTATTTGAGACATTTTTACAAATTACTCAATTACCAATTATTGTTACTAATATAAAGGGAACAATAAAAATAACAATTCAATAAACGTGTTTATAATTAGTATAATTACTTTACAAATTTATTTTTATTCAAATCAAATATTATCTGAACACATTTTACTCATGCCTTATTGCGATTCGACGAGGTAGCTATTTGCACATGCGCAGTAGATAATATTTTCAGCGCGCATGTGTTTAAGAAGCCCGCCATTTTATACGCCTCTTTAATATACCTAACTGTTTGTTTTTTTCTTGCACAATGCATTGTAAAATCTTGTATGATACACGTGCGAAAGATGATTTCCGACTCGTGTCGGCTTATACACTCGCTCGCTTTGCTCGCTCGTGAATAAAATGACACTCATCGGAAATCACATACTTTCCGCACTTGTAGCATAAATAGCTATTATTATTCAAACTTTTTGTTTCTCTTTTTATCTGTTTGTCTGTTTGGGCTAACCTCCGAACTTGTTAAACCGATTTAAATGATATTTTGTATGGTGGTACCTTATATTCTCCGGCTTCTATTCATACCTTATATTCTCCTTATATGCTACAAGTGCGGCTATGGCGGTCCCTAACGGGTGTCCTATGTGACCCAAATATGCCTATTCGCACAAAAGGCAAGGTTTACAAAATGGCAGTAAGACCTGCGATGCTGTACGGAGCAGAATGCTGGACGGTGAAAGAAACGCACGTACAAAAACTACATACGACCGAAATGAAAATGTTAAGATGGTCGGGAGGGGTGACAAAGCTAGATAAGATCAGAAACGAATATATCCGTGGAAGCTTCAAGGTTGCCCCTCTTCCCGAAAAGCTCACAGAAAGTCGTTTGAGGTGGTATGGGCATATCATGCGCAGAGATCAGGATCACGTTGTCAAAAAAGCGCTGGAGCTGCCAGAAAAGAAAAGAGGACCTGGAAGACCCCCTTACACCTGGTGGACCAGTATGAAGAACACCCTGAAGAAAAACAATATACCCGAATCGACAACCCAGGAAAGAACTTCCTGGCGCAAACATATTAGGAGAGCCGACCCCACTTGAAGTGGGAATGCGCAAGGGAAAAGAAGAGGTACCTTATATTCTCCTCGGTCAACGCCATAGAAGTTGTTAGCGCGGGAAAATATCTAATTCCTACGGGCAACTGGACGGAAACGTAAAAAAAAACGCCATTCGTCCTTATCTCCCAAACTATTGGGCCTAAACTTAAAAATAATAAATACTGAAGATAGGTATTTAATTTTCTTATAGATTATTGGAAAACCTGAATTCAAGAACCTTACATATTCCTCCTAAGTATATATACTCTAATCTAGGAACACACTCCAGTTTTAGGGAACTAAGCTATCACAAAAAAGTTTTTATGCTTGTAATGGGTCACACTCATCCAACAATCACATTGTCGAAATAGTTTTTTAAGATATTGTAATAATAATATCGGTTGAAAATGAAAATGAAAATGATGAAAATGAAAATGAAATATGTTTTATTCGAAGTAAGATTTTACAAGCACTTTTCGACGTCGAGGCGGGTTCACAATTGGCTGTCTTCTGTGGAGAAGAACCCGCCGGAAGAAACTCCACAGGCGTTGCATCTTTTCAAAATAGGTATTTTACAAAATTATTATTTTATACAATTTGTTTAATATATAACAAAGAGTGCAAACGAAAATATGCAATTAGCGGAAGGCAACCAGTCAAAGTAGAAAAAATTGAACTATATAACCAATAAAACAACCAGCAATCGACTAGAGCAGACCAGTCCCCCCAAGCAGCACCACGTTCACGGGTTTGACGTATGGTATGGTTAATGGTTGCAATCTATCTTTTTGTATAAAAACTTTTCATGTGGAGGGTTATATTGATATCTGTCTACACTCAATGTGCTTTCAACTACAGTAGGATAATGATAACTAACTACCCATATTATCGTCGTGAACTGACCAATTACACAAGGGAGTTATGCATGCACTTGCAAAGCTAACATCAATAGCTGAGGGTACAGTATTAAGGTAATGTATTGTTGTTACAGAGCCAAGAAATCTAACACGTCAATTAAATCATAATATAGCTGTTGGCCTCGACCTTTCGTTGATAAGCATCCAAAAGCAATATGGTAGCATTAAAATCTCCAGTATTTATTCTCATATTTTCACTCAAACCAGAATCGTTAGGTTACCGCGCACCGTGGAAAGAAATATTGCAATTGTTTGAATATTCTCATAGAAAGTGGTTTGCAAAATATTATATTTAAGATACGTTTTATTAATATAGCAACGCCGCCGCCGCCGTGTTGGTTACTGGCGTTGTGATAATAAATGTTAAAACCAGGTATACTGAGCATTTATTAATTGATTTAGTTGTGATGTTAGAACCCTCACTATTATTAGCCTGTGATACAAGACAGCGGACAATTGCCACGCTATTACGCAATTGCTAGATAGCAATATGGCTTTTAGATCATCTATTTTGGTAGGTGTCGCGACGAACGCGAATCATACATATCAATCATACCAAAGACTAGGCTGTATGGGTGTAAATTATTGCCTACCCGTGATTGTGTAAAAAACTAATGTAAAATCTATGGCATTCTAGAAGTATTCCCACGCCACATTGAAGTGGTCGCTCATCGAGAAAGTTCATACCGGGAAGATGTGGAGGACGTTGCATCGGAGTTGCAGTCGCCCCGCCGGACAAATAAGCTAAGTATCCTGAGCATTATGAATTCTCCGTGTGTCGTAGTTTTTCTGATAATAGATGTTTTTTACGTGTACCTCCCTTATCGAGGATCTGGCCAGATTCAAGGATGACTTGCGACGATCACTTCATTTAGCACACATGTATTTATTATATATACCTATTTATATATGTACACAAATTACTTAGGGAGTAGGTTGTCGTCGCGAGTTGCATCCGTCCAAGATGAAAGCAGGGGTCATATAGCTGCCTCCAATAGTCCCGAAGATGGGTGAGGGAGGAGTATATGATCCGGCTCTAGTGAAAGTATGTGATAACAAAATAGCAGGAGTCATGTAGCTGCCTCCAATAGTCCCGAAAATGGGTGAGGGAGGAGTATATGACGCGGCTAGTGTGTGAAGGTATGTAACAATAAAAGGCATAAATGAAAGTGGTGATTACCCTCGCCTATGAATTAATACCTAAAAGTTATACCCAGTCTAGCTAACTGGGTGCTCCGGAGCCAATTTACTGATCTATGTGTTGAATACTAAAGTCCTTAAGGCCCCAACAACAAGAGAGTTGGGAATGTGTGTTATAAAGAAGGATAAGGGAGGTGAGGCATAAGTAAAATTATTAATAATGATGATGAGTTTTGAGATTGTAACTAAAATCTTGTGTAAGCCATAAACAAGCTTGAGAGCATAAAGTAATCTTATTAACTAGTAAATTTCATAGTAAATAAAAGATAAAAAATATAAGATGCTGGGGATCTTAGTACGCGTGTGGTTGCGTTATACTTACCTATAATTACAGGAGGTGGATGAACCTGATAGAATGAACTTCCATGACTTCTCAACATGACAACGCAGTGGCCAATACGGAGCTAACATACATTCAACAGCAAAAGCGAAGCAGATAAAATCTGGTGAGTCATCAGACATTACGCTTATCGCGGCCATCCGAAGGGATGCGGTCGCGACAGTAGGAGTATCTTTATTTACATTTTGTAAGGCAGGAGAATTATTAAAACTATTTACAGATGTATTTACAGATGCATTTACAGGAGTATTTACAAAATTATTTACAAATGGGGTAACATTCCTTCAACAAAACTTTAATCAGCTCTGCAGATGGGCTCACGATGTTGGGATCATGATAAAACTAAATATTTACATATAAACTCGTCTCACAATAAAACAGAAACTAAGCCATGTCACATTCACATGTAGGTATAGTTGCGCATAGTGTTTGCCTGCATTCTCCGACCGGGGAATGCTCATGTACACCACTAGAAATGGTTAAAACACATAAGTATGTGGGACTTGTGATCGATGACAGATAGCTGATATACATACATATATAAATATACAACATCCAGACACAAGGCAAACGCAAATGCTCATCACACGAATGTTTGCCCTGGACGGGATTCGAACTGGCGCCCTTGTGCTTAGTAGGCAGACGTACTACCATCTAGGCTACGAGGCCGACATCTATTAGATACCTACAGCAATATCAATGCCTCCATCTTCTTTTATTCCACTGGTGTATTATAGTACTCCTTTCTCATAAGTAGGCGCCTAAACATTGTAATTTCATTGAATAAATTAGAGTCGTTAAATCAGTCAGACCATTAAAATTCAACCATGATTCATAAATATTTTCACATTAAACGAACAATCTCGCTCTACCCTTTGAAAACAGAAACTCGCAACCGAAGAAAAATGACGTAAGCGCCATACAGATAGCGTCGCTTACGCGATTTATCGAATCGCTGCAGCGAAACTAATGTAATTCACATAATATTTCCACTATGCAAGTCCAAATTTGTACGGATTAACACTCAATAAATTAATTAATTTAAAAATAAAAAAACCCGACTGTTTAAAAACCGAACTAAAAGATGAAAGAAAACAAGAAGATGTAGGAACATAGTAGCATAGAATCTTGACCCTGTCAATTAAAATAGAAATAGATAGTCGTGGAATTTGTAAAAAAGCATCCAATCAATATTTATACATTATCGCATTCCTTTCAAATCAATATTATACACTTCGACTTGTGAGGGCCTGGCGGTGACCACAGACATATAAGGGAAGCAGACTAAACATCACCACACATCACCACATAGTATAAAACAAAGTCGCTTTCTCTGTCCCTATGTCCCTATATATCCCTATGTCCCTATGTATTCTTAAATCTTTAAAACTACGGTTTACGGTTGATGCGGTTCTTTTTAATAGATAGAGTGATTCAAGAGGAAGTTTTATTATGTGTGTTAGGATTTGAGCCAGTTCTACTACAAATCGTTAATCATTCGATCGTTCGTTCTTAAAAAGTTACTCTCATTTGACTATGGTCTACTCTCTGGTTCACATTCATTCATTCTCTCACAAAAATGGACGATGGCGAAAATAATTATTAATGTTTGTACTGCCGATTACAATAAATTGCACTAATTCAAGACCGTCTGCGTGTGATTTATACTGCAAACAAGACCCCGTCATATGTCCGCCAATATTTGGCGACCGAAGGATAAACCTGCAAAGGTAATTTTAATTTTGTCAAAACCCAAGCCGCACGTGGCCAGGCAAGCTATTTATCAAGATGGAGAACGCAATAAAAGAACGTACTGTCGTTCGACGTCTATTTACCCATGCTGCCAATAAAGTAGACGAAATTATAAAAGCAGGCCAAGCAAAGGAATATGAGATACAAGCAGAACTGCGTAAAATAACCGAGCTGGCCAAAACGCTATCTGAACTAGACCTTGGCGTGAAACAGGCCTTAATGGCGAATGCAGAATGTTCAGAAGAGCAACTAGAAAAAGAATTTATCAGCGCTCTAAAATATAAAGAACGTTACATCGAATTGGAGGCTAAGTTAAACATTATTTTCAAAAATGCCAAAGAAAAGAAGCGCAATTTTAAATTGCCCGAAATTAGACAAAAGAAATTCGATGGGTCCATCAAAAATTGGCTTGGTTTCTGGGGACAATTCAAGAAAATCCACACAGATTCGTCGATCGACGACGACGACAAATTCCTCATGTTGTTGCAATGTATGGAAGATGAGTCTGAAGTACGCAAACTAGTAGAGAGTTATCCTGTGTCAGGGTCCTCTTATATAGCCTGCATCGACGAACTACATAATCGTTATGCAAGAGAGGAGCTATTGATCGAAGTCTACGTACGAGAAATTCTAAAGCTGGTTCTTCAAGAAAACTCAGAATTAATAGAACTACACGACAAACTGAATGCTAATCTGATATATAAATATAAATGATATAAGAATAAAAATAATTATTAATGTTTGTACTGCCGATTACAATAAATTGCACTAATTCAAGACCGTCTGCGTGTGATTTATACTGCAAACAAGACCCCGTCATATGTCCGCCAATAATGTGGTTTATCCTGTTGCGGATATATATGAGCTGTTAATGATGATACAATAAAGAATATTTGTTTGTTTTGTTTTGTTTGATACTGTTGGCGGTGACGTGTTAGCGCCGCGCGGTACAGCGAGACGGTGACGTAATCGCGCACGTGCCGATTGATTATTAATTAAAATGTTTCAATTAGAGTAAGTAGGCGACAAAAAGAAACAGTAGGTAGGTACCAATTATTAACAACTTCGTCTTGCGGATATATCCGTATTCATTGTTAGTACCTTTTTTTTAAGTTTTTTTTTCTATCTCTACACCGATAAAATAATAATAATACGACAATGTTGCTCCCTTGTTGCACCATGCGTGCGGCCGTTTAGGGTAGCCCATTTATTAAGTGGCAAGTCACCGTCTGCTAGATTTAATGTTGTGACATCTTTAACAAGCAGACGTCCGCTATCTCACCTGGGTACCTATCCAGTCCACTAACTCCCACCCCCATAGCCCAGACCAACGTTTATCCCTCCCTGGCAATAGTTCTGCAGCTAGCGGGGACTGTCCCCCAGCACATTTGTGTAGTGTGCTGGAGGATAGGCTCCGGTATGCGTGCCATCTCACATCTTTGGCTTTGGCCCCATGCACGTCTCCCAAAGGACCGGGTCTCTATGGAGCCGTGATCTTTAAATGTACCTACATAATAATAATAATAATAATAAATACTTATGTAATAACATCTCATACCCCGAGATTTCATAAATCTACAATTAAATTGTTTGACTTAGTCACTATAATGTGTACTTTTTTCTTTTTTGACAAATTTGGCTTTTTTTTTTTAATTGACCTATGCTTGTGTCGAAAAGGTACGACCACCAGCCACCTCGTCTAAAGAAGATCTATGAGAGAACTGTCTACAACATGTGCATTCTGATATACAATAAGCTTCCTCTAGAAATAAAGTTAACTGACGGCATAGCATTTAAGAAAAAGCTAATAGCTTGGCTCTCTGAAAGGTGTTACTCTAATGTTAAGGAATACCTAGATTCAGACATTTAGCAAGTGGTGAATGGCTGTCTAATGGAGTCATGGATATAAATTTTATTGTACTTTTATTATTATAATATTATGTTTGAATTACTATTTTTGACATACGTACTAATTTAAACTGACATTAATATAAAATAACTCTGACCAATGGATATTTGTACAATTAAGCTAGTAATGTAATTAATCCGAATTTAAAATCTATCTATTAGATATAAAACATAAAAACTTTATATTTGCACACCTAACAGGTTGAATACATGTTCCTCAATTATATTCTGGCAAATACTTGATTCTGATTTCTGATTTCTTGGCACCACATTCTCGTCCCAGATCACCAAGCTCCTCCAGCTGAGATATCCAGTCTACTCTTTATCGTGGTTTTATAGTGTGATATAGGTACTTAGTGTAGGCATAGTGTAAGGTCTTATCACTTGGCGGATGAAACCAATAGTGTCTCGGACTAATAATATAATTTAACTCGGTTAATATATTTGATTAACTGGCACCGACTCCAAGATGAAGCGTATAACAATGTCTACACATGTTTATATGCTGTTACTACTTGTTCAGAACCAATCTGCCCTTTTTTAGTTTGTTTCTTAGAGTATAAATAGAAAAATTTTTGTTTGTATTGCAACAAAGTTTTTTTTTCAGTAAAAACTTTGATCTTTTCCAGCACACTTCATCGGTGTATTCGATGTCGACAGCGCCATACATTTCCCTGGCGATGATTTGTATCTTGTCCGGGATTGAGAGGTTCAGTGGATACAGGTAGTCGAAGCTAGAGGGAGCGACGCACGCGTCGATCACCGCGTCCACCAGCCCCAGTGCGCCGGCGCCGCCCTTCTACAATGGTCACACACATGGTCCAAGAAAACAAGGTCTAACCGTTAGACCACGTGACTGACACAAGCCTACGTCATTTTGCGCTGTTCATCCTTGTCTATTACACGCATTCGACAAGGATGAATAGGCAAAATGACGTAGGCTCGTGTCAGTCACGTGGTCTAATGGTTAGACCTTGTTTTGTTAAACCATGGTCACACACCACCGCGCGGAAAGCACCATTTTGCTCAGCGTCGTTTCCATGTCTGTTGATGGCCACGACGACAGGAACTTGGAATTTATTGCCGTTGCTAAGCAGATCCAGATTCTCTTGTACATACGCCACCGTGCATCTTCAGCGCTCGCACCGTGGCGTGGCCACGATCAGAATCAGATTTTTTTTGTTTATTTTGGACATCACAACACAAAAATTACAAACAACAATACAGACATAAGAAAAAACAACAAAAAGATACCTACGCATTGACATCTCCCTGCGTTGCTCCATCTAAACGAAAAGGGCTCCCTCAGCGAAAGCGTACAGGCGGGTCTTCCGGGAGTCCTGTGTTTGGTCACGACACGGACGACCATGTCACTTGCGTGAGATTTGAAATAATGAATAAACTTATTGTAAACCAAATAAGTACCTATTTGATATAAATATGAATAATGTACATAGACCTACATAAAATAGTGAATAACATAGACTACGTACCTACAATTAGAACTGGAATGTGTGTTATGTAGATATGATAATTAAATGCTCTATTGATGAAATATGTGTATATTGCGGCCCGTCCCCGCTCGCTCGACACCTGATGTCGAAGAACTTCTCCATTCCGATGTCCACGCCGAAGCCGGCTTTAGTGGCGACGTATCCTTGTTCCTTGGCGAGCTAAGGTAATTTAGTAGAGTAATTTGCAAATCCCTCCGTTAGGCTTTGAAAAAAAAAAGTTTTGCAAATAACTGTAGGTACTGTGTGTGTGTGACATATCAAATGAAAGGGCTTATTGTAACAACTTCAAATGTATTTTTTTTTTAATCTTAAGATATTTAAGTAGTTATTAACTTATTTAAGAAAATCCGCGTAATATGACTTCTTATCTATTCTTGTCCCTGGCTACTGGGCCTAAATTAAAAAAAATACTGAATATAGGTAATTTTTATAGATTACTGGAAAACCTGAAGGTAGGTATCAATTTTCAATAATTGTGCGTACGCGCAGTATGGACTTAACTATTTCTGTGGAACTAGAAATTGTTAAGATTGTCTTACTTTTATTATAGCTATAGATCGTGAAGTAGATAGAAACTTAATTTTACTCAAATCACTAATTTTTATATGCCTTAGTTAGATACATGCGATTGAACACGAAATAAATACGAGTATATTTTATATTTCTTAGACTAGAAACTACATCTAGTACCTGGGCAATTTTTTAAATAGGTATGTATAATAATAATAATAATAAATCTATTTATTTCAGGCAATATTTACATATAGATGTAAAATATGTAAACAGAGGCCCATATCATAAATACCTTACAGACTATCATACATATTTATTATTTAATACTTAGACATTAAATCACACTAAGCTTCGGCGCATGTGGTAGGTCGGCGGGCAGACGTCCTCGAAATTTCCGAAACACGACACCCTGCGGCCAGAAGTCCTCCTTCATAAAGGTTGGGAGGTGATGAGTGGGTACTCTCACCAAAAACTAATTAAAACTCGTCCTATAGCGAGGCACCAACCGCTCGACTCTCAACTTGAAGTTAGTCATCTTCTGGACGTAGTCTACAACATCCTCTGCCTTCGTAGACCAGTGCAGTCGGGACACATACAGCAGCGTCGAAGGTAAGGTAATAATGACATATTATCTGCTAATGCATAGCTTTGAACGAGTGTAGGTACTGAAAGTGACTGAAGAGCAACAATTTTTTTTACAGAATCTTAATAGCTACCTGTATCACCACCTTCATCTTTGATTCAAATTAGTGCAAGTATGTACTAATAATCAGTCTTTAAACTGTTAATAACACCACAAAGGGAAATCAGCAGGCGTATTCTGTGCTGGGGGGCGTAGAGCTGGGGGTAGGTGCTAACCTACCCCCAGCTCTACCCAAATGAGAAGAGGCGGCGCCCGCGCAGCGACCCACGCGATCGTTCGCGATTGCACGGCCAGCCATTGGCCAATCAGTCGAAGGCCGGCAGCCACTGCAAGCAGCCAGCCAGCCAGCCAGTCAATTGTCGCGCGCGTTTCTAGTCGGTTGTTCCGGAGCGCGCTAATTTCAAATTTTATTAAAATAATCTATAACCGTCGAGATGCAAGATTTAAATAAAGTTGAAACAGAAAGTTTTATTCAACGAAACATCGAAGCTCCTCGTAAGAGATTTTTGTGGAAAATTGTGAGCGCAATTTTCGGAATTTTATGTGGAATTATATTATTGAGTGTTTTACTAAAATACGGTTCTACCTATAGTTCTACGAATCGAAAAACAGTGAGTACAATAAATACCTACTAATATTATGATTCCTTAAAATTATCTAATATTATCTTGCGTGGTGTTGTTATGTTATAATTATTATCATTGGCCGAGCTGAATGTGAATTTAGCGGCAAACAACTGAACCTGAACAAAATGACACGTGGTATCAGCGGACTTAAAAAGCTTGTCAAATGTGAGAGGTTTTGGCATAATAATGGTCTACTGTACCTATAATACTAGTGTAACTAGTATTATATTATCTGTGCCTATAATATAAAGTTATAAATGATACTCTTTAGAGCTGGCGGGGGGGGTCTGAACGTCATCGTTTCGCCGGATTTTTCTAATTTGTGGTGACGACTTTCAAATAAAATCTGGTACGCAGGATTCTCGGCTTCTCGTAATATGGTGGTGTAACCATGGACATAGTAACATAGTGTTGGTGTAACAAGCATGGTTGCTCGCAGATTTGCGCGCTATTTATTTTAATGCCTCCAAACCTATCTAGACCACGCGGATGGAAGGTTTTTTCTGACTGTACACGATTTGGGGCGAGTCTATGTAAAACACGCTCTGTGCAATGCGACTCGACGTCGAGACACTCAAGCTCAGACGAATCGACACTCAGCGAACAATTCAATCAATTATCTCTGCAAAGTATTCTAATAAATTTTCTAACTATAAAATAATACCTATAGCTTTATTTTTCTATTTTTTGGACTATATTCCAAATTACAATCAAATACTTTATATTGCCACAATAATTAAAAGTTGTTTAAAAGATTTACAGAAGAAATAAAGAGATACAGTATTGTGTTTAAATACTGCTGTTCCAGAACCTAATCTGAAGAAGTGCTGTTTTTCAGAGCGTCGCTTTTACCACGTGTACCAATATGAAAAACTAAAATTAAAAATCTATAAAACCAAAAATCTCACAATTGTTTACTTTACTCTATTTCGGCTCTTTCTGTAGATCCATATAAAATTTCTTAACGTGAAATTTAAATCTGTAAAGGCTAATTTTTTCCTAAGTGGCGGAGGCAGTGTATTCCATACATTTTGGCCGACCTGTAAGAAAAACTACGCATATATAAATAGCCATGTGCTTTAAAAATGGGCAAGCTCATGAGATGGTCTTGTTTACTGCGAAGATTTCTCGTATTCTGCTCACTTCTCCATACAAATTTATTGTACCTACAACTATGCTGGTACCTATTTTACTAATCGCAGTTTTTTGTACACGGCAAGCTAGATTTTTAAGTCTCTTCTTGCATCCATTTTCAGGATATTATTTTTGCTTAGAGCAGGTGTAACTTGTGTCCTTAGAGTTTTTTTTATTTATACCCTAAGCATGTGTCTTTTTGGGTATAACGACACGATATCTCGCGCAAGCATTTTGTTTCCTCTGAATGGCATTGGCATTGGACCGTAAACTGTATCACTAAATGTGAATAGAGACAAAACTAATGATTCTGTCAATAGTATTCGTACTGCACGAGTTAAGAATGTTCTCATCAGATATAAGGCTTTTGATCTTAAAAACGCATTCCTTAGGTATTACGTTTTTAACGTGGTCTTCGTAACGCAACTCACCATCAACAACTAAACCCAGATTTTTTGCTTTCTCTACTCCTGTTATCTCTTTGTCATAAATCTCGACATATTATAGGTAGGTATTCCGTAAGCCGACGCAGTAAGGGTGAAAATATATATTTCAATACAGCTACCGTGTGTGGTAGCAAGATGTAATATAAGTTAGAGCTGGGCATACTAATATAGATTATAGCTACGTGTGTATTGGGCTTAGGAACCGAACTAATCTAATGTAGGTACCTTCAGAAACACCGTAGTAACTGAGTTTGGTTAGAAGGAGCTTAATGTCAAAAGCGCGTGACAAGTCAAGTAAGTAATACAAGTATCGTACCGAGACCACAGAAGAAAATAATAGTACTAACCGAGACCGCACTTAGAGGCACTGAGGATCTCATCGGTCACATGAGCCAGAACGATTTTGGTTCCAATAAGAGGGTCGAAAGCCTGACTGAAGAGTTGGAAGGATATCATTTGACAACAACTATTTGTGTAACTGTGAATAAACGACCCGTTCTATTATTTTAGATAGCGCGGGTAAAATGCTTATGGGACGCAGGTCTTTATAATCATCTACTTGACTCTTTTTGAGGACGGGTTTAACTGTAGCCACTTTCCACTTATCCGGAAATGCTTTAGAATTTATTGAGCCATTTTCTATATAGATGATAAAGTAAAGCGTAACATGAAGCGTTCTTCTAATCATGTCTATAGAAATAGTGTCCTGACTCCTGGCCTATGGCTTTAATCTTTATAGAGCTTATAATTTTTGCAACTTCCTCCTCCGAACAATCTTTAAGTTCAAAACGCGCTGACGTTCCTTTAATTTGATCAAATTCAGATCAGAATTCAGCTACACTCCCTTTATCATCTACGAACAGTTTTTTAAAAACAAATCAATTTACGACACGACACGCTGATTCTTCAGTTTTATTATAGTATAGAAGAAGATAGATAAAAACATTTTGATTCGATTTGATTTGATTTGATTAGACAACGACCCTCCCCCAAGGCACCGAAGTCAATCCGTGCGGCTCAGACCAGGAGGTTCAAGCAAGGCACACCAACAGACACGACACCAACGCTCAGCGGATTATATCGTTTAACACATTGTAGTGTCTTAAAAATCTTCCAGCACATTTGCCAAAACTCAAGCCATGTATGCCTTAGAATCCACTGTAGCACCACATTCATTCATACACGTGTCGTTCACAGACAGTACCTACATCCCACCCAGCAATACAACACAATACAAATATTCTTTATTGACACCAGAAATACATAGAACAGTTGCATTTGCAGTTACAACCAGCAAAATAGCCGAATAAAAAAATATCTAAAATAGCTGCCGCCACGACGAACGCCACGAAGGTGCCCCATACATACGTCTCCTGGGGGAGCCTGTTGTATTTCCTAATGTTTATAGTCCTAAATTCGATTATCCGATCATTATTTTCCTAAAATTCGATTGTCTTAATGTTCGATCATCCTAAATATTGATTATCCTACCGTAATACTTGTCCTAATATTCGTTAGTCCTAATATTAATGTCACTAAAGTTTGAAATTCCTAATTTTTATCCTCCTTTCTTATATATCTAAAAAATCCTCGGTAGGTTGAATAGTAGGTAATATAAATCTTATTATATCTCAGTTCACACGCCCAGTAGTAATTACCGTTATGTATGAGTTCTATTTTTCTCGTATACATTACCGTTTACATTTAATTGTCCTTTAAATTGTTTACACACTTGATAATAGTTATTATTATTCGATATTATGAGCAACCAACCAAAATTTTAACAGCGAGACCTGCGAGCGAGACTGACACGACTGACTGACACATAATAAAATATTATTTTGTAATTTTGTATTTTAGTACGAGTAAACCATTTATACGCATTTATTTCTTCCTACTATACAATTTAATGACATAACTAAGTGATGTAACATCCAAAAGTTAAAAAATAAATTCTTTGAACTCTTTGAACAGTTTTAATTTTGTGGCTGGCCAAAATAACGCCAAAAGTTGTCGTGTATAATTTGCTAACCTGTTTTTGCTAAGTTTTTTATTTATTATTTAGGACTATACATTTTAGGAATATAAAGGATTATAATAACTATGGATATTAAGGCTTACCATCATTAGGATAAAAAAAATAGGGCAATGAAAAGTAGGAGTTAAAAAAATAGGGGTAAAATCATTAGGACAATCGATATTTAGGACTAAAATGCTAAGGAAAATAAAAAGTAGGATAACAAATTTTAGGGAATACAATAGAGAACCGTCTCCTGGCGCACTTGTCGATTACGTCACGCTGAAGTTACGCTCACGTAATTATTAGTTAGGTTAAGTAGGTAAATGCTTACTTAAAAATAATATAAATAGTTTGTTCTCGGCAACCTACCACTTCAATCAGTTTACTATCTGTAAATAAATCAAATAAAATTATTAGTCAAGAACTTTTTTAAATTAAATCAATCGAGTGGATATAAAAATGCCATTATGTAAAGTTCACACAAACATATAAGTATATGACACTGATAAATTAGTAAATTTAAACGGTTACGTATTACAATCTCTTAAGTTTAAATACCTATATACTTTCGTTCTTTTTTTGTGAATTTACTGATCCTGTTGTTTCTAGTGTGCAATAAAGTATATTCTATTCTATTCTAAGTTCAGAATGCCTATGGATGAAAGGCCTATCACCTTGATGTGGGGTAGGGCAACCGATATTGACACAATTTTTATTTTCCAGAAAAGAGCCTTTAGGGCAATATACCTACCAACTTCGCTGTCGGTAATCACTTAACTGTTTAAAGTAATAGACATCTTGACAGTTCCATGCCAATATATCTACGCAAATATTATGTACCTACGTTAGGCACATTTAAAAAAAATCTGATGTTCACAATTTAATACTAAAAATATAAATAAACTAGTGCGCGATAAATAACTATAGATTGGCTAAAGTCAGTACTTGTTTTGTGGGACTCTGTGTACAAGCAGCAAATTAGGCTGTATACAAGCTGCATTTAAGTTTCTGTTTATACCTACTTCAAGCATTTATAGCAGCCTATATTAGGCTGTAGAGGGGTTTATACAGACATTATAAAACCAAAAAGGGCCCCAAATTAATCAGTTTTTACCGTTATTAGAGCTGTACAGTGGCTGTACAATCAGCTGAAAAGCTTTATAAAGTCTGCAGTAAGGTGTAGAATGAAACTTAAATTCTTTATAGAGCTGTTGTAAGGTGTACATGGAAAATTTAATTCTTCATAGAGCTGTTGTAAGGTGTAGAAGGAAACTTTAACTTTACAAATATTATTTACAAAAGACTTTGTAACGATATTAGTTTTTGAAAATAATTTAGGAAGAGTAAAAACAAAAACTACGCTATAATATTAATACCTATTTGTAATGGCGCGATAAATATATATTATGAAGATTGAAACAAATGTCTGATTATGTTGATATTATGTTTGTAGGTATGAATAGAAGTAAATTTAAGTGCGGTGAAATATTTATTTTGAATACAGTATACTTAATATACTTTTATGGAATATTATTGACGCGCCTGCGAAATATCTTCATATAGCGAAGAAGATAATTCAATTAAAACACATTAAGTACCTTTTGAGGTTATTATTTTTAGAGGTTACAAACAACTATATTTAAATACTACATTTAAAGAGAAACTTCAACTATAAGTCTAGGTAATAATATAATATATATTATATATATTTAATTTATGGTGTCAATAAAGAATATTTGTTTGTTTGTTTGTTTTGTTAGTGTGATATTCTATCATATAATCACGAATATCCTTAAATCGTGATAATCAAATATTAAAAATGGACGCAACTTATTATGCAGCTTGAAGGATATTTGAATACCTAGTATTTTAAGTTAAATAGCTGTACAATGTGATTCGTAGATTATTTCAATCAGCTATTGGCTTGTTATTAGAGTTTTAACGTAATATTTTTATGATTCAAGCTGTATTATAGTGTTTTTAAACACCATATTAACTCGATTTCGAGAGAATATGCGTAGCGAGCGACGGGCGAATAATAAAGCTGTACCTACTGTAGGTGTTATTGTTTTACAACGCTCTCCTCTAGGTACATAACTCATAACACTTTAAGTTCGACAAGAGTGTAGAATTATTCTCAAAGAATAGGTTTTTGAACGGATCAATCTGCCTACGAAGCACAAGGTCGTGTGATGGATGAGCACTTGTGTTTGTGTGTGATGGATCTTGTATATTTATATATGTATGTATATCAGCTTACTGACACCCATAGTACAGGCTCTGCCTATTGTTATTATTATTATATATTTAAAAATAAGGCCTTCTGTCCTTAGTGTTTTCAAAATTTTGGCCTTTCGTCCATATGCATTACGACCTTACTTAGATAATAAAGTTTAGATATTGTAATATATATCTAAACGTAATTTGTTTTAATCTTGTTATTAATATCTAGTTATTTAGGTAATCACCATTTTTGTTCCAGGATGATCTTATGAACGCGGTTAATGCGTCGGTTCCAAACGAAGAAACAATGGCGGGTGCAACCCCAATCCTAAATCTGACTACTCAAGGATTAACTATCGAAGGTATGTCTTAGCACCAGCCCACAATTAGGCTCACTTGTGGGCGCATTTAGGCCAGAACACGCACAGCGTAAGCAACTAAGCACTGTATCTGTATGTACTGCTTGCTCGCCGCTTTCTTACTGGCAGTCTATTCGCGCATTTCTATGATTTTTTGTAAAATAAATACCTACCCCTTTCAATTTTCATATTATTTGAGTTTGCCGTTGGCCGGACGATCTCCCAGTTTTTATATGATAGTTTAATCAATGGCTCAATCGTTTTCATCTGTACTGTAAACTGTAACCAATGTGTCTAGTTTTTGCCTTCTACTCGTATTAATCATACTATCATACCTCATACTAATTTTATAAAAAGGAAAGATTTGTATTTTTGTAATAAATAAACTCAAAAACTACCGTGCCGATTTCAAAAATTGTTTCACCATTAGAAAGCTACATTCACCCTGAGTAACATAGGCTACCTTTTGCCACGGCCCAATGCTTCATTCCCACGGGAAAATCGGTTAACGCGGGCGGAGCCACGGCGGAAAGCTAGTTATTTTATAATTTCCGTAATTTATATTTTTCAAGTTATCTCGCATGTGGCAGTACTCCGTATATTTGATTGCCAAAGTATAATATTTGAAGGGATGTTAGGGAGATGGCTAATAGAAATATTTATACATTTTTGGCCATGTGAATAGGTTGGTCTTAGTTTCAATGAGAATGTCTTCTTCAGTTTTGTTTTTTTTTTTCATTATAATTATACTGCTTACTTTTATTGTATATTGTATTAGTAAAATTGATAGTTATTTTCAATTGATTATCCGATGCTTCGTTTAATGTTATCTCCTTTTTTAAATTATATATTTTTATTCAACTAACACATCAGTATTTCTTTATTACATAGGAGTTGAATAGCGGAGCTGTAATTTAATTAGTGCCTAAGAATGTGAATAAAATTTTCTTGAAGGAGATGGCGCGACTCTCAGGCTTGACATTATATATTATGAGAGTAAATTGCTCTGTATGAGATGCTTCCCTCCGGAGCATACGACATAGCCCTCTGAGGGACTGCACATTTTATATTCTAGGCGAAGATGTCAGCCTTAGCACAGCCTACAGAAGGTCGATATTAATAATTTAAAGTTGATGAGTGTCAAAAGCTCTCTGATCAAGTTTTTATAGCAGAATGGCACAAGTGCGCATTTCATTACGGAGTTCTGCATTTAGTTCCTATTGTGGAATGCAATTATTGAACTTTCACAGATAATATGTACCACTTTTGTTAGTACTAAACACGCTGAATCACTTGTTTATCGAAAAAGTAAGACAATTTCGTATTGCAGTAGATACGTTTGGCCGTGGGGCGACCGGCTATCATTTACAAAAAATACACCAACACCTTTATTAGAGACCCCAACACTATGTTGAAGTTGGCGTCAATCGTGAACCTTACAACCACAGAAAAAAAAAATGAGATGGTATTTAATTTACAGCACTGTTGTGCTGGCTGTTGTGGATTTTATGTATAATGTATATTGGTGTGTATAATGCTTTTAACTTGCTCTTAACTTAATCTATATAATATAACTATGGAGGTCGAAAATCTGTACGTAGAAAAAAATGCTTAAAATCGAGTTAGGGGGATGCGAGAATTGATATACTTAGAACATATCCTGTTTTTATTCAATTTTTTTGTTTCTCGCTGTTTGTCTGTTTGTCGGTTTGTCTGTTTGTACGGGCTAACCTCCGAAACTACTAGACCGATTTAAATGAAATGGTACCTTAAATCCCCGGTCAACATCTTAGATACTTTTCATCCCGGAACATTAAAGAGCTCCCGTGGGATTGTTAAAAAACTATAGTAACTTACATACTGCTCAGTACATTGTACGGGCTAATCTCCGAAACTATTAGACCAATTTAATTGAAATTTTGCATGGTGGTACCTTATATCCCCGGTCAACATCTTAGATACTTTTCATCCCGGAAAATTAAAGAGCTCCCGTGGGATAGTTAAAAAACTATAGTAACTTACATACTGCTCAGTACATTGTACGGGCTAATCTCCGAAACTATTAGACCAATTTAATTGAAATTTTGCATGGTGGTACCTTATATCCCCGGTCAACATCTTAGATACTTTTCATCCCGGAAAATTAAAGAGCTCCCGTGGGATAGTTAAAAAACTATAGTAACTTACATACTGCTCAGTACATTGTACGGGCTAATCTCCGAAACTATTAGACCAATTTAATTGAAATTTTGCATGGTGGTACCTTATATCCCCGGTCAACATCTTAGATACTTTTCATCCCGGGAAATTAATGAGCTCCCGTGGGATAGTTAAAAAACTATAGTAACTTACATACTGCTCAGTACATTGTACGGGCTAATCTCCAAAACTATCAGACCAATTTAAATGAAATTTTGCATGGTGGTACCTTATATCCCCGGTCAATATCTTAGATACTTTTCATCCCGGAAAATTAATGAGCTCCCGTGGGATAGTTAAAAAACTATAGTAACTTGCTGCTCAGTACATTGTACGGGCTAATCTCCGAAACTACTAGCCCTATTTAAATGAAATTTTGTATGATGGTACCTTATATCTCCAGTCTACATCTTAGATACTTTTTACCACGGAAAAATATCAAATCCTACGGGAAAATGTGCACGAAAAGTCGAAAAACAACGCGGGCGTATCCGCGGGCGGACAGCTATAATATATTTATTTACATTATTATTTACTAGCTTGCCTCCACGGCTCTGCCGCTGTTAACAGTTCTCCCGTGGGAATTAGGAATTATCCCACGGTAAAAGTTAACCCATGTCCTTCTGCAAAGTTTATTCTATCTTTGTGGCAACTCCGCCCGCTTTCACAATTTTTCCCGTAAGAATGAGGAATTTTCCCGCGGTAAATCGTAGCCTATATTGTTTCCCAAGGTCTATTTTATCTTTGTGCAAAGTTTCACCAAAATCGGTTCAGTAGTTTCGGAGCCTATTCAATTATTGGGAATATTTGGGTTACTTGAAGTTTTAGTAGGGATCCCTAATTATTTGAAAATAAAATATAGCCTATCTTACTCAGGGATCATGTAGCTTCTTAACAGTGAAAGATTTTTTTAAATCGGTTCAGAAGTTTCGGAGCCTATTTGATGCAAACAAACAAACAATCAAAGATTTCCTCTTTATAATATTGGTATAAATTATTTGATAATGTAAATAAATACATAATATTATGGTATTGGTATTTTGTCTTTAAAATATGTGTATGGTTTAAAATATAACAATTTATATTAATTATTCTCTTTCTCGTTTTTTTGTAATAAATAATGTAAAGTCCTAGTTAGTGTGCGTGCAACCGCTATGATTTTCTTTGTTTGCCTTGTGGTTGGCCGGTGGAGAATGCCCAATGGCAATAGACCCGCCTATTGTATATGTGTAATGCAGTTTAACAAATAAATAAATAGTTGCTCAATGAGTGCCTTAACGGCATTCGAACTCAGATCCATAAGCTACCAACTACAGCTAAGTGCTAGCACTAGGTACTAGTTGGTAACATTGCGGAACCTCCATTCGGCCACGGAGGCTATTGCAGCTCTGTGATGTGACACACGATTATCTCACATTGAACTTGAAAGTGATTCATAAAACTAGTTTAGATACGACAACAGCAGAGAAATGACGAGACGAGAAATGCCCAATACGAGAGTGTAGAGCTAGCTATTGGCCTTATATTCGTGTTGTCTCACGTATGTTGGCCTTTCGACAAAAGTTTGGGCTCTCGGAAAAACTCCAGAGCTCTCGGAAATGTTGACGCCGCCGCGCGCTTGGCAGATCGTTGCGCAACTTGTCTGGGCACATCACACGATCCTTAAAGCGTTCACGGTACGGAGCGCACCGATCCGGACGTCTGTTAGCGCTTTAACTTATGACGGCATACATGCGCATGGAATTTTTTCACGGTCATGCCTATTTTGATTGTATTCTCTGGACCTGTAAATAAAGTTTTACTATCCGTTTTAGGTTCAATTTTCAATGTCACAAGGAGCTGCTGAAATGAAATAGTGTTTTACGATACAAAAAAACAAATTTCGCATGTGCGAGTTTCATAAGTTTGTCACATAAAGGTAACAATGGCTAAGAATGATTTAATTATAAACAATGAAATACAGTTATGTCACCAAAGGCGCAACCCTGAAATCTGTATAGTATAAGAGCTAAGAAGAGGCAACAAAAAATAAGCACAAAATTCGAAGTTTTTATTATGTTGTGGCTAAACACGACATTTCTCGTAGGGCTGAGTCCAGACGAGCGTAAATTTTTGAGTTGTGAGTCGCGTTTGTTCGGTTGCGCAGTTTCTACTACATTCGGTTTCATACAAAACTCCTGTTTCGTTCATACGGCGACTCTATGAGCGTAGTTCGCACAAAAGCAGGCGCAAGAATGCTGGCCATCGATACTTTATAATGTGACGGTCTTTCTTTATTTATTTATTCTAGTAAGAAGCGATAGGAACCTAAAAATTTCATTGGGTTCGTACGGAAACTTTAAAATATATTAATCTGTGACTTAGTACAATTCGTAGCGCGCTTGTATGGCCCGGATAGCCAAGGAGATGCTGGTTCGAGTCCCTGCCCAAGCTCAATGATTTTAATTATTTGCTTCGATTTAAAGTACAAAAAATAAACTCAATGCCGGCGTGGCCGCTAAAATCTCTAAAAAGTTCTTGGTCGTTTTTACATACGTAGAATCGCAAAGGGTGGAAGATGAATAAATGTAATTTTGAATGAATGGTATTAATTAAAATAAGAACGTAGCTGTCAAATTCAGCTTAATTTTAAGTGGGATGTTTTCGCATGCTGCTAAACTAGTGCGAACTACGCGTAAAATCGATGTTTGACGTCACTAATTTTAAGTTGACAAACACCTGTCCCTATCAAATTCTTAAGAACAAAAAGGGATATAATATGGATTTTTAATTTAAGTTAGAGTGTAACACGTAGAAAAAGTAATAAAACTATAAATTATCATCTATTTACAGATCAGACACCGAATTTTAACCTCGACAATAATATGGGATCGACAACTACGGCGGTATCGATAGAACCTGACAGTGGCGCCAAGCATATTGTGGGAAAGGCAGTGGCTTCAAAGGTAACAAAAACATAATTTAAACATAATATATATTTTATCTAGTTTTCATTTTACATTTATTAACACAAGTCATAATACAGTCTAGTTTTCATACAAAAATAATTTAAGTGTAAACTGGCATTGACTCCAAGATGAAGTGTATAACAATGGCTACACAATATCTATAGGTACTCTAATAAAACTGTAGAGGTCGAAAATCTGTACATAGAAAAAAAAAACTAAAAACCGAGTCAGAGGGGATGTTAGAAGTGATATAGAACAAATCCAGAATTTTTTAATTTTTTCTCTGTTTATCTGTTTGTATGTTTGTACGGGCTAATCTCCGAAACTGTTGGACCGATTTGAATGAAATTTTGCATGGTGGTACCGTATATCCCCGGTCTTCATCATAAGTTTTTACCGTGGGAAAATATCTCATTCCTACGGGAAACTGCACGGAAAAGTCAAAAAACAACGCAGGCGTAACCGCGGGCGGATAACTATATAGTGTTTATATATGTTACAACTTATGTAAATAAGGAATATTAATAGCCATATTCAATTTCTATGCTTTCAGCTAGTTTTTTATTTTATTTTCAACCTTTTAGTGTAGGATACGATCTTTGAAGGCTGTTTTATATATTTTTTAAATTATCTTTTTATTTTACCCTTATTAGTGATACCCAGGAAAAGTTACTTACACAAAACTTTAATTTGTTTTGTTTAATACATAATTATATGCAGTTTTTTCACTGTTTCCTTTACTTAAAATTAAAAACATATCACTATACTTGATTGGACAGGAACCTAAGTTTTCCGATGGCAAACAACCATCGCAAACAACTGACCAAACCACTACGATACCGACGACGCACGCCCTCTAGTTCACAGTTCTTAGTTTTTAATTTTAAGGCCGCACCTCGAAAAAATAAAATCGCATTGGAGGCGTGGTCTAGACGTGCGACGCGGGGCGCACCCCCCGCGGGGCTCGGGGAGCCGCCGGGTCCGTCAGTTTAAAATACCGCGCGCTTAACTTAGCCACGCTTTGTTGGAACAGAGCAGAGCTAGAATTTATACTATAATTGTAGTATTTGTCTTAGTAAATACTGTATACTGTGTATCCTAATAAAGAGATAGTACGTTAAACTGCTATATTTGTTTATTCCTTTCCATTTACCCTTATACGAATCAAAATTATTTTTTCTATGTACAAACATTTGACCTCTACAGTTTTATTATAATACTAGCTGTCCGCCCGCGGCTATACGCCCGCGTTGTTTTTTTTTTTTTCTTTACTGCTATATTTGTTTATTCCTTTCCATTTACCCTTATACGAATCAAAATTATTTTTTCTATGTACAAACATTTGACCTCTACAGTTTTATTATAATACTAGCTGTCCGCCCGCGGCTATACGCCCGCGTTGTTTTTTTTTTTTTCTTTTTTTTTACCTTTTAAACCTTCCCTGGACTTCCACGAATATTTCAAGACCAAAATTAGCCAAATCGGTTCAGCCGTTCTCGAGTTTTAGCGAGACTAACGAACAGCAATCCATTTTTATATATGTCACCGTAAAATTGTAAATACCGTTAGATTACAATTTAACTCGCGTGATTGTAAACTGTCGAAAGATTGTGAACTAAACGTACTGATGACAATTCAACGCATTAATTTTCGGTAGATTGTAATCTATCGAAGTGAAACTGTTAAATCACAATCTGTCACGCGTTAAATTGTCAACTGTCCAAAGGCTGTTCCTGATTGGTCGGTATTACAGCAAGCCGTTCTATGTCCATACAGTTGGGAATAAAACACAGGCGTCAGTTGAATAAAATTAATGCACTTCAAGAACTGTGACATCAAGTATTTATCTATTATTAAGTAGATAATCAGTAATTTTTACATCGTATTATGGTATATTTTTGGAGACTAACACTAACTCATTTATCATTCAAACTACTATTCTTCGATTAATCATGGATTCATTTTACTTCCACAATAATTTCATAGAACTTATTATAAAGTAGTGAGTTATTTTCAACACGAAATCAATTGAAATTCACTTAAACACAGATTGTTTACATTAGATAATAAACGAAAAAACAAACAAATATGGCGGCGCAGAGCATATGACGATCAACCAATCAGCGCGCGAGATGCGTTCCATCCTATGCCATTTCACAATTTGACGGTTTAAATTCGATAGATTACATTACAATCTATCGAAAAATAATCCGTTAAATCGTAATCAGTATGTTTGGTTCACAATTTTTCGATAGTTTACAATCTCGCGAGATAGATTGTAATCTAACGGTATTGATAATCTTACGGTGACATATATAAGAAGATAGATTTTATTTGATTGTATATTATCTTTTTATTTTGAGTTTATTTCTATTGAGTTTATTTTTGTTGTTGTTGTTGTGACTTTGACTTTGACTTTGACTTTCGACTTTCGACTTTCGACATTGACTTTTACTTTGACATTGACTTTTACTTTTACTTTGAATTTGACTTGGCTTTGACTTTGACTTTGACTTTGACTTTGACTTTGACTTTGACTTGGCTTCGACTGCGACTTCGACTTCGACTTCGACTTCGACTTCGACTTCGACTTCGACTTCGACTTCGACTTCGACTTCGACTTCGACTTCGACTTCGACTTCGACTTCGACTTCGACTTCGACTTCGACTTCGACTTCGACTTCGACTTCGACTTCGACTTCGACTTCGACTTCGACTTCGACTTCGACTTCGACTTCGACTTCGACTTCGACTTCGACTTGGCTTTGACTTCGACTTCGACTTCGACTTCGACTTTGACTTTGACTTTGACTTTGACTTTGACTTTGACTTTGACTTTGACTTTGACTTTGACTTTGACTTTGACTTTGACTTTGACTTTGACTTTGACTTTGACTTTGACTTTGACTTTGACTTTGACTTTGACTTTGACTTTGACTTTGACTTTGACTTTGACTTTGACTTTGACTTTGACTTTGACTTTGACTTTGACTTTGACTTTGACTTTGACTTTGACTTTGACTTTGACTTTGACTTTGACTTTGACTTTGACTTTGACTTTGACTTTGACTTTGACTTTGACTTTGACTTTGACTTTGACTTTGACTTTGACTTTGACTTTGACTTTGACTTTGACTTTGACTTTGACTTTGACTTTGACTTTGACTTTGACTTTGACTTTGACTTTGACTTTGACTTTGACTTTGACTTTGACTTTGACTTTGACTTTGACTTTGACTTTGACTTTGACTTTGACTTTGATTTTCTTTGACTTTGACTTTGACTTTGACTTTGACTTTGACTTTGACTTTGACTTTGACTTTGACTTTGACTTTGACTTTGACTTTGACTTTGACTTTGACTTTTTGTTATATTATCTTCACTTGGTTTATGCAAATCTTTAATCTATGACTAGTTTACAAAAGATATGAACCAAGACCGTATATTTCTTGTAGATTCAATTATAACAAAAACAACGCAATGAGTGTGTTTATTGAAGACTTTTCATTTTAATCTTCTACATCGCCATCAGCGAAATTTTTATGGGACCACACTGCAAGTAAACCTAGTCGATAAAAAAAAAAATTTAACAAATCGATTCTCAATTGGCGGAGATAACTTATAAAAAACACAAAAAAAACATACGCGACGAATTGAGAACTTTCTCCTTTTTTGAAGTCGGTTAAAAATAGAATAAAATAAACTATGTATCCAATCTATCACGACAATATAAGATCAACATAAGTTATCAATAGTTTAATGTGGCAACAGTTTATTAGATCAACTGATTGGGGGGGTTATCATATATCTTAATCATTAAGGTAATCTTCAGTCTTATAATAACTTTTAGAATATAACATGTTTTTAATTTTACTTTTAAATTGACAATCAGGTAATTTTTTACTGTTATCTGGTACCTATTTAATTATAGAAGCGAATACAGTTCCCTATAAATGAGTTACTTTACTTACTCTACAGAGTCTAAATTTTGACTGCAGAGTTTTATTTTTATTTCTGGTATTAATAGAATGTACATCAGAGTTCTTTTGGAACTAAGATATTATGTTCTTAGAACGTACATTATATTTTCAAATATGTACTGAGAGGACACTGTGAGAATATAAATTTCTTTAAACAGCTTACACCCTAATATACCTTATATCCAAATTATCTAAAGTGTGAAGTTTTGTTCTTAGAAAAACAAAATCAGAAATTGTATATGTATGTGAAAGTAAAGTGTGCATAGCTGGTGCTAATGAACATCATAACATGACGATTCTAAATAAGGCTCGACTCAAGGTCGCGCCCATTCATCGGATCGGAAGTCGGTTATGAATGACCGATGATGTCAGCTTGTCCCGTTCATTTTAAGAGATAACCTATTTAGCGAACACCTTATTTTGTTTGTACACTTTGCATAGCAAATAAAAATGATTTGATTTCTGATTTTAGATTCTCGCATTTTGCTTGCGAGTAGGTAAATTTCTCTAAGCAAGATTGGCAGTCCTGAACTCCTTAGTATGATAAAATTTAAAATCCCGTCTAGGAGTTTTCGCCTAAAAGTATTGCTTTGATATTCCCTTGTCTCGAGACTCTAGACTAGTACTACAGAAGCAATAGGGTCTCTCTCAAAAAAGTGGCACCACTTCAAAAAATTTTCACATTTTCAAAAAAGTTTGAGAGTTGCTCTTTTTTTTATAAAAATAAATTTAATTCCCCCATCTAAAAACAATTATGTAAGAGGGAACGCAATATTTAAATGATTCTGCCTATGAGAGCTTGCAGAAAAAAGAAGTCCACAGGTGAAAGAGATTTAGGACAGGTTAGCGGAGAACGAGCACAGGTTAGTGAGATTTTGCATATATATTGATTAATAAAGTAGGTAAATATTGAAAAATAAATAATAAGGTATAACAAGGGATGATAAATGTATGTTTTTATCGACCTATATCAAGTCAAAAAGCTTAAAGGGTTGAGATATTTATGAAACAGCATTGAAATATCAAATATCGAACATTTCTTTAAGGAAATGAATAGATTACTGATTCTACGATCAGGCTTATGGAAAAAAGACGGAGAATGGTCCTGGAATTCGTAAATTATGCTTCCTGCAGATCCCAAAGGCTCTGCCTCGCAATCTTCACCTATTTAATACGGATTAAAGGACCTTTGACGAAACAAGGCTTCAAAGTGTTCGCAAGAGATTTTTCTATTAGGCAGAGCCAATTGATGAAGCTGAAGACTGCGGCCGGTAGAACTGTGACATTTAAGCCTGAGCTGCTGCAAGAAATTGAGGAACTCTATGGACAACTGTACACAATGAAAAGGATACCTGTCAGCCAAGCTGCAAACTGAAGCTAGGCTAATCCGGCACTGTACAGAAGACATCCCGGACGTCAGTATGTATGAGATTAGGATGGTTCTCAAACAGTTAAAAAACTACAAGGCGCCGGGTGATACGGATTAGGTGCTGGAGCTTATGAAGGCTAATGGTACACCGGTCCTAAAAGCCCTTCAGAAACCATTTAATTTCGTCATCCTCGAAGAAACAACGCCGCAAACTCAGTCAGTCCAGGACCAGAACTCCAGACCAATCCAGCTGCAGCGGAGTGTGAGACAAGGAGACGTAGTTTCTTCGAAACGAAACGTTGACCACTACATTGGAGGATGTCTTTAAGCTATTGGACTAGGAAGGACACCACGATATCAAAGTCATGTCTAAGACCTTCGAGGACCACGGCACAATGCTTCACGACCTTAACCAGTGAGTCAGGAGATGTACATGAAGAAGCGATGTCGAATGCCAATGTAGTACCCACTCCAATAACAGTTGTCTCTCGAAGTTGTAGACCATTACGTCTACCTAGAGAAAACATTTCAGGTAGTAGATTCAACTTCGAGAAGGAGGTCAATCGTCGACCCCAACTAGGTTAGGCGGCATTCGAAAACTTGCGCAATATCTTTTTTCCCAAATACCTCAGTGTCTCAAGTCAAAATTCTTAGACCAATGTGTGTTGACAGTGATGATCTACGGACCCGAGTCGTGGTCGCACGATAGGCCTCATAAAGAGGCTTTTGAGGCACTTAGAGAGCAATAGAGATGGTTATGCTTAGAGTTACCCTGCGTGATCGTATCAGGAATGATAAGACCTGCAGACAAACCAAAGTCCCCAATATATCCCGAAGAATCGCGAAACTTAAATGGCAGTAAGCGGGGCACATTGCACGTAGAACTGAGGGCCGTTGAGGAAAAACGCCGTGGGCGGGCAGGCTCCCCACAAGGTGGACGGACGATCTATTGAGGGTCGCGGGAAGCCGCTGGATGCGGGCAGCGCTGGACCAATCGTCGTGGAGATCTTTGGGGGAGGCCTTTGTCCAGCAGTGGACGTCTTTTGATAATAAAGAATGAAACGCACGTTCTGAAAACCCTACTATTTATAAGAAACTTCATTAACCTGTATATTTCCTCTTTCACCTGGCAAAATCTGGCAGGTTAAATAGGCACTAGTTAGTGAGAATATGACGAAAAAAATTTAATATAAATTAACCCTTTGCTGCACGGAGCAATGAATTACACATATTACAATAGATTACTTAACCAATAATTTAATACCAATTTCATACTTAAATATTAAAAGGAACAAGAAAAATATTCACAGGAAAAAGAGGACATACCTGTTACAAAACCCAGATTTGAGTGAATCGTCGTAGATTTCTCAAATTCTTGGCAACACAGAACGCAGGTGTCTTCTTAGACGTTTATCCAGTGAACGACTGGTTAAGGTAAGGTAAGAAGGAGGGGTGTCGGCTTGATAGTGTTGGTGCTACGAGTGCGAATGTAAGTAAGCAGGTTGGTGAGAAAAAAACGCCGGACAAAGTTTAATCATTCATAACTTTTCAAAAAGAAGATTATTTAAGATAAATATCACTGTACATCGGTGTTCATTTCACTATAATGCCATAAATAACTAAAATTGTACAGAAACGTTCAAGTTTATCGACATAATTATGCTCAAAACTAACTGTATGGCGTTTGGACACGACAGGTTAAAGTGAAACTGATGTTACAAACTTTCGTCACACAAGATCTGTAAATTTATTTTACATGAGAATAGCTGGCCTTCACACAATATGTCTCTTTACGTAATATATGTTTAAGATTACGGGTAAAAAGCCAAAAACAAATAAAAAATCTAACAAAAACCGTGCGGCAGGTTGCGGTGCCACTTTTTTGAGAGAGACCCAATAGTTTTCTCGTAAGGTCATCTAAATTGATTGCTTTGTAGCTGCGCTACAACTTAAAATAATTTTTCACTGTATTTAACGACGTGGATGATTTTTCGATACACGCACCTTACCTACATTATGTACGTCTGACGTAAGTACATAATGTAATGAATTCATTGTGAAGTTAGGTGGTAGCGGCAGTTGCAGAGTATTACTTAGACTTTTTGTCCACTTGCTACGGAAGGGACTTTTCACTTACTTTTATTACCATTTGCCGGACGAGTAGGTATTAGATTTATAATGACGAGGGATGAAAAACTCAGAATCTCTGTATACTATTATCACTATAAATATTTACAAAATTTAAGAGCAAGGCTCTTGTCCGTGGAGTAGGTATAAGTTATAAGTTATACCTACTCCACCGGTAGGGTTGCCATTTCTAAAACTTGCCCCCCAGGACCGAAAGCGTAAGTTCCCCGGATTTTGGAGCTGTCACCCCGGACACTGTAATTTTTTTTCACTTACATCTAAATGAAAAAATACATTTTACACCGTACTTGTTATTACAAGAAAACATAAATTTTAAGTATTTTTTGCATGAAATACTGCGCAGTTGATTAGATAATCTGTGCACGTGTGATAAGACCTATTAACTTTTATTTAAATTGATGGGGTCGGGCTTTGATGAAAAACCCAGAATTTTATTGTACCTAGTCCGGTTTTTACCCGGACTATGATTTCAACCCCGCCCGGACGCTCCCCGGACGCCCTCCAAACTAGGACAAATCCGGGGAAACCCGGACGGATGGCAACCCGTATAACACCCATAGCTCTCTCTGCCTAGGGTCAGATAGCCGTGTGTGAGCTGTTCTCCCAAAAAAACAAAACAACCCTCCTTGCAGTCAAGTAAAAACAGTTTCAGTCTAATTTTGAGTAGGTAGGTAGTTCCTGCGAGATACTTTGTCACAATATATTCCCAAATCCAACAGAACTATTTAACTAAAACATAGATTGCATTGACTCATCAACACTACTATCCTTGAGAGGAGAAATTGTGTGGGAGAGTCCTTCCTTCCTTCTAGGTCGTCCTCTCTTTCTTTTGCCTTCTATCTTTCCTTCAATGATGTTTCTGACAAAGTCGTCGTATCGTATCAAGTGACCCAGCATCTTCCCTCTTCTATCTGCAATAATGACCCCCAAAATAGTCCTTTTCTCATTCACCAGTTGTGGATATGGATAAATTTATATTTATAAAATATTTTTGAACCGGAAATCGACTGACAGAAGTTTGATGTACCTAATTCATTCGATTATTCAGGCTAAGTTTACAATAATATGAAGCCGAGAGCAGGCGGAGCCGCGGGGCGAACAGCTAGTAATATAATATGTTTTTAATCTAATTTAAAAGTTTGAACAGAACATTAACTTTTTTGTCGTGAGTAAAATATTTATCGCAACATTTACGTCCATAACAAGATGTAGAATTTACATGTCATCATAGATTAATAGGCCAGTCAAATTAGCTAAAAATGGAAATAATTCGATAACTGTAAACTTCTTTCTTTATGGCATAAAATACAGTTAGTTATAGTTAAAATATACCAAATTAAGCAAATTAAATTCCCGCGTATGTACAAAAAAATTAATTAATTAATTAATTATAAGTATGATATAGCATCTCAGTATAGCATCAACTGACAGACAACGTTTACTAGGTATATTTATTTACCAAAGGAAATGTCTTACAGCAGACCTAGGAAAGAAGGAAGAGAAAAGTAAACACAGAAAAGCGGAAAAGACGTGCATAATACGGCCAAATTACGGCCTAGTACTAAATTTTAAAATAACTTTTTGATAATTTGATACAAGGACGGCGTTAGAATTGTAATTGGTTAGATACCTACTTATTTTTTGTTTGCCTGAAATAAATAATATCACTATGTAAAACCTTATCCATACTAATATTATAAATGCGAAAGTGTGTTTGTTTGTCCTTTCTTCACACCCTAACTAAGCAACTAATCAACTTGATTTTCATAGAGTTAGTTGAAAGATTGGCATAACATGAATGAATGCGCATGATACTGAATTAGCCTAATGATAAAAATGCATAATGCTTAGACTTTAACCTCTTCAGATCCTCAATGAGCCCTCTACAGGCCCTAGTTACCTCACAACTGGGCCTCTCCCTCCGACATTTCTCATGACATCGACACGGCCATGTTGATGCATCTTCGCGGTAACCTTCCTCACAAAATAAAACGTTTCCAGAAAGTCCACTCTCGCCGTCCTTGAAATTAACTACTTAAACTTGCTTGACTCCTTGAAAAACGTGTATCGTCATTTTTGTGTTGTGTTTAAACAGCCAAATACACAACAACAGTAATAAGATCACTTATCCATTTTTTATCACATCTAACATCAATTACTTTGTTAATAATCGCGAGAGCGACGACTGCACGTGGTCCGAGCTTGTATAGAGGGTGGTCCGAGCGGCCTGTAAACGCAATGATCAATGTGTGCGTTACACCTGATCAGAACACCACACTACATCTGAGGCAATCGCCTCCACAGACAGATACACTTACGGCATCCACCTTGAGTGGAGCTTCATCGCTTTTGCGCCTACACTTACGAGGCAGCTCTAGCTGTTTCTCAACACTCCGTTACGTTTGTGCGGACCTACTCTCTATGAAATTAGAGGAAAATATCTAAACTAATGCAGTACACTAACAGTACCTACACTAAAATTGATCAGAACACCACACTACATCTGAGGCAATCGCCTCCACACATAGATTCACTTGCAGCATCCATCTTGAGTGGAGCTTCATCGCTTTTGCGCCTACACTGACAGGGCAGCTCTAGCTGTTCCTCAACACTCCGTTATGTTTGTGCGGATCTACTCTCCATGAACTTAGAGGAAACTATAACTATACTATAGCACTACACTAACAGTACACTTGATCAGAATACCACACTACATCTGAGGCAACTCAGTACTCCGTTACGTTTGTGCGGACCTACTCTCCATGAAATTAGAGAAAACTATAACTATACTAATGCAGTACACTAACAGTACACTTGATCAGAACACCACACTACATCTGAGGCAATCGCCTCCGCAGACAGATACACTTACGGCATCCACCTTGAGTGGAGCTTCATCGCTTTTGCGTCTACACCTACGGAGCAGCTCTAGCTGTTCCTCAACACTCCGTTACGTTTGTGCGGACCTACTCTCCATGAAATAAGAGGAAACTATAACTATACTAATGCAGTACACTAACAGTACACTCGATCAGAACACCACACTACATCTGAGGCAATCGCCTCCACACATAGATACACTTACGGCATTCAACTTGAGTGGAGTTTCATCGCTTTTGCGCCTACACTTACGGGACAGCTAGCTCTAGCTGTTCCTCAACACTCCGTTACGTTTGTGCGGACCTACTCTCCATGAACTTAGAGTAAACTACTATACTAATGCAGTACAATAACAGTACACTTGATCAGAAGACCACACTACATCTGAAGCAATCGCCAGCACAGAGATAAAAGAATTTTCATTCATTCATTCATTCATTCATATTACATAGCGGCTTAGAACTATTAACGTTACAATCTGCAGTAATTAACAGTTATACTATGCATCACACTTATAGGCTACCACAGCATGCTAAAAGTACAATATTGTTAACATTATTTAAAAAAAAGATGCACTATAAACTAAAAATTAAAGAAACTGAGACAGAAACAAATCCTAGTAAATACTTGATCAGAACACCACACTAAATCTGAGGCAATCGCCTCCACAGACAGATACACTTACGGCATCCACCTTGAGTGGAGCTTCATCGCTTTTGCGCCTACACTTACGGGGCAGCTCTAGCTGTTCCTCAACACTCCGTTACGTTTGTGCGGACCTACTCTCTATGAACTTAGAGTAAACTACTATACTCATGCAGTACAATAACAGTACACTAGATCAGAACACCACACTACATCTGAGGCAATCGCCTCCACAGACAGATACACTTACGGCATCCACCATGAGTGGAGCTTCATCGCTTTTGCGCTTACACTTACGGGGCAGCTCTAGCTGTTTCTCAACACTCCGTTACGTTTGTGCGGACTTACTCTCCATGAAATAAGAGGAAACTATAACTATACTATAGCAGTACACTTACAGTACACTTGATCAGAACACCACACTACATCTAAGGCAATCGCCTCCACACATAGATAAACTTACGGCATCTACCTTGAGTGGAGCTTCATCGCTTTTGCGCCTACACTTACGGAACAGCTCTAGCTGTTCCTCAACACTCCGTTACGTTTGTGCGGACCTACTCTCTATGAACTTAGAGTAAACTACTATACTCATGCAGTACAATAACAGTACACTAGATCAGAACACCACACTACATCTGAGGCAATCGCCTCCACAGACAGATACACTTACGGCATCCACCATGAGTGGAGCTTCATCGCTTTTGCGCTTACACTTACGGGGCAGCTCTAGCTGTTTCTCAACACTCCGTTACGTTTGTGCGGACCTACTCTCCATGAAATAAGAGGAAACTATAACTATACTAATGCAGTATACTAACAGTACACTTGATCAGAACACCACACTACATCTGAGGCAATCGCCTCCACAGACAGATACACTTACGGCATCCACCTTGAGTGGAGCTTCATCGCTTTTGCGCTTACACTTACGGGGCAGCTCTAGCTGTTCCTCAACACTCCGTTACGTTTGTGCGGACCTACTCTCCATGAACTTAGAGTAAACTACTATACTAATTCAGTACAATAACAGTACACTTGATCAGAAGACCACACTACATCTGAAGCAATCGCCAGCACAGACAGATACACTTACGGCATCCACCTTGAGTGGAGCTTCATCGCTTTTGCGCTTACACTTACGGGGCAGCTCTAGCTGTTCCTCAACACTCCGTTACGTTTGTGCGGACCTACTCTCCATGAAATAAGAGGAAACTATAACTATACTAATGCAGTACACTAACAGTACACTCGATCAGAACACCACACTACATCTGAGGCAATCGCCTTCACAGACAGATACACTTACGGCATCCACCTTGAGTGGAGTTTCATCGCTTTTGTGCCTACGCTTACGGGGCAGCTCTAGCTGTTCCTCAACACTCCGTTTCGTTTGTGCGGACCTACTCTCCATGAATTAGAGTAAACTATGCAGTACAATAACACTACACTAGATCAGAACACCATACTACATCTGAGGCAATCGCCTCCACAGACAGATACACTTATGGCATCCACCTTGAAAGGAGTTTCATCGCTTTTGTGCCTACGCTTACGGGGCAGCTCTTGCTGTTTCTCAACACTCCGTTACGTTTGTGCGGACCTACTCTCCATGAACTTAGAGGAAACTATAACTATACTATAGCACTACACTAATAGTACACTTGATCAGAATACCACACTACATCTGAGGCAACTCAATACTCCGTTACGTTTGTGCGGACCTACTCTCCATGAAATAAGAGGAAACTAATAACTATACTAATGCAGTATACTAACAGTACACTTGATCAGAAGACCACACTACATCTGAGGCAATCGCCTCCACGGACAGATACACTTACGGCATCCACCTTGAGTGGAGTTTCATCGCTTTTGCGCCTACACTTACGGGGCAGCTAGCTCTAGCTGTTCCTCAACACTCCGTTACGTTTGTGCGGACCTACTCTCTACAAACTTCAAGGAACCTATAACTATACTATAGCAGTAACTAACAGTACACCTGATCAGAACACCACACTACATCTGAAGCAATCGCCTCTATAGACAGATACACTTACAACATCCACCTTGAGAGATCAGAACACCATACTACATCTGAGGCAATCACCTCCACAGATAGATATACTTACGGCATCCACCTTGAGTGGAGCTTCATCGCTTTTGCGCCTACACTTACGGGGCAGCTCTAGCTGTTCCTTAACACTCCGTTACGTTTGTGCGGACATACTCTCCATGAACTTAGAGTAAACTACTATACTAATGCAGTACAATAACAGTACACTAGATCAGAACACCATACTATATCTGAGGCAATCGCCTCCACAGACAGATACACTTACGGCATCCACCTTGAGTGGAGCTTCATCGCTTTTGCGCCTACACTTACGGGGCAGCTCTAGCTGTTCCTCAACACTCCGTTACGTTTGTGCGGACCTACTCCTTAATAACTTAGAGAAAACTATAACTATACTAATGCAGTACACTAACAGTACACTCGATCAGAACACCACACTACATCTGAGGCAATCGCCTTCACAGACAGATACACTTACGGCATCCACCTTGAGTGGAGCTTCATCGCTTTTGCGCCTACACTTACGGGGCAGCTCTAGCTGTTCCTCAACACTCCGTTACGTTTGTGCGGACATACTCCTCATAAAATTAGAGGAAACTATAACTATACTAATGCAGTACACTTACAGTACACTTGATCAGAACACCACACTACATCTGAGGTAATCGCCTCCACAGACAGATACACTTACGGCATCCACCTTGAGTGGAGCTTCATCGCTTTGGCGCCTACACTTACGGGGCAGCTCTAGCTGTTCCTTAATACTCCGTTACGTTTGTGCGGACCTACTCTCCATGAAATTAGAGGAAACTGTTACTATACTAATGCAGTACACTAACACTACCTACACTAAAATTGATCAGAACACCACACTACATCTGAGGCAATCGCCTCCACACATAGATTCACTTGCAGCATCCATCTTGAGTGGAGTTTCATCGCTTTTGCGCCTACACTTACGGGCAGTTACGGGGCAGCTCTAGCTGTTCCTTAACACTCCGTTACGTTTGTGCGGACCTACTCTTTATTAACTTAGAGAAAACTATAACTATACTAATGCAGTACACTAACAGTACACGGTTTGTACAATATTCGCCCTTATTCCCAGCGCTAATCCCCGTGAACGGCCGTGACGCCATGTTTGAAATGTGTCTAATTGTTTTGGTCGCGTAGTAGTAGGTATATTTTCGGTACCACCAGCATCGGCTGCGCCGCGAAATTACAAGGCAACTATATTTCCACCACGTTTTTCCTGTGAGAAATAAATGTTTTCCCGCGGTAAAAAATAGCCTTTGCCACTCTCCTATCTCTGTAAAAAAAATATACTATGCCGTGACTATGCCGATGCTCTGGTGCGACGTGAAGGAATACTGCTTGACAAGCGAGTTGGGGTTTACAGTTGTTGTTGGATTCACACCTCTTTAGTCAACAACTACTTACAACTGAGACAAAGATGGATTGCTTTAGTTCTAAGTCGGGACGATCGTAGAAAATAAAATTAAGTAAAATAATTATACGTGCCTAATTTTATTATTTTTTGTTTTTTATAGGATACCACACCTAAGGAGGGGAAGAAAATATTGGAAAAAAGTTCTTTTGAAGATATTTCAGAAGATATTCTCGATGAAATACTACGTTACTCCTAATTGTTTATAGTAGTTACCTAGGTAAGTTTACACTTGTGGTTACTCGTATGTCGTATATATGAAGAGGTATGAAATAATAGAACGTTCCAGATTTTGGGAACTTTTTAAAAAACACAGACTTTTTAAATAAATATTTGTCAGCTGGACAGTGCTGGCGCTGTTGACCTTTAAAGACCGTATTGCTCAACAGATTCTTTATGGATTTTGGACTTTCATTGAACTACGTACAGTAGCCAGCACATGCAGCTGGACATGTTGAGCTTGGGAGCGCCCGTATTCCGTAGTGGTAGGGGTGAATTTCGCATGTGCTGGCTTCTGTACCCGCTAGCGTACACAGAAAGGATACCCGCGATCCGCACTCATGTCATTTGAATTGGAGGTCAAGACCTCCGACTTCTTATGTCGTTTTTCTTTTGTTTTTTTTCTCCCCCCGCACTCCTCCCGCCTCCCGCTGCCGCCATTTTGGCGCTTAGAATGTAAGCCGCGATTAGACTACACAATTTGTTGGACACTTTTTCAGTTATGATCCTTAGTAAGGACAAGTGTAATTGCAGTTAGCATCCTAATTATCGGAGCCTTACTGCAATTACACTTACTCCAATTTGTAGAACGCCAATTTGTCGGTGGCTAACAATTGTGTAGTCTAATCGCGGCTGTATTCTTATCTATAGGTACTTACTTGCACGACATTACTGAATGTGGATTTTATGCTTTTTATTTTTTTTCAGAATAGTGCGGTAGTCGTATTGCAGTTTGTGCCGCTCTGCTCACCCTGCGTTGCGTGTGGTTCCGTTCATTCGCAACATAGTGGTAGTACTTAGGTACTCATGAAACTGAATAACTTTCCCTACTTTTTACTTTCCCTATAAGGAAAATAAAGAAAGTTGAAATCTCAAAAGACTCCAAAATTATAATTCAACCTGTCATACAAAGTGGCCGGTCACGCGACTGTAGGTTATATAAAAAGTTGAATTTTAATTTTGAGATTACACCCTTTGTTCCTTGGGGTATGTTGTTCAGTTTTATGAGTACTGACTGCAGATAAACAACCAGTTCAATTTCAAAATTAAGTTACTTAACAATTTAGTATTATTTTAAGATTATAAGTACACTAACAAAAATTTTCGCTTTTCAGGGTTCCGTACGGCGTACCTCAAAATAGAAAAACAGAACACTCGAGTTCTGGTTTTATGCGTCCGTCCGTCTGTCAGCGCCTATTTATTCCGAAATTACTGGACCGGAGTTGAAATATGGTACACGTAGGCACAGATAATATAATACTAGTTACGTAGGTATGTCAATCCGTGAAACATGTGACATTAAATAAAGAATTTGAAACATGGAGGCCACTTTTATGTGACAAATTAGACTTTGAAACAAAAAAGTTTTCTATTTTTAAGATAATCAGTAAAATTGTAAAAAAATGAATCCTTATAACATGCCTTTTCATTCGATATTCTACACGGTACAGTTTGCAAAATATATTGTTTTTTTTTTTTCGAAGTTTAATTTATCACCGAAATGTGGCCTCCATGTTACAAATTCATTATTGAATGTCACACATCCGTCTTTGGGTCACCGATTCACGGTCCAGTTGTTTCGATTGAATTTCGTTTGTACGGAACCCTCTTCAGGCGAGTCCAACTCGCTCTTGACTGCTTTTTTTGTTTCTAAGAATGTTCCTAAGTATTATTCTACGTGACATGACTGTGTGTTCCTATACGCCACAACTATTATTGTACAATTGAACACCCCACCAATACATCTTGATTATATAGTACATAATATTATTATGTAATAAATAACCCGAACCTAAACAAAAAAGCCCGCTCTTCATTATAATAAATCCCATCAAAATGAAGACATACCTACTTACGTTTCTAATCTACATTATATATACTAATATTATATGCTTTTTTTGAATTGACCTATGCTTGTGTCGAAAAGGTACGACAAATCAAGCTTCACCGGACTGGGATATTATATGCGTTATTCACTAGGAGTAATGTACCAATAGCTGACTAGACCTAAGCCTGACCACCACACAAAAAAACAATATCTGAATTGTGATTGTCAGAGGCAATTCTTGTAACAAGTTGCTTATAGTGCTTTTCACAAGTTTTGAATCTACAGCTATGCAAAATAGGCTCGAAACGATACTTTCGAAAAAAAAAAACTTTTTAAATAACTTTGACCAGGGAGGGCGAATATAGCAACATGTAATATATATTTTGTAATCTACCCTTTCATTTTCATACCCCACATGGAATCTTTATTTTTTTTTTTGGCCGCCATATTACATTTCAGGTACAAGGAGTAATTTTTCGAACTGCTAATAGCGATTTTCGGATTCAGCGATGTCATAAACCCCCGAAAAGTACTATATAGCAACTTGTTACAAGATTTGCCTTTCACCTCAAAAAGTGTCTCTTCCTTGTCTATGGTTGAAGCTTGAAAGAAAGCCGTTCAGTATTGGTACATTTTAGTTATTCAAATTTAACTGGTTTTTATCCGCAACATAGTGGTATATAGTAGTACTCGTGAAACTAAACAACTTTCCTTAAGGGGCTCTACCACGCTAAGTGGCGCCGCCACCCTTTAAAAAATAATAACTCGGAAAATAATCAATTTTTCAAAAATCTGGACCACAGAACTAGAGTCGGGGTGCTGTAGGATATATAGAAGCTATTAACTTTATTTATTGTATCTCGCTGTAGTTAGAGATAGGAAAGCGAAAAACGGCCACTTTTCGCATTTTTTCTATTTATAACTACATTGAACTATAATAAACATATGTGATTGCTTCTATATATCCTACAGCACCCCGACTCCAGTTCTGTGGACCGGATTTTTGAAAAATTGATTATTTCCCGAGTTATTATTTTTTTCAGGATGGCGGCGCCACTTAGTATGGTAGAGCCCCGTAACATAGGTCCATCTCAAAAACAATTCGACTTGTTACAGTTATGATGTGACTAACCACTTTGTATGAAAACTGAAATTTGTATGAAAAGTTAAATTTTATATTTGAGATTTTAAAGTATGTTCCTTGGAAAGTTGTTCCGTTTCATGAGTAGTTACCACTAAACGCGGATAAACAAGCAGTTAAATTTCACGGTGTATATGTAGGTATTTATACATATGTAGGTATTTTCAAATAATAACCAAACAAACACACACAAGTGCTTAGCACATATTTATTTTTTATTAATTTCAACTTGTTTAATTTATTATAAAGTTGGTCATGTTTACTTATTATGTATATTTGAACTGTTACAGTACTATTAATAGATAACTATTAATGTGTTATAACTTTATAGGCCGGGAGATGATGACAGAAATTTTTAGGTCATTTGTTACAGTATGGCGGTTTGACAGGGGTCTTAGTACACAATGACAAAAAGAAAAATGATAGTCATAGCGCTGGTACTGGCGGCCCAATCGCGTGGGCGTTAGTGAACTAGTCGGATAAATTACGAAAGTCAAACGATTTGTACCTACCACAAAAATTTTAGTATTTTCCGATAGCCCGTAAAAAATAACTAGACTACAGTGTCATGCCATACTTCTCCGGTGTGACTTACAGCCCGCCATACGGGCGCGAAAAATAAAAATTCAACCATTTGTACCAGGGTAATTTTTGCACAGTTTGATCATCTTCGTGCAGCCATTTACGAAAATCACCATGCCATACTTTTCGGACGGCTCCAAATGGTCGCCATACTGCCGAAAATCTGCAATTTTTTTTTCGCGATTGGGCCGCCAGTACCAGCTCTATGACCATCATTTTTCTTTTTGTCATTGCGTACTAAGACCCCTGTAAAACCGCCATACTGTAACAAATGACCTAAAAATTTCTGTCATCATCTCCCGGCCTATTAAGGCCGGCGGCGCCCACTAACGACGGCATGAAAATTATTTTAGATTTGAATCTTATTTCACTGTATTTTGAATTTATGTTACTTAATTTCGATACCACGATGATGCCGCGGTATGACGCGACGTGCTGCAGTTCGCATGAACGTAAATATTCTTAAGTTATTGAAAATAAGACTCAAAATCACTCGTTTAGTCTAAAATCATTTGCCGTGTTAACTAAACTGTCGTCAGAGGGCGCTGGCCATTACAATGAATCACTACATAAGTATAAAACAAAGTCGCTTTTTCTGTCCATATGTCCCTATGTCCCTCTCTTTGTACGCTTAAATCTTTAAAACTACGCAACGGATTTTGATGCGGTTTTTTTTAATAGATAGAGTGATTCAAGAGAAAGGTTGATATGTATAATACATGCATAATATGCTTAAGGATAACCCACAATAACCATTTTCCCGTGCGGAGCCGGGGCGGGTCGCTAGTTTATTTATATTTTGTAATTTTATAAAATTTTGTAATAAAATATCTACACCAAAGTGGTTAAATGTTCCACAGCATTTAATGCAAATAAATATTTCAATTTAAAAATTTGTTTTATTTATTATACGTACGTAAGTAAATGATAGTTTTTTTTTGCATCAATCACATTTAGACTTCAATTATGTACTTATCATTTTCTATCATGTCTGTCTAAACATACTAGCCCGAAACCTGTGAGTACTATTATTTTCTTCTGTGCCGAAACGCGCGCATGAAAACACAGCGGCGGAGCTCGAATCCGCGCCTACCGGACTATTTGGTATTCTGTGCTACCGGAAGGGAAGCAATTATGCTTTTCATATTTAAATAGCCAGAAATGCGGAAAGAGCATGGTCTAAGAAAGAACAAGGTCTAACAAGAAGAGCACGTGACTTGACACAAGTCTACGTCATCTGCTGTTCATCCTTCTCAAGGATGTTATAAGTAGGTACTACCATTACTTATATATAACATCCTTGATCCTTCTCGAATTATTCGACAAGGATGAACAGCAGATGACGTAGGCTTGTGTCAAGTTTGACAGTCCTATTGTTAGACCTTGTTTTTAGGGTTCCGTAGCTAAATGGCAAAAAACGGAACCCTTATAGATTCGTTATCATCCGTATGTCACAGCCACTTTATTCCGAAACTACAATACTTATACTATTGGAACTTGGTAACTAGATGTATTCTGTGAACCACATTAAGATTTTCTTACAAAAATAGAAAAAAAACAATAAATTTAGGGGGTCCCCATACAAAGAACTGAAACTCAAAAAAAAATTTTTCTTCAAAAGGGCCCCCCGTGGGGTATCTATGGATAGGTCTTTAAAAATGATATTTAGGTTCCTAATATCATTTTTTTCTAAACTGATAAGTTTGCGCGAGAGACGCTTCCAAAGTGGAAAAATGTGTGTGTCCCCCCTCCCTCTAACTTCTAAAACAAGAGAATGATAAAACTAAAAAAAATATATGATGTGCATTACCATGAAAACTTCCAAAGAAAATTGGTTTGAACGAGATCTAGTAAGTAGTTTTTTTTTAATACGTCATAAATCGTAAACCGAAATTTACCTTTCACTATTATTAAAACATCGATCAAAGTCACAACGAACTACAAACACTTTTATATTATGTTACTGGCTGCTATGGAACCCTTCATGGGCGATTCCGACTCGCACTAGACCATGGGAAAGAGGCTGCCAGTACGAAAGCGACGAACGAACAAACAGGACGCATGCATGTACCTACACCACTGTAGTACTTATTGATTAGGTACTTGTTATTGTTATCGAGAATCGACCTCTATTAAACAACAGTCACAGCGAGCACCTATACTTATTAATTAGTCGACATAAAAATATTTACGCATTTATCTCTATAATTTCTACCACGTTGAGTGAAACAGACATACCTAACATTGGAATCGTTTGGCGATAAGGTGTTTGTGAAAGAGTTCACATGTTAGATTATTAGTACGGAACGGACTATAAATAAACAAACATTAATTATAGTAGATAATTATTATATTATTTATTATGGCACCCAGTAAACGCAACGACTGTCTTATCGCAGGTCAGTTTGGTCTAGAGCGCGTGAGCAATTACTTGTTTGTGATACATTTGAAGTGAGGGAGCAGTTTTCTTGGAAAATTTTGGTATTTATAAGTATAATAAGTATTATGATCGATCGTCAATCTAGACCGATTTTTTATATGGATCCCGAAAGGCAGCCATTGTTGGGTCACAATGCTGGTCATTCTGGAGAAGTGCGCTGTAGGAACTACAGGTGAATATAATGATAGCATCTATAATTATAAATAATAAATATGTGGGACATCGCACACACGGCTATCTGACCCCAAACAAGGCAGAGCCTGTACTATGGGTGTCAGACAGCTGATATACATACATATATAAATTATAAATATACAACATCCAGACACAAGGCAAACACAAGTGCTCATCACACGAATGTTTGCCCTGGGCGGGATTCGAACCCGCGACCTTGTGCTTCGTAGGCAGACGTACTACCAACTAGGCTACGAGGCCGTCATTACTTAGGTTATAGGCATTACGTCAATTATTTAGGAACTATACGCTCTTTTTGGTAGAGTAACCGCCATCCCTCTCTGTTCCCCCCTAGATCCTTCACATCCTGGTACCGGCACCAAATTTACTTTTTCCTTCACTTCTTGTTCAAAGTAACTTCACCTCGGCTTCCCCTTCCTGTTCTAAATTGAATGATTTAAATATTCGAAAAGTTAAAATTTTTATTTGCTGTAATAGTTAATATCTTCTCATGAGAAAGAAAACAGTCTGTGCAACGCAAGGCTCCATCAACTGGAAAATTTTTAAGTGAAGAAATATAAAATCCATCAAAATATCGTGTATTTTGCAGTAAACTAATTCCCCGTTATTGTATCTTCCACCCTGAAAACTTTTATCGCGATCTGTTCAGACGTTTTGGCGTGACAGCGTACGCAAAACAATAAAATTACTTCCAGCTTATGGTACTAAGTAAAAAATTTGCTCGGACAAAGCCAATTTTACGAAGTCAAGATTGTATAGGCGATATGTTAATATTTAGGTCGTATTAGTTTACTTTATACTTACCTAGTCAGTAGACCCACGACAGACTACAGTAGACTAACATACATTTGATACTTACAGCACACAGAGGAATTTATAGCTAGTGTACGAAGGCTATACCTATAATATTGGAAATATAATTATATCTAAGTACATAGATACTTAGATAGGTACCTACTCCAATTAAAACACAGTTTAGATAAAATATTGATAATAATAAATCTTAATAGCTCTACTACAGTAGGTAAGTAGGTAGTATAAAAATAATACCTGTCCAATATTGTACAAAACATTAGAAAAGACCAAGAAAATTATATTGCGTATTTATTTTGTAGGCACATAATAATATGCGACTATAGCAGTAGAAGCGAGCTTACTTTACTGTATTTTTAGTAAAAAATACATACCTACGACTTTCCAATAAAAAGTGTTTTCTGAAAAATGTGTAATGTCCCATTCCCATCCCAACTAAAATCAAAATCAAATCAACTCATCAAAAATCAACAAAAATTTGTAGGAAAAGAGTTTCCACGAGAAAGGGCCATTGTGGGGCCATTGAAGTTGTGAACCCATAGTGGAAGCACAGACTCCTGAAAAGAAGCTACATGGCCCCACATTGTGGGCACCTGATCAGGGAACGTGTTAACAGCTTATATTGTCCCCACCGAGGGGCTCAAGCCTATCCTGGAATCAGGGTAATTACGAATTAGTCGACCACGCTGGCCCTATGCGGGTTGAATTTCTTCGCAGGTGTGTGCAGGTTTCCTACGATGTTTTTCACCATACATATCTATTACTTATTATTATTATTTAAATTCTCCAGGCCACTGACATCAGAAGAGGTGCTGACGAGTAGACAAGAGGTGACGTGGAGGCGAGCTCGGTTCTTCGTAGTGGTTATGTTTTGGGCTATAATAGCTATGACGTTATCCAGCATAGCTTGTCTTCTATTGCAGGTAAATACCTCAAACTATTTATTAACGTTTTAACCGCCAAGCATATCTTATAAGAACTTGCTCCCACCGCCAGCCTTAGAAACAAAATCTGTCAAAACATCAGTCCTATTTATGAGACGGCGGCGGGGTTGTGAGCTCGATTTGGTAAGTCTTATATTTCAGACCATGGCAGTTAAAAGGTTAATATCCTCCTTCAGGTAACAATCCCATGAAAACTAATGATCAAAAGCGGAGCCCCTCCGGCGTCGTCTCCTTCACGATGTTTTTGCATATCAACGCGCTAGGCCTATGTTCGAGGCTCCTTCGAGCCGCCCCTAGACGCATTGGTACATGACTACTCTGGGGTAGAGCCATCCGCTCCTCCGCGCCGGACGCTCGCGCATGGTTTAGCGGACACTCTTAATAATGATCAATGTGATGTTTGCAGGCCCCGCGATGCCCTTCTCCGACGCCGTCTGTAGCCCCGGTGCACCTAAACTTCGCCCCTCTCATCACGGAGATGAAACAGAACGATGATGGCACGTACATATCCTGATAACCCCCTATTTGCGACGTGGCTGAATGAATAGCTGATTCGAGAGCAAGAAAGATTTTTGAAAAGGAGCATATGTTACTTACCTTTTTTTACCTGACTGCCGAAGGAGGTTTTCTTTTAACTGACCTATGCTTGTGTCGCAAAGTAGGTACGACGAATCAAGCTTCACCGGACGTGACCGGACTTGAACCGATGGAGGGTATGTTTTTCGCGAGTGTTTGTTTGTATGCACGTTATGGTTTTTAACGTGAGAGATATACGAGTATAAAGCCTGACCAAAGAAATAAAGTACCAGCTCTAGGGGTGCCACGTGTATATTTTTATGTTTATGGCAACAATTTCCATTATAAAATTCATCATCATCATCTCAGCCTGTAGACGTCCACTGCTGGACAAAGGCATCCCCCAAGGATCTCCACAATGATCGGTCCTGCGCGGTCTGGTTATAAAATTAGTTCCATTAAAGTTCCGCAATATGGCGAGGTTTTTTATTTGTTTGGTCAGGCTTTAGATTCGCTCAGAATAACGATAGTACAAGTACAAGCGTGCAGATTTTCCTCGCTCTTTGATCTTAATAGTGCGAGTACCACTGGATTAGTCACATTATAAAAAAAAACAATATGCAGAATTCTTGGCGGAAAATTATGTGACTTAAAAATTTGTTTAACAAAGGGTTTTAAGTAAAGGTTAGGTACAAAAATATATAAGACTTACATGGTTAAGTGTAGGTAATTAACTAATTATATATGAGAAATTAATAAAAAAAAGTCTTTCACGCCGTGTTTTCAAGGGTGTTTTATTTTTTCCGTGAGGTTTAGATTGAAACTACTTACTATATTTTAAATATTTATAATTTGCTTGGTATAACTTAATAGGAATCACATTAGTGCAATTTGCTTTTAAAATTAGTCACAAAAATAAGTATGACTTATTATTATAATATTAATATTACCTATATTATAACTATGAAGCAAAGTAGGTGACTTTTATGACAATTTAATCAATTTTAGTTCCTTTAGTTTTGTGACGAATTTCAAATGCAGCTTTTATTATATCAAATTAATTAAAAGGACATTTTTATTACAAAATAAATGTATGGCAGAGAGCTATCATTTCAACAACTTACAAGTAGATAATACTTATTGTTGTAATCTCTACAAAAATGCTTGTTTATTCCTAAATTATAAAAAATATATAGCAAACACGAAGTTTAATTTTATGTCACTAATTTATTACATCAATGTTAAAGAAATCGACACAAAATATAAACTTATCTTTCAATAAAGAATTTTGTACTAAATTAAAGAGTCCTTATGGATAAATCAAATATACTCGATCAAGACCATAGAGGTAGAAACCTTTTTTTGCTTTACATAACAAGACATCTTGATTTATCCTTACTGGCAAAACAATTCTTCACAGCGCCATCTCTTGATGAAATTACTTTATTAATCAGATTTGAGATTTCTCTATTATAGTTGTCTATGGTTAGATAGTGTAAGATGACTGTTTTATTTATTTTAAAAAATCGGTGTACGATCAGCCTTAGGTAAGTAATATTTTTTTATTCTATTCTTTTATTTGATATTAGTTTAAATTAGTTAGTTATATTTAGTTATTTTTGGTCAAGCACCGAATATGTTGGTTGGTTAAGAACTAGCATTATTATAAGGTCTTCGGTGTATGTGAAATAACAAATCAGACACATAATACAAAAGTCATCATATAAAAAAAATAAAAGTACAGCGAACTGTTCGCCTATCTTATTCTTGAGGTATTACGGCTTAAAAGTAAAACAAAAAAAAAACATGTTCACAAAATCTAAGCAGTAACGAGTTATAAAACGCTTCAATTCGGCCCGTATATTTCTCTCTCAAAGTCGACATACAAAAATAGAAAGAGATAGAAACATACTGGCGTATTTAGTGTTCGTTCACA